>JALHCE010000004.1:0-282430 GCA_024340795.1 Tolypocladium amazonense | reverse complement strand
GGGGGGGGGGAAGCGGGTTTGCCTCTTCACATTTTGACCAGCATCACGATGCACGGCTGCTTCCTCTCCCACTAGATTGAAGACATAGCCTGCCAGTATCTTACACCACACTCCTAAGCTCCTTGTATCCCCCCATTTCGCCAACGCCTTCCTGTTGGGCCTCTTTCTATACCTCCCACATTGGCACCAGGGATCCAACTTCGGCAGAGCCAGCAGCAGAGCGGCTGCGGAAAGAAATGCCAAACCCTTGGGCAGGTCGCGGGCATTGTCGTTTCGCGCAACAAAGACGTCAAACTGCTCGTTGTGGCTGCCGTCCAACAGAAGTCGGCACCATCACTTCAAAGGCCACTAGCCCTCGAATAGGTTTGACACCCCTTCCAGAGCGTCTGGTGTAGCCCTGCGAGCGCCAGGCATGCCGCTTCCTCGAGTCGCTCCCGACCCGGAAGGCGACGCATCATTCATGAATCCCTGGGCCATCTTGCTCCGCGTGTTTCTCTTTCCTCGAGACGAGCTTGCGAACCCTGCGCTCTTGGCAAGTTTCCCCATCTCCGACACGCTCACCCCCTTAAGATCTTTCAGCATTTCCAGCACGATGGCCCTCTGCTGCCGCGTGTGTGTGCCAGGTTTCGCCATGTACTCCGTGAGCCGATCCAGATCTGCCGCGTTCACATTGGGCAAGGATAGGAGTATGTTCCGCGGCGTGGCCGTCAGTGGCCCGTAGTATACTACGATGGCTGCAATCAGCGACGCCAACTCTTTCTGCACCTCGACAAAGTACGGCTCGTGGAAGGATGTCAGGCAAGCTTTCAAAACGTCCGAGGAAATGTATTCCCGAATCAACGAGGCCAGCTGTGGGGACACTGGCGATGCATTCCCCGGCGTATTGCCGCCCGAAGTGTCTTGGCCGCTCTGGGTCGGCTGCGGCTGCCCCTGCCCCTGTTCAACGACGCGAAACTCGGGGATGAGAGAGACGAAGAGACGCAGAGTCATGCCGCAGCATCGTGTGTCCCGCATTCGGATACCGTGGGTGCAGAAGACCAGTAAGGGCTCGACGATTTCTTGCCGTGAGAGGCAGAATCTCCGCAAAGATGGGAACATCGATCCCTTTTCTTCTTCGCCGCTGTCCTTCTGGGCTCGGGACCTCAAAGTCGATGGATCTAAAATTCAAGTCAGCCTTTGCTTCCAGCGGACACGGGCCAGGTCTCATACTCGACTTCGTAGGGTCAAGGAAATCTGCGACCATCATTACCGCCGTGTAGGTCACCTGGCGCAAGATGCTCTCAGCCTTCATCTCCTCCTTTAGGCCGGCCTCGCCATCCGCCGCCGTGGCCTGCTGCTGCTCCATCTTCTCCCATTCGCCGTTTATTTTGGCATCCATTTGTCGGAAGCAAGAGGCGATGAGCGGCGGCAGGAAGTGCTCCCGTTGGTCCACCGGGCAGTCATCCACCAGGTATCTGACAAGGTTCAACAGGTTGCTCTGCTGGTGCGTGGATAGCCAAATAGAATCGTTGAACAGGGCGCTGGAGAGCGGGCCAGACAGTTCCTCGAAGCCGTAAAACTGCAGGTCCAGTCTGCTCATGCAGTAGATGATGGCATAGGCAGTTTCCCGCACGAATCTTACGGAGCCGCGTATTGTCGATGCTAGGCCCTCCAGTGTGTTTTTCTTATCCATCACGCGAGCGTAGAAGTCATCCTTGCTTCCTTCTGAAATGCCTGCCTGCCAAAAACGGTCGCTGAGAATTCTGTTCACGGCAGGGCGCATCTCCTGCGGCAGCCCTTCCCAGTTCTCCGGGTTGTGTGTTGCATGTGCATACCTGCAACTCTGTCAGCTCCGCGCCTAGGGCCGTTCGTACCTGAACCACACACCTCAAGTAGTCCAATAAGTCCGCGAGAATATTGGAGAACCCTTCTTGCCACAGAGCATACGAGGCTTGAAACGCCGGCGAGGCTTTATCCAGCCGCTCCACAGAGAAGGCGAGGAACGACTTGGTAGGCCGTAAGGGTAAAACCTGTGCCAGATATCAGCGGCCGGAAGTCTGCGTTCTCTCGAGCTTTCCTACCTTTAGTCTTTCCTCAAGCTCACTCTGGAGCGCCAGACCCTCGGCATCGAGTTCTGAAGAGCCCCAATCCCCGATCTCGTGTGCCTTGCGGCTGACCAGGTATCTCTGAGCCATGTCCAGGCCAAGAGAGGCGCAAAAGTTGGAGTAAGAGCCGAGCGATGCGCGAACGTTTGCGGCCTGCCACTGCGCTTTGACAGGATCGACGAACTCGGAAAGCTTTTGCACTTTAGTTTGTGTGTTAATACCATTCGACCGATGTCTGAAATTTGAGTTAGTGACTGTCTCTGTTCGGCAAATCGTCAGGTCTTTTACATGATGAGAAAGAGGAAGCTCTTGTAAGCCAAAGACCGCTTCTCATCCAGAGCCCCGGACGCCATCATCTCATTCACGCGACTCTCGATTTGATCGTACACGCCCTTAACGGATCAGTATAGGCCAGAAAAAACCAGAGAGAGACAAGGTGCCTACCAGAAGGTGGTCGGGCATTTCAGCCGCTAGACGCTGCAGCTCAATCATGCTCTCGCCTTGCAAGTCCTTAACAGCGTCGTTGAAAGCACGGTGTTCAGGCTCCAGAGCGGGCCAGGTCAGAAGAATATGCTCCAAGACCTTGAGCATGACGCCAGTGTTCTTGTTGAGCGCAGTTGTTGAGAAGTACACAAGAAGCTGCAGAGTTCTTTTGCGAATCAATGGATCCTGTGTCGTCATAAGTATTTGCAGTACAACGCCAATCGACTCGAATGATTGTCTTACATCAAAGTTCATTTGAAGAAGCTTGTTGCACCAAGTCTCGAGCATGCCGTCGATTTCGGCCGCCCGTTGTTCCTATCAAAGGTAAGCTCAGTTGGCACGAGGGTAGGGAGAAACACCTACGTGCTCCTTCAGATGATATCTCTTCCACCTCGCATATCCCTTCAGGGCAGCCTCAACCAAGGTGAACTGAGAATCCACCCGTAGAGAGGGCATAGAGTGTTTGGAGTAATTTTGTTCTGTCTGAATTAGCCAATTTTCGCCGCATTCTGATGGCATACGGGGCTCCTACTGGTAAAAGGCGGTTGCCCCTCGTAAAGGTTCTGAAGCAAGAACTCCGTCCTGCTGAGAATGTGCGAGATTGCGTCCACAAGTTTGAGCTGCACAATAAGCTCTACGATTTGGCAGCTGTATCGGCGGTAGTTGCCTAAGAAGGCATGCCGTTCAGGCATTGTGTCGGTGTCTTCCAGGAGGAAAAGATATGTAGGATCGGACGTATCCTCGGGCAAGTTTTCATAGCGCACCAGTCGAGAGTTGCAAACCTCCAGCAGTGGAGCAACCATTGGGGTAACCAGATTGCTGTGTCCTAAGGACCGGTGGCCAAGAAGTCTGGTCCACGTCACCAGGACTGGGATAGATACCATGAGACTTGGGCTCTGCACCACTTGGATCAGAAGTTGCAAGAATTCGGTGCTGGCAGCGTCGGCCGGAATCTTTGAAAATTTTCGTTCGAAATAGTCACCAAGACAGGACAGCATCTTGCAGTTTTTCTTAGCGCATGCACCCCATAAAGAACTTGACACGACATACCTCTGAGAGTTTCTTGCTGATTTGATACTTGTCATCGTCAATGTCCTCGGGATCGACCACCGCCCACTCGAATAGGCCTTTGCAAAGTTCGATGGAGGAGCGGCTGAACATTGGGACCACGAGCTCCTGAAACTCATCGTCTGTGAAGTTTGTCCTCCCATACAGGGCGTGGAGAGCTTCCAAAGCAGCCTAGTAGCGTAGCAGTTGTCAGCATGAGCGACCGTTATCCTTGGACGCGCAGCTGATTTACCTTTTGGACCTCCACATGGGAAGAGGCGAGGCTGGCCGTCATGATAGTGACGCACCGAGCCGAGGATATGGCTTTTGGGATGGCCCAAGGCATGAGGGATAGGAAGACAGAGAGCGCCTTGAGAATGCAGCTCTTGACTTCGTTGTTGTCTTTTGCATCAGAGTGAATGCAGTAGTTGAGAAAGTCTGAAATTCGGCTGAGCCACCCCTCATGGCCGTGCCTTACGTCTGGCCCAGGCTGGCGATTGGGGAACGCCTCGACCAAGACTGCAGTTGGTGTGAAGATCTCGACGCACGCCTTACTAAGGACGCCTTCTCGCATCGCCACCACGGAATCGTCCCCCGCGAAAACCTCGTCGGATAAAGTCTCGAGCACGAACATGACGAGCTCCTTGTGGACGGCTGAGTCCTGGACCTGCCAAAGCTGGACGAGCATGGCATCCATATCCATCCATTCAGCTCCCCAGCACCTCTTGGCCACTTCAACCCATAGCTGGGCCGTCTTGTTCCTCAAGTAGGCCGGATCATCCCTCGAAACGGCCTGGCTCAACTCCAGCACCCAATTTCGCAAGGCCGCCGCTTGTTCTTGGCTGTACGAGGACCACTTGTACCGTATGGCGTGCTCGAGAAGAGATAATGCGTAGTGGCGGACAACCGCGGGCTGGCTCTTGTCGGAGGCTAGCCGGTATCCTTGGAGAGGTGCCTCGGGAATATCCTTGACGCCCTCCAGGAAGGCTTGAGCCTGCCTGCGGTCATCATTGCCAGACAAGGGACTATGGACCACCTCGAGAGCTTGGTGAATCTTGTGCATAGTCTCTGCGTCCCCGCCATTTATTGAATCGCCACCCAAAGGCAGATTGCCGCCGTTGGCAGACATGGCGGCTGCTTGGAGAGCGATGGGTGCCAGGTGGTGAGGTGTTGCAGCAAGAAACGGTAAGCGGGTCCTGCGACTGGACGCACAGAAGCCCGGATACGCTTCAAATGTCGGCTGGCTCACGTGAACGCATCGATCGTGTGTGCGAGGGACAAAGCTTGCGGCAGTGTTCGAAGGTTGAGTACCGCGAGGCGGAGGCGGAGCGAGGCGAGGCGACAAGACGAACGGGATGTGGTTGCACGCGCGTGAAGGCTGCAGGGACTCGGGGAGCTAAACGGGAAAAAGTAGAACAACAGACCAGACGTTTAAGACCGCTCTGAAACAAAATGGATGTACGCCGACAGGTAACGGAACGAGGGAATCGGCCACGGACCAGAAGCGCGCTTCAGGTTGCGTTGCGATAACGAAGCTGGACGTCTGCGAGTAGGTTGGTTGTTGGAGAAAGTAAGGTAAGGTAAGCTCGGCGCGGCAGCTGGCTGCAGGCCGCTATCCATTTCAAACCTGGTCCATCAGGTGGGAGCCACCCGCTGCGCAGGGACGATGAAGGGCTGCAAGGCTGCGGCCCCAAGACGCCAAAATGAGGGACGCCCAGCCCTGTAACTTTCCGCACTACAGCGGCTTGGGGGGCCCCCCCACCAGACTCCTCACTGGCATGGAGCCCAGCTCACCCTGCGGCTCGGCGCCGAGGAGGGGCAGCGGCCCGCCGACGTCCCTTGATCTTCGGTAACGATCTGCCTTACATGTACCTTAGATTTCCTGCAAACTTCCACGCTTGCATGCGTCTTTCTCTTTGGTCTTTCAGACTACTTTCTTCATTTACATGCTACGGAAGTCTGTATACAAGCGTTGGCTTGTCACTTCGCATCGGCCCCGTATTTCCACAGGCACAGGAGCCTGTCGTAGAAGCTCGTCGACACGCATCGAAGCCCTTCGCCCTGCGTTAATGCCGTAAAGTCGGAGGCGTAGTTCATGCTTTTGTGCTCTTCAAACCTTGCTAAGATCCTGCAATTCCATTGTGAGCCGTCGTCGGTTATGATTTCGACCAGTCTTGCCCCTGCGTGCATGCACGATGCTAATATTCGCACCCTCGATTGGCCGTTACCCAGTGACCGAATGTCCACCGGGTTCAGCCGCCAGACCCCACCGTCGAGAGTCTTTTCTGCGGCGAGGCGTACGCGCTTGATGCCATGCGACTCGTGAAGGTCATGGATGATGAACACGCGCAAGCGGTCGTCGTAACTTCCTGTGACGACAACTCTCCCCCGGTCCGCCGAGTGCAGTGGAAGAGGCAGAATCGCCGTGACTCCGGCGTCGTGCTGGCCCTTGATCGTCATCGGCGCAAAGGGCATCTCCAAGCGTCCTTCGTCTCCAGACACGAGCGTCGTGTACCGCAGCAAAGAGTCGTCTCCGCCGCTGTAGACGGACACTGCCTGTCCACCTCCGTTCAACGCGGCTGTTGGAGGAGACAAAGCTATCGACCACGCCTCAAGCGAGTTTGGGATCTTCAGATCAGTAGTTTCCTTGATTTTCCACTCCCCATCCAGGTGAAGCAGTCTGGCCAGCCCATTTGATGTCGTGACGGCAAGTACGTTGCTGAGCACCGGATGCCAGTTGCATTGCAGCAGCAGGATATCTTCGGCCAGGTCTTCACATCTGCTCGTGGCAAGATGCTGTAGAGGTGCCGCCTCGTTCTGAGTCGGGTCGAGCTTGAAGACAGCCAGCGTCCCTGTGCTCGACACGACCGCCAAAATGTCTTGGAGCTCGCCCGGTCCTGGGTGGAAGCGGAGGTCCAACAGCGCCGAGGGCTGCAAAGCGGTCTGCACTTTTGTCCTGTTGGGCTCTGTTAGATCATCAGTTGCAGTCTGATCTAGACCAGACTGACATTTCATCCTTGTCGACCCGAAATACGACTAAACTGCCGTCGCGGGTTTGTGTCTTCTTGGCAGCCGCGCCGGAGCCTTCTTGTTGGGCTTGGTCCCCAGTGTCCTCATCCCTCTGAAGATTGTACGTGCCGACCACAAAGTATGCCGGGTGGAGGGGCGAGAATTGCATGCAGCTTGGAGGCAGGTCCAGCGCCAATGACCTCGTCGACGAGATCGGTGCTTGCGCGTCCATGGCAGCGTTTAAAGTCGGCTGCCACTGCAGCCTTCAGACGATGCTGCCAGGGTGCCGATGATATTCGATACATCAGATGCGAAGTTCGGCAAGCCAAGGCATGGAGCAGGGAGTGCCCAGTGACGGTGGGGCTGGCAATCGGGTGGCTGGCCCCGGTTCCCGAACCGCGACGACGCAGGCCGGGGTCTCGGACCGGGCTGGCGTCTGCAAGCCTCCGATCCCTGGACCTGGCAGCGGCAAACGATGAGCACGTCGCGGGGCCATTCTTCATCTGCCAGCCTCCAGTCGTTTCTGTTTCTTTCCTTCACGCGCCGCAGCTGTTGTGATAAGTGGGTGTAAACAGGGCTGCAGCGCACCCTCGCGATCATTCCCTCGCAGTCGTACGATGCAACTTGCTTTTGTTGGCGCCCAGGACACTCATGGTAAAGGTAGCTTGTCAGGAGCTTGCTGAGGCGGATGCAGTTGCCGCACTTGAAGCCTGGTCGCTGCTCCGTTCATCTTGGCCGTTTTCAATCCCCGCCCAATACTAGCCAGGTCGCCCTTTCTTACTCTGGCTCGTCAAACCTGGGCTTCGTGACATGGACACCGACGATTCGGACTTTTACGGTATGTCCAAATACATAGCGGCATAGTTCGTACCACTTCGAGTGCTAATGAGCTTCAGGCGACGAGGATCTGAAACGGAGTCTTCGCGACCGCGTTGGCAGCTTTGATGTCGACCTGTGGATTCAAACGCAGAAACTTGGCGTGGGACGTCCGAGGCCGCGAACACGCCCCGCAGATGAGGCGTCCCGTCTTCACAACCCATACGCCGGGGTGGCCTACGCGTGGCAGCTGACGGAGACCGTAGACGACTTTCTAGCAAGGCTGCCCCCGGCGACGACTGAGCAAAACGAAGATGTCCCCTGGATTTTTATCTGCAACCCTTACATAGCACGACCTGGGAAGCGCCAAATCGAGGGTGACTTCGTCAAAGGGAACGAGGATGAAGCACCGGCGGAGGAGGGCAGCAAATTGGCCCTGATTGTTGAGGGTGGCATGGAGAGGCTTGAGCTTGTGCTAAGCTTGAAGAAAAGAATGGAAGAGGCGGGAAAAAGCTCCGCATTTATCCAGAGGGAGATGGTCAAGGAACGGAAGAATGCCTCGCAGGACATCTTGGACTTGGCGCACGCGGGCAAGGTTCGCACAGGCAAGGCATGTGCAATGCTCCCACGACCGTTACTGTGAGGGAATCGACCCCTTTGCTGATCAATTCTTTCTGGCGACAGTGGCTCTTGTTTTGTTCACCCTCGGAGGTGAGTGAGATGTGGGAGCTAGTGGCAAAGGCGACAGCCAACAACGAGTTGGGTATCGCTGCCAAGGTCGCGCCACGGCCGCCGTTCGAAGACCAGAAGAAGGAAAGAATCATATGCGTCTACACGGCTGATTTCAAAGACAAAGCCGACGTTGGCCGGGTTCTTCAGAAGCTCCGAGAGCTGAGGCTGGTGGAAGCCAAGAGTCGACTGGTGTACTACAAGCCGGGTAAGTCGCAATACAACCATTGGCGTGGGGTGTCATATGAAAAGATGTGGCTAACGACGCCGTTAGATGCTTTCACATACATCGGAATCGCGCACGGAAACACGTGGGGCATTCGTGCCTCGATCTATAGCTCCAACGATATCTTCTGATGCCCGATGAGCCAAGGCAACATAGTTTGGCCAAGCGTGAGCGATAGTAACGTCCTTCGAAAAACGGGTAATATGGAATATATTCCAGTCATCATCGCGACCAAATCGCGAGATGAAAAGAGTTCATCGACTAAATTTGCGGCCGTACAAGTTGGGGCCACAGGAGGGCCACATTGTCCAAAAGATCCAAACTCCGCACCCAACGCCGCTCTGCGTAATGTCATTGCTATGCTCCGTGAATGATTCGTTGCGTACGTCCGCGAGGACCCCTTAGACGTGGCTGTAGTAAGCCGGATCCGCATCTAGTTCCAACGCCTTGAGCGGTAGAACGAGCCGGTACGCGCTGTTGCCGTTGAGGTAGTACCGATGCAGCTTCTTGGATCGCAGGAAACCCAGGCGCTCGTAGAGTCTCATGGCAGGGGCATTGGTCTCCTCCGTCTCCAGCACGATCTCGTCGGCGCTGCGCCTTGCCATGGCCTCAATTGCCTGTTTGACCAAGGCCGTGGCGATGCCGTGGCCGCGGAAGCGAGAGTCCACGGCCAGCATGGCGATATAACCACGGCGCGTGGCAGGGGCGTGAGACGAGTGACCCTCTAGTTTGCAGACGATGACTCCTATGAGGGATGAGTCGGTTGGGTGAAGGGCCTAAGAGGTGGTCAGTCGGGAGGATCGGAGCGGCACGGCGATCAGGCTCAGACGGACCATGAAGCAGAGGTGCGCCCATTGGCAGAGAAAGTAGCGATAGACGTAGATGCTGTACGGCTCACTGAGGTCCTTGGAGATGAGGGAGCGGATGGCGGGGAGGTACTGTGCCTCCAAACCATGCTCGTACTGGATGTACCGAAGCTCTGCTGGGAGGTCAGGGCTGCGAGCCAGGTCCATGGCGGCGGTGTGGTCTCGACACGTCCTTGCCTTACCTTGGGCAGGCAAAGCAGGCAGCGTGAAGAGCCAAAAAGACCTTGTGGAAGAGGCTGCGATGGCCGGAACGCAAAGAGGGAAGCACGGCGCCGCACCACGAGAGGCGTCCGAGAACGGGGGCGGCGGTCGCAAGCGGAGACGCCAGCGGAGCCCAGCGCAGCGCCCTGACCAGCATCAGACACCAGCGCCAGCCAAAGCCCGCAGCGCTGGGGAGCACGAGGTCGCCTGACCAGGCCGCCCGCCGCGCGCGCGACCAATGAGTGGTTTGGGAGCGAGGGAAGGCTGAGCACACCGGGGCCGCCGGACACGGCAGCGGCCGAGGCGGCACAGACAGACGGCAGAAAGCACGACGTCAGTACGGAGCTGGCGTCCGGTGCCTGCAGGGCAGCTCGGTGGCACGATAAGGCAAGGTATCTCGGGTGGAGGCCCGTCGCGTGACAGTCACATGCAAGGGGATGCAGCGTCGTTCGTTTGCGGCACCAAATCCGGTTGGAAGATGGCAATCCAGAACCCCGATTATTTGGTGCCGTGCCCTGATACGAGTAGAGTAACTAAACGGCGCGGTGAGGGGCAGCAGACTGCATCGAGTTTTAGAATGGGCCTGCCGCAACAAGCGCGGACCGCCGTTGCTGACCTGGAAGCTACACATCAAAGCCGCTTGAGTACCTTACCTCTTATCCCCTCCTCGTTCTCCCATTCCAAGCATTGTTTAATCTTATACGCCCGTCCCTTTGAGCTTTAAAGTGCCGTACACTGCAGAGACGCGACCCGTGCCGTGAGCCTGCGCAGCTCGACGCAGCTCGGCCAAGCTGTGCCCGTCGGGAGCTACGACCTGCTCCAAGCTGACCTCACCGTTTCTCCCTCACGCCTCCCATCCCTACAAAGGGCTTGTCTGGCCACAGAAGCGCCGCGCGCGCGCAGACGGCGCCAATCCTCGGTCGCGCAATGGCAACCACCTTGCGACGCCGCCTTCGGCCGGAGTCGCCGCCGGACGAGGGTGATGCTGCCGAGCGCGAAGAAAGCCCAGCCGTGCCTCCGACTCCCCACATCCACGTAGTCGAGCGCGTGCCCAAGACTCGCAAGCGCCGCAATACCTTCATCTTCTTTCTCGGCAGTCTGTTCGGTCTCCTTGCGGCCGGAATCTTCGCAAAGAACAATGACCTCATCGATTTTCCTGAACTGGGCGATTTGACCGTCGACAGCATCTTCGACGTCCTGCCCGCCGGCCTCGTCCGGGATATGCGAGACCTCGTCCAGGGCGAGCGCGAGGTGATCGACGCGTACGATTCCTTCTCCGTCGGACTCAAGGCCCGCGCAGAGGGCCTGGATGCCCACCATCCCGTCATCATGGTCCCTGGCGTCATCTCGACCGGCCTGGAGTCGTGGGGTACCGCCAACATCTCGAGGCAATACTTCCGGAAGCGTCTATGGGGAAGCTGGACCATGATGCGGGCTCTTGTGCTCGATAAGGAAGTCTGGAAGAAGCACATCATGCTCGATAAGAGGACCGGCCTTGACCCAGCGGGTGTGAAGCTGCGCGCCGCCCAGGGGTTCGATGCGACAGACTTCTTCATCACCGGCTACTGGATCTGGAACAAGATTTTCGAGAACCTGGCCACGATTGGTTACGATCCCACCAACTCATACACTGCTGCGTACGACTGGCGGCTGTCCTATGCCAATCTCGAAGTGAGGGACCAGTACTTTTCCCGACTCAAATCGTACATGGAGACTGCCGTCGCGTTCGAGGGCAGGAAAGTGGTGCTGGCCTCGCACAGCATGGGTAGCCAGGTCATACTTTACTTCTTCCACTGGGTGCAGTCTGAAAAGGGCGGCCGTGGCGGCAAGGACTGGGTGGATCGTCACGTAGAATCCTGGATCAACATAAGCGGCTGCATGCTCGGCGCTGTCAAGGGTCTGACGGCCGTCTTGTCAGGCGAGATGCGCGATACTGCCCAGCTCAACGCCTTTGCCATCTACGGCCTGGAAAAGTTTTTGCGAAAGGAAGAACGAGCCGAGATCTTCCGCGCCATGCCTGGCATCTCTTCCATGCTCCCGCTCGGAGGCGACGCTGTGTGGGGAGATATAGGCTGGGCGCCAGACGACCAGCCAGACCAGAACTTCTCGTTCGGGTCTTTGCTGAACTTCAAGGTTGGCGCGAACTGGACTACCCCGGACAGAAACATGACTGTCGACGCATCCCTGGCGTACCTCTTGAACACGACGGAGGACTGGTACCAAAACCAGATAAAGGGTAGCTGGTCACACGGCGTGGCGCGCAGCGCAGCCGAGGTTGAGGCCAACGAAGATGATCCGAGAAAATGGATCAACCCACTCGAGACAGCTCTGCCGAACGCGCCCAACCTCAAGATTTATTGCTTCTACGGCGTCGGGAAGCCAACCGAGCGAGCTTATTATTACCGGGCACCTGATCAGCCGACAATGACCAACCTCAACATTACCATTGATACGGGCCTCACAGAAGGGGAGGTTGATCACGGTGTGGTCATGGGAGAGGGAGACGGCACCGTTAACCTCTTGAGCACGGGTTACATGTGCAACCGCGGATGGCATATCAAGCGATACAATCCCGGGGGAGCAAAGATAACCGTAGTGGAGATGCCGCACGAGCCGGAGCGATTCCACCCAAGAGGTGGACCGAATACAGCAGACCACGTCGACATACTCGGGAGACAGAACCTCAATGAGCTCGTGTTGAGGGTGGCTGCTGGCAAGGGCGACACCATCACCGACTACGTTGTGAGCAACATCCGCGAGTACGCGGCCAAGGTGAAAGTTTACGAGGATGGAGAGGAGGGGGAAATGGCAGAGAACTCATAGCGACTTCTTGAGCCGTATTCCTGTTCGTGTAGGCGCGATTGCGCTGGTAATGTTTCGGCGTGGCGTTTGGTTCGGAGGATACCAATGTTTATTCCGGAGGTGGCCCTCGCATTTCAGGCCGAGATGCCTTCGGATGTTCTTGGGATAAGTATGATAGAAAATAGAAGAAGTAGGCGTTTTGGGCATAGTTGTAAATCGCACCCTTCTGCAGCCCCTTGTGCTTTGCGGGCTTGTCACGTTTGTGAGACGCAGCACGTGGCATGGCGGAGACACGATCGCGCGCAGGGTTAAGCAAAGCGAGGCGATGAGGTCACGGCGCAGCTGTACCATGTCGGCCTAGATCATGTCGGGCGGTCATTTGACGCCAGCCAGCACCTTAAGCAGCCGCCGCCAAGCTGAGCTCCGGCGCGGTCGCTATTACGAGTACCCCACCACCAAGCCAGCCTGCGTTTGCAAGTCACCCTTTCCCCTGCACAACAGCCCATCTTCCAAAGCATCACCAGCTGGTCAGCATCTTTGTACTGCCTCGTTGCAACCTGCTCCAAGCTTCTATTCGCCTACATAGTGGCCTTTTGCCGCAAGCGGCTCCTGCGAGACCCGATGCCGTCGTTGCCGGGACCCCGCGCACCTTGCAGCTATGGCGGACTTCGACGAGGCTGCTCTCTCCCCGGGGGACGACGAGCGACTATGGACTGGTGCGTGTCCGGCAGGGACCCGTGAGCTTCGGCCAGTGTGAGAACTGACACCGCAGCAGAGGTCAGCAAATGCGTGTCGAACGAGTGCGACACCCACGAATCGATCGACGATGCGCTGCGCGAGTGGCTGGACCTCACGACGAAGCTCCGCGATCGGAATGCCGACTCTCAAGACTGTGTACTGAGCTGTGCCCAAATGCTGTTGGAAAGCCAGCTGTTCCAAGCAAACCAGTTTTATGTTCGCACGCAAATCATCCACAGCCTCTTGCAGGAAGACGACCCGGGCTCACTGCACGCCATCGTGTGCTTGCTGTTTCTCGACGGCTGCGAGGACGACTCAACCTTCCCACGAATGATCCAGGACGCGTGCTTCCCGCGGCTGCTGGAGCTGATCAAAGAACGCCAGGACCCCGAGGACCCGCGCTTGCACCGCATGCTGTTGGGACTGATGTACGAGATGTCGCGCGTGGAGCGGCTGAAGCTCGAAGACCTGGTTCTGGTGGATGACGACTTTATCCACCACCTGTTTCAGATCATCGAGTGCGTGTCCGACGACGTGCAAGACCCCTATCATTACCCTACAATTAGAGTTCTAGTAAGTGTACTCCGTAGAGAGGGCCTTCTTGAGCAATGATAGGGCCTTTGTCGTGCTGACTGTCACAGCTTGTCTTGAACGAACAATACATGCTAGCGTCGACCGACTCTGCCACAGACTCCAATGCCTCGCCGGCGCAGTTAACGAATCGCATTGTCAAATGCTTGAGCCTTCACGGACCTCTGTTCCGCACATTCGGGGAGAACATCATCTTACTGCTGAATCGTGAGACCGAGACATCTCTGCAGCTTCTAATACTCAAGCTGCTCTATCTCCTCTTTACGACCAAGGCAACGTATGAGTACTTTTACACAAACGACTTGCGGGTACTTCTAGACGTCATCATCCGGAACTTGATGGACCTGCCCGATGAGAAGATATCGTTGCGGCATACCTATCTGAGGGTCATGTATCCGCTGCTGGCGCACACGCAGCTCAACCAGCCTCCGCACTACAAGCAAGATGAGGTGCTGCGGGTGCTGAAGATCCTGCGCGGCTCACAAAACGCGCACTTTGCACCCGCGGACGAAACGACACTACGTCTGGTGGACAGAGTAACCAAGGTGAAATGGTTGGAGGAGGTGACTGAAGAGAAGGAGTCGCCGGCACAGTCTGAAGTGGCTCGCAAATTCATCGGCATCAGTCTTTCCCCTTCCCAATACGCAAGTAGCATCAGCGTCGGGGACGTCGCAGGCGTCATGGAGAGGCCGGGCGTGCAGACGCCGAGTCGACATGCCGGTGATCCCGGAGCAGAAGTCACCGCCGATGACCCTTCACAGGGAGAAGCCGCCGCAGGTCCGAAAAAGAAGAAGCCCCTGCCAGCGGTGCCAAAACATCGACATGGCATCCCCTTCTCCAAACACCCCGAGGTCCATGTCAATGGGAGCCGCAAAAAGATCCCCCCCAAGGCGCCGCCGCCGCGGCGGTTTGGCAGGATGAAGACGGTCGAGCAGCCTCCGGCTGAACCAACAATACCAGAATAATAAGGACCTTGCTCAAAGCGTTAAGCGAGCTGACGAGAGGCGAAGACTGCATACGCCGGATCATTTGAGGAGGGTCCCACGAGGCTCACGAGCCGCATCAGTACTATATAATCCAGGGGAACAGGATGGCCCCATTTCTAGCTTTCGCAAGGCTTGGGAAGAACGAGCTTGGCGCTATGGAGTTCGGAGCAGTGTGCCATTGGTACATATCATGGGTCCAGATAAGCATGGGAGCGAGAAGCTGGCACTGGGCATTTGGGCTGAGAAGGGACCAACCAAAAGCCGCGAAATGTCATTGATTTTGCCCTGGACGCATCTGCAAAAGCAGGCTAAAGAACAGTTCACAAGTAGGGTTATCGCATCGATGTGCTAGATAAAATGCGATTGAGGGCGTGATTGAACTCAGGCTGGCCTGCAACGCTGTACGAGTAGACTCGGCTCAACGCTCAATGGCAGGGCATTTGCAAAGGGGACGAAGATGAACTTCTTGCTGGACACGGTGTCTGCATTTGAGAGTGTCAAATGCCATTTAAGGAAACGTTGAGCAGTAGAGTTTCGAGAAAGCCAGCCACGCGGCCACTCGCCAAACTCTCCAGCAGCCAAGCTTCAATAAAGATGTAGGTTAATAGGTACTAGTTCGGCGGTCCGCTGCAACAGGCAATTTGGCACCCAAGCACCCTCCCGCATCCGGCCAGGCGCCCCAAAATAGTGGAGCGAGTGGGCGCCGTCCTGAGCAGGTTGGAGCATCTGGGGTAAATCTCGACGCGCTGGTAGGTTGGAGATTTTAGCTCGCGAGGCGACTTAGTATACGAGTGCATAGGAGTTGTAGCAGCCAAGTGAGATCTCAGCATAAATTGCGACTTCCTTGCTTTATCGTATCCACAGAGATATTATCTGTTGTTTTCTGTGGTTTGACATTGATACAGGACGGCACATGGCAATTATCCGGTTAGGCTGCAGCCCTTCGGCACGACAATTGGCCGGAGGAACTGAGAGCAATCAAAAAGCGAACCCCCCTCACTCATGAACTCCACCACCGGAATCATGACCACTCTGCTACCCATTACATACCAGTAGAGCCACGGTAGCAATAGATGCAGGAGAAATAGAGCTTATTTTCAGCTACGATAACCATGGACACGCCCTCTACCTTCATCACCCCATCGGCCCCTCACACACACACCGTCATCTTCCTCCATGGCCGCGGCGACAACGCACGCGACTTCGCGGCCTCTCTCGCCCACTCGCGCGACTCACAAAATCGCACCCTCGTTCAGGCCTTCCCTTCCTTCCGTTGGGTGTTTCCCCAGGCCCCAATGCGCCGTTGTGCCAGTTCCTTGGACACGTGGCCGCAGTGGTTTGATGTCTGGAACGTCAACGACTTTGCAGAACGCGAGGAGTTGCAGACGGTTGGGCTTAAAGAGGCTGTCCCTGCTATCCGCCACATTATAGCCAGGGAGGCGACATTATTGAGTGGGCGTTGTGATCGTATCGTATTGGCGGGCATCAGCATGGGCGGCGCGACGAGCGTACATACGTTGTTTAATCTGGATATACCGACTGCAGCGGGAGGGAGGCTCGCTGCCTTTATGGGATTTTCGTGTCGGTGTCCCTTTTTCGGCAGAAACCTTGTCGAGATGAGGAATACTCTCGGTTTGAAGGAAGTCCCGACTCATAACGATGTCCTTCGCAACACACCCATGCTTCTTGAGCACTGCGTCGACGATCCATTGGTTTTGGTTGAGAATGGTCGCAAACTGAGAGAGACACTTCGTGGCTTCGGCGCTCGCGTTGTGTGGAAAGAATATTCCAACGGAGGGCATTGGATTAACTCACCGGCCGGGATAGACGATGTAGTGGAGTTTCTGGATACAAACGTTGTTCGGAAGGACAACTTTGATATTCAGACAGCCATTCCCCCGGCTACGTCTGATGCAATGGATTTATCATAAGTTCAGTCATTGCATAAATGCATCTTCCTTGCCATACGGCTCAAGACTGGTATGATTTGGACCCAACTCCAAACAGGGAAGTTACTAAGAGCTTTGCCAAAATTGGCGCCGACATGACCAACCGGAATTCACGTTATTTACGCGGAATGTCTAGCCGTTTCGTTGAGGGAATTGCGCAAAGCCAAGTCCCAAAATTATTTAGGGATGCAGCCACCGTTTACGCGATGGGTGGGGTTTCAATATATTTATACGGTTCGACGTCGTCTTCATTCAAAACACATTAAAAGACTAGAACATAGAGTCGCTTTCCATAGAAAATGGAGACAACCACGGTCACCTCAACATAACCGCTTTGGCTTCCAAATAGTTACAAGGACAGTCTATTTCCCAACCAGCAGGCTTAGGGCTGTCTTTAGCCCTGAAAACATCAGAGAAAGCTTTTTTTGCTGTGCAGGCCCAAGGTCACCCACGGTTCATACGCCATCGCCAGACTCCCAGCTCCTTGTTTCGATGTCAAGCTCCCGGCTATAATCTCCCAACTCCTTGAAGACTCCCTTCACCAAATCATTATATCGCCTCGTCCATCTGAATCCCTCAAACATGGCCTTCGTACAGTCCCAATACTCGGGATAGTATTCCGAATTCTCCCAATCAACGATTCCGGTCACACGCCACTCGGTGCTCCCATTGGACTTGGCAATTTTGTCCACCAAGATGTTCCGCGGGTTGAGATCAGCATGCGTAAAGACAATTTTATGCCCACGGCGGCTGGGGTCATCTGAGAATCGTAAAACTTGGCTGAAAGCTGCCTCATCCGGGAATGGTCCAACGGGTTTTTCACCGCATATGCGAGGGTCTCTGCACGCTTCGCCAAGAGTGTTGCAGATGGCCATGTCTGGATTGACTGTTTTGGGGATATCTCGTAGCTGGCTCAAGTAGTCTGTCATCTGAATGGCGATTTGCTCGCAGCCTCTGTCAGACAGGAAGTCTTGACAGCGCGATAGGGGCACGCCCGGAACTCGCGTGATGAGAAATAGGCATGAAAGAAAGAAAATGGGTCATCCGGATCCCCTTGCTTGGAAACTACATCAAGTGGTTCTGGAGCTGGAATGGAAGTATACCTTCGAATCATCTGTAGTGCGTTGAACTCGTTGCGGAATCCATCATGTTCTCCCTGGTACTTCAGGTAAAGCCCAAATGGGACTCTCTGAACAGTTGAAAAATCGTCTGGCTCTCCGTAAAGTAGTCTCCCGAGCTTCCGCAACGTTTCGTAGGCGGCTATCCGAACTGTGTTCGGGAACATGAGCCATACAGTGAGAGCAGCGCGGGCTAGAAAGCTCTTAATAGCGGAGAGTTTCCATGGCACTGCTTGTGGCTCTGCATGCCATGCTGTTTGAAGCTTGGCTGATAGTCGAGGTGAGGTTTCCGATGCAATCTTCTCGGCGATCTCGAGGAATCGAATGCTTTTGCAGAGTCGGGCGTGAGAGCCGACAAAGCGAGGGTCTATCTTTTTGATGCCTGACCGCGAGTGATCGGCTAATAATGCGTAGGGGGTTGTGATATCTATTAGCTCCGATGTTCCGATGGGAATTGGATTGACCTTGAACTGGTTCAAGGGTTATTAGCAAGGGACTGAAGTATCGATCACGAAGAGTTCAAGATTCGCAACTCACCTCGACCATCGAGGACTGCAGCCTGTCTAATCTGACCAAGCCTCGTTCCATTGCCCTGGCTACCGACTTCCTGATAAGCCAGTGATTTTGAAAAGGCGGCATGTGCCCGGGATCCCTAGCATAAGAGAGCCACCAGTCCCGATATACAGGCCCAAAAAAAGCACCAAGCATGCCGAAAATTGTATACTTTCAGGTGGATTTTCAGCATTGTTGTACTATTGGGCGCTCCGAGACCGGCGAACTTACCTTGTCCGTAATCCAGCCAGACGGGACCGGAAGAACGGGGATGACCTGAAGGGGATCCGAGAATGTGCCAGCCTTGCCTGTTACGCAGCACTTTCCCCCGTCTCGTCTAAAGATGGCACGTTGGGTGATGGCATCTGGAGTCGGCGGAGGGTCACCGTTTTGTGAAACTCGGAACATTTAGAGTGGTGCTGAAGGAGCGTTGCGGAAGAGACATACTAGATTCAAGAATGTAGGTCCAATCAGACACCGTGGAATGAGCGTCACCCGCCGACAATCTATGCCTAACATAACGGGCGGCCAGGACAGGGTCAACAGCCTCCGTAACGAATGATGAAAGCAGTGGGCCTGAAGGATGCGGCAGTCTCATAGTCTCAATGAGCGACAGTGCGCTCTGCACGTCATCGTGAGCGGAAGCCATGTCTCGAAATGCGAGTAAGCCAGGGGAAGTTGGTGGAGGAGGCTGCGATTTGCTCGCGTGCGTGGAGCCCAGTGGACATGCAATTGACTGGTAAGAATGCGTGCCGCGGTAAAGGGGCGCGTCGCCGGCGAGTGTAAGTGAAGTTGCGACCGCGACCAACAGGTCACGGGTTGTTGGGCCGGCTGTGCAGCCGCTAACGCACGACGGCCTGGAGGAACAGTCGGAACGCTGAACCAACAGGCAGCGGATCAGTCAGGTTTAACTACAGAGGATCAGTTGGGATCAAATGATGCCGACGACTGGATCATTCAAAGAAGGGCTGATCTTTCTGGGCGGGACCAAGTAAATAGACGGCCCAAAACTCCTCTTCATAGCATACGTAGGTACTTGGACAGCTTGCAACACGATCATTGTCTTGCACATGCTGATCACCTGGTTACAATGCCCGGATTCGTCACCAACCGTGACAAGTCGCCCTGACCTCTCTGCCAACATAAAACTCCCGTGAATGTCTTAGGAACCCAAGCGGTCGCATGGTACATGTCGAACCAGCGTCCTAAGGCTATCACTGTATCTACTAGATAGCCTGACGTAGCTAGCGAGATACAGTAAGCGTGGATTAGTTAGGTAGTATAGCAATTAAGACGGTGCTTTGAGTCTTCATCGTTGGCTAGTAGTGGCCCACGGGTCGTAAAGTCGCAACCCAATCTTGCAATAGAGTAATAATACTCGTACTAGCCCCGTTCGGCGGGGCTCAGCAGAGAGATCTAATAACTTAATTACTCCGTGCTCGCAAGTGGGTTCGCGCGTCGACAAGAGGCGTCGTGCCCCTGACGTCATGCAGGCCGAGCAGCTGCTAGGCGGGCGACGGAGCGGGGACGGTAGCAAAACGGCCGCTTGGCCGCTGGGGGGCTAAGAAGCTTGGCCGTCTAGGTACTGGTACGGGCGGCGCCCCAATTAGCTGCTCGACTGTGTCGTCACGGAGCTCCCCTGCCCGTGCTGGGGAACCGTGCGACGCGGCGTATCCATGCGAGACGACGTCCATGGCGCAGCGCAGCTCAGCTGGGAACGCCAAGCTGCTGTCCACGTCGGCGCTGACTGATGCTCGAGTGCTTCGCCGCAGCGACTGACGAGGACTAGACGCCGCCTGGCCCTTGTTGTGTGAAGCCATAATTGCCTCTAGGTAGCCACTCCTGGCCGCCTGTCGCACGCGCACTTAATTACGAGTAGTCGCCCGTAGCGGTCAGGCGCTCGCTCTGGCCTCCGCTCCCCATCCGAGTCCCCTGTCTCTCCTTCGTCCCCTTAATTATCGTCGTCGCTGCGCTGCGTGACCAGCCGTCGCCAAGCCAGACCGAGACACCTCGGTGGTCGGTCCTGTCTCTCCTCGCGGCGCATCAATTGCGCAGTGGGCTCCTTGGGTACCGTGTACATCCTTACCTCATTAGGTGTTCTTGCAAGTTACACTTCGGTAGCGGCACCTCCGTCATGGATCGCCCCCGGTCGGCCGTGTCGTCGTTCTCGCATCATACCCCCAACTCCAACCGCAGCTCGCTCGTCTCGCTGCCGCCGTCGCAGCAACATCACCAGCAACTGCTGCGCAACCACAGCGCCGAACCCTACGCATCCGCTCCGCCTCGCCAGCACAGTCGCGCCAGCATCCGGAGCTCCTCCTTCTCGCCTCCCGCTGGCAGATTCACCGAGGAGTGGGACGCGAGCCAGCGCGGCAGCTCCATCATCGACGGCACCTCCAGAATGCAGCGCTCCAACTCCGTCCACAGCTTCGCCGCCGGCGACGACGAGCAGCTGCCCGTCAAGAGCAACAACACCCTCAAGAAGAAGGCGTCGCTGCGCCGCTCCGGCAGCCAGCGCCGCAGCAGTAGCCGCCGCAGCAACCGCGCCGGCAGCGTTCGGAGCCTCAACCTGGCCTCGGACCCGAGCGATGCCTCGAGTGCCTTCTACTGCCCCGTCCCGACCACGGGCAACCCTACCGAGGTCCTCGCCAACCGGTTCCAGAGTACGCCGCTCCCCCCGCCCCCCAATTCTGCTTTCCCGTCCCCGACTGCCGTTGTGTGCTGTTGCTGTGCGCGATCGGAGCTGACGTCAATGTGAACAGCCTGGAGAAAGGTCCTCAAGGATCTGATTGCCTACTTCCGTGAAATCCAGTCGCATTACGAGCACCGATCCAAGAGCCTCGTCAAGCTCGCCAACGTCGCCAACAACATCTCCACGCCCCCCAATTTCCTCAAGTCGGCCGGCATCGACGATGCCCTTCAGTTCCTGCGCAACTACAACAAGGCCGCCCTCCAGGAGGCCAACAAGGCCAGGGAGATCGAGGAGGATGTCGTCCTCGCCCTCACCGGCCTCCGGAGCGATCTTCAGCAGAAGATCAAGGAGATCAAGCACCTGTCCGGCGACTTCAAGAACTCTGTCGATCGCGAAATGGATGGCACCAGCAAGGCCGTCCGCTCCCTGTCCGACGTCTTGGAAAAGACCGAGGTCGATTCCGCCTCCACGACGGGCAAGCAGGACCCGTACTTGCTCCGCCTGGCCGTAGATCGCCAGCTCGAGCGCCAGCTCGACGAGGAGAACTACCTCCACCAGGCCTACCTCAACCTCGAGGGCTCCGGTCGCGAACTGGAGTCCATTGTTGTTGGCGAAATTCAAAAGGCGTATAATGCCTACACGGGAATCCTCAAGCGCGAGGCCGACAACGCCTACAGTGTCATCGGCGAGCTCCGCGACGGCCCCATCGCCATGCCCAAGGATCAGGAATGGATACATTTCGTGACCCACGACGATCAGATCATTGATCCGACGATTCCTGTGCGGTCTGCGGAGCAGATCCATTATCCGGGGCAGGATCACCTTTCCGCCCAGGAGATACGTGCCGGTCTGTTGGAGCGCAAGAGCAAGTACCTCAAGAGCTACACAGCTGGCTGGTAAGTGCTTTTACCCCTGTGAATCCGTCGGCGCTCCGTGCCTTGATAAAGCTTCACGACTAACCTGGTCTGCGTCCACAGGTATGTGCTTTCAACTACGCACCTCCACGAGTTCAAGTCGGCAGACAAGGCCCAAGCCCCAGTCATGTCGCTCTACCTGCCGGAGCAGAAGGTGGGCTCGCACTCGTCCGAGGGCGGATCCTCCAACAAGTTCATCCTCAAAGGCCGCCAGACGGGCACGATGCACCGAGGACATACGTGGGTCTTCCGCGCTGAGAGCCACGATACCATGATGGCCTGGTACGAGGACATCAAGGCCCTGACGGAGAAAACGCCCGAGGAACGCAACCAGTTTGTGCGCACCCATTCCCGGAGCCTGAGCCAATCATCTCGCCGTTCGGCCAGCAGTGACGGAATCGTTGACGAAGAGGATGATGAGCCCTTCTCTGCACACCAGGTAGACATGAGTTCAGATTCCCGGCCAGAGCTGGTGTCCCGACGATCTCAACCAGGTGGGCGATTTCCATCTGACATCCAAGTCAACGCGCAACGAGGCTTACAGGCGCCTCAATCACCCTCTAGTATGAGCTCTGGTCGCCAGGAACACCCATCTGATGGCGCGGCGGTCGCCGCCACCGGAGCCCTACCGGTGGCAGCGTACACTGAAGAAAACCACTGGCAGGATGTCCGCGACAACCACAAGGGATACGGAGGGACAGACCGGACTCCCATGGAGGAGATGCCGTCGCAGGCAGCCGTCGCCAGCCAACAGGGACACTATGACGGCGTGAACCCATACACGAGCGAGCCGGTGCAGCAATCCCACGCGGCGCAGGATCGCCAAGGCGGATACTTCGCAGCTCCTATTTTTGCGTCACACACCACTGAAGATACCCACCCCTCGGCTGCGGAGGGGCAGCGTGGCCTGAACGAAGGCACTCATGATGATCTGGAGCACGGAGAGGTGGCCGCCGAGGCAGACTCATACGAGAGGCGCGAGAACACCAATCTCTCGGGGCTTGAGTCGGCCGAACCGAACGACGGCAATTATGTCAACGGTGGGATCGGCAGGGAGAATGCCAACGTCCTCGGCTTCACCGACGGGAGCATCCCCAAGTCCGAAACGCGACAGGAGCTGGCGCTACAGTCCGTGCCCGAGGCACAACAAGCAGACCACATGAGCCCAGCGGAACAACTGTCGTCGGACAACCCGAAGACGAACCGACCCGTGACGGACAACAGGGCCGACAGCGGAATTTCGAACCTGCGCATGCCCGGCAAGTTCCCGAAGGGGGGCAGCCTGGCGACGCCGTGATGGGAGCGGGTGGCGGACTGTCGGGGGTACGTTGCCTGTCAGGCGGGCCTGTTGTTTTGTTCTACATGCTGCGCATCCAAATGTTGCTTCCCTTTTGTTGAGTCCTTTTTGTTTCCTTTGCGTTCCCACGCTCAAGTATCAATTTGGCACTGTTGCAATTGGACTATCGAGATTGATGGACTGAACTCCCCACGGAATGGTTACTTCCCGGCTGGCTGCTTGTGAATCTTTGAGCGTCGGACTGATTTTGCAGCCTGTCGAGGACAAAATCTCCCATGTAAAGTTTCATGTGCTGTCACGTTGCTGGATTGGCCAATCGCCCAGTTGTGTAGTGAGCTCTTGCCATGTCGATCATTTTGGTGTAGGTAGCGGTCAATAGTTTAAGCATAAAGTGCATTTTGGTCCTCGCCGTCGCATGTAACGGTCGCCCACATGAGCGATGCGAGCTTCTTACCCGGGACGTGTCGGTCCAAGCCCACTTGTCTTGAGTCACGATGTGAGGCACAAACATGCAAATCGACGTCATGGCATTCAGGGGCTCTTGGCAAGCAGCGGGGTATCATGTATCATTGTGGTTACGGTGAACAGCTTGAACCGTGCCCAGCTTGGCGAGCAGGGTCCGCCGCGCACATGCTCCAGTAGGAAGAATCAAAAAGAGACTCGCCTCTCAAGTCCCGTATGTACCATCTCATGTCTGCATTTCCCAACAATTTTGCCACCTCACGACCATCTGCTGCGACGCCCCTCCCTTGTAATCCGATCGTGCTGCTCGTCCCTGATTTTTGTGGAAATAGGGAAGCTAGCACCACGATGCGTTGCCACAATACGCCCCCTTCTTCATCATCAACGGCGGCACGCAGTGCCTGCAATCAAGGCTTCGGTATGCGAATGGTCCGGCTGGTCATCAGGCAGCCGTGCGCCACGAACATCAGCACCACAGGGTGGAACTCGAGGATCGAGCCCTGGAACCAGACACCGAGAGGCAGGTTCTCCAGAATCCGGCCGTGGTAGACCCAGTAGGCCATGATTGCGTCGACACCGAGCGACGTGGGGATGGGCGCTCCCTCGAAAAACTGGCTCTTGCCCGAGGCGTCTTTGGGCAGAAGTGCCACGGTGACGTTGAACCGAGCCAGGCGGGTGAGGCCGCAGAGGACGAAGAACGTTAGGCCAACGTTGTCGAGGGTGGATCGTAGGCCGAGAGTGAAGGCCACCGCGGCCGGGGCCACACCAAACGAAATCTAGCGGAGGGATTGCCTGTCAGCTTCGGCGTCCTGGAAACGAATAATAGTGGTGATGAGGGGGCTTCGTACCAAGTCGGCGAGCGAATCCAGCTCCTGTCCCATGAGACTGCTCTTTTGTCTCCACCGCGCAACTCGGCCGTCGAAGAAGTCAAAGAACAAGCCGAACGGGAGGAAGCCCAGCGCAAGCCACACGTTGTCGAGCGCGGTCGGGTCGCCGAGGCAGTACCGCAGAGACGAGAAGATGGACATGACGCCGCAAAATCCTATCCGTCGCCAGACCAACATTAGCCACCGCACGTCCACTCAGCCAGCAGCATATCGAAAGGTCGCGCATACCGTTCATGAGGGTGAAGAGGTCGGCCAGATGCATCGCACGGACGAGAGAGAAGTGCCCTACGTCGGCTGACAGCAAAGTCTTCTGCTTGTCTATTGCTTCGCACGTGTCCCCCTTTAGCAAACGCGGCCCACCCAAGTACGTCGTGGTCGTGGCCAAAAAAACCTACCGTCCTGGTTGGAGACGCCATCCTTGGCGGCAGAACCGTTGGAGCTCAACGCCATGGCGCTGGTTCTTTTCGACATGGTCCAGAGGGGCGATGATCAATGCAAGCCGCTGCAGCAAATGCGGTATTTGAATAGGGACAGGGAATCGCACGTAGAAAGAGGGAGAGGAGGAAGATGGAGAGGAAGGATGGCCGAGGGGGAGAGGGAGGAGAAAGCAGGCTGCGGGCAACCGGCGAGGCGTGGCCTGGTGTGTGGTGGTTGCGAGTCTCGAGTCTCAACAACAAGGCGGTCCGGAGCAGTTTGTGGGGATGCCGTCATCGTCCCCTAAAAACCGGTCGCTGCTCTGCGACCTGGCTGCAGGACCCATCACGTGATTGTACTACGACCCCTGTACTCCGTACGTCCACGCCCAAAAGACATCAACTTCCGATACGGAGCACCATCAACATAATTATACTATTCTCCGAATGAAACATCTCTCCCCGGCAAGTATGAGAGTCGTCAGAATATTCCGGCTGCTCTGTCTCAGAAATCGCCAAATAGTATATTGCTCGCAAGCCGTCTCGGGGCACAGTATCGAAAACCCGAAGCGCCGAGAAATAAATCACAGGAATCGTGATGTCCCTCGAGCCACGCTATGCGCCCAGTATGAGATTCTTTTGTTTAAAATAATAATTATGGTGCCGGGCCGCCGTCTGTTCCCGCCTATGCTGCCGTCCCTCGACTGGGGGCGTGATATCCACCTTAAGCCCATGATGTACCCGTTTATCGCAACCGTATCCGAATTTCCTGATGTTTGAGTTGTATAAAAAAGTGCAGTCCTCATGCAGTTGTTCCCCTTTTCTTTCAAGGCAGCGGCCTTGGCCGCAGAATCCTCAACGTTGAGCAGTCCGTCCTGCGCGACGACTGGGGCGGTCGTCTGCCATTTTCCGTGCAATGCACCCGTCCTCGGTGCACGCACCATGCTATGTACTTTGTGCCTCCCACTGGGTAGCAATATAAAAACAAGTCGGGTTACAGCTGGAGCTGGCCTCAGCGCCTAACGAGAACGGAAAAGCCATCGACCCAAGGGCCGCTCGATCCCGAAACGCCGCAGATGGAGTACCCCCGTGGGGGAATCAGAGTGTGCCTGCAGTTCGTCAGCAACGGAGTCTGTACCCTGTTTGGGGGTGGTGACATACATAGATCCGCCGTGTGCGTTTCCAAACACTGGCGACTTGCGCCCAAGGCTGGTCAAAATTTGCAAGCCGTCAATCCAGAAGCCGGCTCGTACAACAAAGCCACTCAGATACTCGCCGCGACGACGGTCTTCGCGTTGTCAGCATCTGCATCGTCACAATACCAAGCGAAGCGAGAAACACGTACCAAACTCGAACACATCGCCACCCTCCTTCCCACCCTTCTTCCCAAAGAGTTGCGTACTATTATCATCATAGACGAACTCGAGCCCATCGATGGCGGACCCATGATAAACGATGATTCGTGACATCACCCTGTCTTGCTTCATAGCGCTGGTGAAAACGACATCCTGGGGCTCGCTTCCTTCCATCTTGGACTCGCCCAGTCGAGTGCTCCGAGAAGCCGCGCCACCATTTCCGAGCTTCACGAGCGAGTCCTTGCTAGTAAATGTCTTGAAGTCATCAATCGTAAGCGACCCTCCGCCGTGCGACTTTATCGATATCCTCAGGCGACCCTTCTTCTTGGCGTCGGGCAATCTCGATCGAAGATCTTGATCTTGTAGGGAAATTTGTCGCTGCACCGGTTCGTTCTCAATCGGCAACTCGATCCATGCATGGCAAACGTCGTCGCCTTCGCCGAATATTTCCACAAATGAGATGCCTGTGGCCGCCATGGCCAGCACGCTGCCACCTTCTGTAGCAAATGCTTGCACACTATCATCCTGATTCATCGGCGCATCATTTGGCAACCTGAAGGCAGGATGTGCTCGGAAACGCAGCGCGTCCAACCGGTGCCATCCGCACTCGTCCCCTTGAAGAGCCAATCCACCCTTTGACTTGGTCCTGGTTGAGTAAGCTTCACGAGAAACAAACGATCGGCTGAAAACGACATAGTCTCTAAGCATAATACCGCTTTCCTGGTGCGGACAGCCAAACAAGTGGCCCGTTTCGTGCAAATGCGCACCGATGCCGATGTTTGCCGCCTCCCACGAGCTACCAGCGTCGCTGCAGTCGTTCGCCACATATCTGGTATCGGTAGGGGTGCAGTCTGTGAAGGCGGGTACAACCTCCTCGAAACTAGAAGGATAACTCTGGAGACAATGCGAGCCGAAGACGGCGAGGTGCAAGTCGCCCGAGTTGCCTCCCAACGCTGCGTGTCCGGTAATAGTCTTTGCGTCTGCATCCCAGTGGGCGTCGAGCAGGAGGACAGAGACATAATTCTTCTGGCCCGGGAGGGGATTGAAGTAGTTCTTGACCGCATCGGCCGCGATGCCAAACAACGCATCCTTGTCGGTGGCCTTCTCGTTTTGCTGCGCCCTGTTCAGGTCGCGCAGCTCGGCGACAGTCTTGTCAGAACGAATGATGTGAACCCGCGCCTCGGATCTCATGGTGCCGTTTTCCCTGTCGCGGTAGTTGGAGGATCCCAAAATCCATTCCTCCTCAAACCTGAACGCCCGCCGGCCCAACCTATGTCGCCACATCTGGTCGGCCGTGAAGGCCTGCCAGAGATAGGCGGCCATTCGGAATTTTCTAATTGCCGTCTCCAGCCCATTGCCCTCTCTCTCTGCTCTTGCTGGCACAGCGTCGAACGTTGCCGGGGAATCCTTGCCTATTAAGATGGCGAGCTGGAGCGGGGGGGCGTTCATCGTCGGCAGCATGTGAAGGTTTAGGTAGGAGGCGTGAATTGGATTAGAAGAATGCGCGAGTTTGGGGCTGGAGAAGTCGAGTCTGAATTTGTTCGGCCCCGGTTGCAGGTAGACGAGAGCCTTGAAGTGGGATTCGCACACGGGCCAGGTCATTGATGGGAAGGAGTCGTCGTGCTTGCTGACAACAACATTGCCATCGATCGGAGGCAGCCCTGGCTCCCCGATGACGCCGTGGATGAGGAGAACCTTTTGGTATACCTACTCATTGTCAGCAAGAGTCTGGATTGCGCCAACCCGTAACAGCCTGAGACTGCGCTGCACACGTAGAAGAATCGTGTGAGGCGCTTCAGGAGTAAACCAAAATGAGAACTTACCCATGAGTTCTCCAGTACATTGTGCACACGCGGCGCATACTTCGACAAGGGTATGCTGCTCTTGCCGTTCAGTGAGGGAGCGCCAAGGCCCGACAAGCCCGAAACGCTGTATCTGCTGGTATTGCATCCCGGGGCCAGCATGGGACGAGTCTGCTGCTGTTGCTGTTGGCCATTGTGGCTTTGCTGTTGCGCCGCGGGGCCGGCTTTGACCTGAAGGTCAAGAGCAGGGTCGGAGCTCTGGGCAATGGAGGGAGGCGTGACAGAGCCACTGGACGGTGAGGTCCCCTGGCTCACGGCGCCATCGCTCGAGGCATCGGTCGAAGTCTCGGTGCGAAAGCTGGCTTTGGAGCGCCGACGAAGCTCCTTGAGGTTCAAAAAGCTCGGAGGCATGGCCGGCGGCACGTAGTGAGGTGTGAATCACGAAAGCCGTGATGGCTGCGGCTCGTGGTAGCTCTGGCTCCTGGAGCTTCGCAGTCGGCGACGGCAGGCAGAATCCGGAGGAAGCTAGATGGACGAGAGTCCTTGTCCCTGGCCCTTGGACAACGTGAGTCGAGGTTCGCAGCGCGGGCTGACAAGGGCCAGTAGAGCGAGCACAAGCGAGCTGCGGCGAGGTTGTAGTGTCGGCCGTCGACGGTGGGTGGCTGCGCAAGACGGATTCGGTATCAAGCTGCCAGGACTGCAAGGACGAGGGGCGCAAGGTCCGCAGGCGCAGTCAGAGGCACAACCGCGAGGCGCCGGTGAAAACGAGAGGCGGAAAGAAAAGCCGTGGGTGTGTATGAGGTAGGCGAGACCAGGCGTGGACGTGGAGGACGAGGTTGGACATGGTCTGCCATCCGCCAAGGCGAGGCGTCGAACGGATGGGGGGTGCGGGCGTGGGTGCCGCGCAGCCGATTGCGTGCCTGCGGGGCCTCTGCAGCAGCTACTCGTACGCCCAACAGAGCTCACTTGCTATTAATTACCACCGGACTCAATTGGCCAATTGCTAGACGCTCCAGGCGGCAGACTGGGCCGACAGCTGGGAGCTGCTCGGATCGCCTCTGCAGAGCAAACAGCGCGCCCCCCGTGCTAGCGTCTCCTCCGAAACGGCGAAGGGCCGAGTGCGGGTCCAGCGGCGGCTGGTTCTGGATCCATGACGTCTGGAGTCTAATAAAATACGCCTTGTTTGATGGTAGCTGGAAACCATGGAACTTTCTTGGGGCTTGCAACCAGGCGGGGCTCATCCCGCTTACTCGCAAACGGCCACTGCAAGATGCGTCGCAACGTCAACCCTCTCATCGTCGGCCGCTCCGTCTACTGTACGGGTACGAGGAGGCGCGCATGTTGGCGATCCCGCCCGCACCACCCGCCGTGCATGGCCCCAGCTGTGGAGCGGAGGCGGGAGGCGGATGATGAACGGGCAATTACAAGCACTGATAAGGTTTCGAACGCAATCTCTCCCCTCCTGGGCCTCAAGCTCGGCTTGCGTGGCTGCTGCACACAGCCCCAAGGTTTGGCACGGTCATCAGTCCGGTGCACTGTCCGGCGGACGGTCCCGTATCCAGTCTGCCGCGGTCGCATCCTCGGCCGCTGCCAAGCAACGAGATGCGACTCGACGAGGCCAGATCCTGCACGCAAGCTCGTTGTTCCACCAGGCTGCATTTGATGCTGCTGCGCTGCCATCTGGTTCCCCGATTCCCTGCTTTCATTGCACAATATTGACAAACCGCGCACGGGGTATACTTCGTACCTGCACATACATACTTTCTAGCTACTCCACGTCCGTCAATGAATTCAGTGCATGCGTGATTGACCTCCGGGCTGGCATGGCGAGCGCTTCTCCAGGAGGCTGGCAGTCATGGACGACGACCACACCACCTGGTCTGCGCCAGGCCGCATGCAGCAACAACGGTCCTCCCACCCCCCACAACTATGCTGATCATCTTTCTTGATTTGCCATGCTCGGGGGAAATGGTATTTTTGTCTGCTGCGGCTGCTCTCCCGCTGGCCAGCTCGTGCTCAATGCCTTCGCGTCGAGACCAGTTTCTCAAACATGGCTCATTATGCACCGAGACATATGATCCACGGCCGCGAGACACGGGCTCAATGCCAGATGCACCGGCCCTGACGAGGCATTTGGATTGCCACTGCCAGCTGCGCCGGAATGCGCAAAGCAAGCGGGATGCGCATCCCGGGATCCCGGCCTCCAGAAACAAGGAAAGCCAGCCAAGCAGGTCTCGCCGATCTCGATCTGTCGCGAGTCCCCACTCTCCGCCCCGGCCGACGTTGAACGAGTTGCCTGGGCAGCCGCCCGAATTTTTGAAGAAGACTTGGAAATGTACTCCGTAGACTACGGACCAACTTACAACAGGGAAGATAGCCGGTTAGTCACGGGCGTTAGCACTGCCGTCTCTAAATTCAGCTGGCGGGAGGATGCACGAGCATTGGGCAAGCTTGGGCTCAAACCCAATTGGACTGGCCAGGAATGGGAAAAGGGCGAGCTCCGTGCCACAAGATGGGCGGCGCCGAACTTGCCGTTCATACAGGAACAAAGAGGCAAATGGATGAGGGCGCTGCTAGGGCTGAGCGGAGCGCCATCTCAGCTACCTGAGCGGCGTCCCAGCCTCCGCATGGCCCGTCCACCACGTGGTTGCGCAAACCAAACATTCGCCAGGGAACGATGGGCGGGCCATCTCGGCCAGAACTGTTGTGTCGTAATGGCAATTGCGTGGACAAGCACTGGCACTACTCCGTAGCGGGCACTGGAAGCCGGATCTACGGAGTAGTCGTGCCGGGATCAGTCCTCGGTCTCCTGCTTCAGGTTTGGGAAAGTCCAATTAGGGGATATAGACGGCTTGTGCTGGGCAGCCAGCCAGCCGTTAATCTTCTGACAACAGCCTCACATTTGCAATCGTACGGCTCAAGGCATCTGCTTCGTGGCGGTCCCCTTGTTGCATGCATTTGGTACTAGCAAGCTCCCGTCAAGCGCTGGACGGAGTTTACATCAACCTGCTCCGTCGCTCATTACGATGTTTCTGTCCGCAAGGTCGGCTCTGGAGCTGCAGTTCGCATTGGTCATGGAAACAAGTGTACGGCCAGGGGTTGGAGTGCACAAGGCAACGAGTGGCCGCGATGTCCCGCGACTGCTCTCGTCAGCTGCAAGGCTGGGGAAGGATGCGCTTCCAGGCTGTTCTCATCAATCGCCAGGCAGGACGCAGGTCCAATGGCGCCACGAATCGCAATTCAGGGCATGCGCGGGCCAATGCCCAGAAGAGTGTCGCCCAGCCACAGCAGGCAGGGCAGCTAGCTACGAGTAATAAGCCGCCTTCAAATTAGTTGGAATATGAGTCGCGGACAGGACGAGGCAAATCCCTGCTGGAGACCTTCAAGCCACCAGCGGTGACAGAGACGCCCTCCGAGTTGGCTTTCTTTTCAAATTCTTCATGTCTAGCCACTCGGTCTTGGACACGGGCGTCGATGACCTCTGCGTCGGGTGGAATGTGAGGTGCTTGTCCTAGATCAGTCGGTCGTGGCAGGATGGCAAGGGAGACGCCAGGGAAAAAAAGGAAGAAAAGATCCACCCTCGTCACCCACTCGCTCTTTGCATTGCCAGCCTCGCTCTGCTGGGAAACGAAGACGAGAAGCTTTGCTCAAAGTCTCCCAGTTGCAGGTCAATTAGGCAGGCGAAAGGAAGAGAAACGTTCAGGTACGCACGTTACCTAAATTACTGTTCCAGCCCTCCCGCAGCGCCAACGCCCGCACCAGTTACCAACCACACAGCCCGCTTACACGGACTGGCGGTTTTTAGCCGTAGCCGCCCAACCGCCGGCTGGCACTGGCTCCGTCTTACCCACCCGGCTACCCGCTCGCACGCTCAGCTTTGCATCCTCCATCCTCCCTTGTCTCCCGTTGACTCGCACCACCAACATACAATCCTTCTTGCGACGACGGCGAAACGATCTGGAGACCTGACGACGGATTCGTAATTGCAGACGCATATCTTCATCCGACCATGTCGTCGCCGTGGAAAAAGCAACCCGAGGACGTGGTCGACTGTGTGCTCAAGCGTGCAGAAGTCAGCAAGGTACGTCAAGGGATAACTGCCTCTCAGGTAGCCATCTGCGCGGACAGCATCTGCTCTTTCGGCGCCTTTCCGCCGCCTCAACCAAAATCAACGTGCAGGCCTCGCTGACAAGAACTCGCATCCGTCGCAGATTGCTCGTCGGCTGCAAAACCGCCTCGCTCTGGCCCAGTTCAAGACCAAGCATGGCTGGGAAGACCTCACGCTCGACTCCATCGAACCGAAGCTGGAGGAGGAAATCAGACGGAAGCGCCTGTGCGACGGCGACGTCCTCTCCGACTCCTCATCCAGTGCATCAGACCTGCCGTACCCAACAAGGACGCTCATGAGCTCGCCGCTCAAGGCTCCAATCTTCTCAGATGCCGTCGGCTCTAGCAACGGCAGCTCTGGCCATCGGAAGCGCACCTACTTTGCCTCCTTCGACCACATGGCATCCAGCCCCAGCAAGCGATTCCGCGGATCGCCCACTGCGCACAAGTCCTTCTCCGGTCACGCAACGTGGAAAGACAGCCACCAGCTGGCGCAGTCTTCACCCATCAAGCCCCGCAGACTGCCACATTTCACGACGTCTGCCGGGCCTGATGTCTCCTTCTTCCAGCAACGGCGGCTGACGAGCGTCTTGAAATCCCCCAACTTTGCTGCTCCGTCTGACGATGACGATGATCTCCCGACACACTCCTTCAGTGTAAACAACCTGCGCTCCTCTCCCCCTCGCACGCCGCCCATGCAGACCCGGAGTCTCAGCGGCAAACGGGGCAAGGAGGGGCCTTCTGCAGCAAACGGAGGCAAAACTGGAGAGGAGGGCGCAGACTTGCTGCTCTACCTTGCGGCGTCACCATCGCCTGCAGTCAAGTCCAACAAAGGTCGCATGGAGCTCCTGTCGACGCCACCGCCAAAGAATACTAAGCTGGACCTGCCCTCGTCGATGATGACTACGCCCGGCGGAGGCAACCTGTTCCCCAACACGCCTGGGCAAGGTTTCGACTTTGCCGACTTTGTTAATATCACGCCGAGCCCGGCACAGAAGCAGTGGAGGACGCCCGGCCCTGCCCGAACACCCATCAGCGTGGCTCGGAGGCGATTAACGTTCGAGGAGCCGCTGGCTTAGGAACCTCTCGGAACCTCGAGGGTCTGCATTTAAGGCCCTATTCGAATCACCGCCGAATCCTCAACCCCTTCTGTTTTTCTCGTGTATATGATACCATGACTTCACATACGGCACCCCGCACGCTCTGTTATTTTCTTCTTGGTTCAGCTTATTGAGTTTCACCGGTGCGGCAGAACGGCTGTTTGGCGAGGCGACAGGGGCCAGGCGTAACCTTGGCACACGGCACGGCTCCCCGCCAACTTGATGGGCTACATTGCAGTCGGGGATCGGATGAGTGCATCTGGCTTTGAAGCTGTAGGGCGAGCGTGATATTGATGGTCTCGTGGACGAGCACCAGGCGAAGGATGAACGACATGGGTTATTCTGCACACTGGGGTGCGCGGGCCAAGACACGTTGGATTGCGTGGGCAGTATGGGCGCAGACGCGGCAAATGGGTGCGGAGCACGTGGAGTTTACCGATTGATTGAATATGTTGGCATAGCACTTCAATTCATGCTTCCCTTTTTTTTTTTTGCCATATCCCGAGTCATTCAATGCCAATCTGCCGGGCGCCCTTTGGGTCTTGATTCATGTACGAGTCCGTGACGCACTCGTACGAGCACCAAGGCCTGACCGAGGTATGTCGAGCACGCGCCGAGACGGGTGCAAACGCGCTTCGCAGCGGGGCGACGCGTTCTGGTCGCGTTGCGACGCGTCGAGCTAGAGTGGTTTCTGGCCAATTATGGAGCTCAGATTGCGCGCAAGGCTCGGTTATGATGTCATGGGGACGGTTCGCCCAGCGGCTCGGTAGGGCTTGCATCGAACTACCGAACAGTAATTGAAACGGGGCCGTTGCCTGCTGGTACACTTTTGGCGGCAGCACTCCAGCTGGTTGAGTTGGATTCGCCGTCTCGTTCGCCGAGGTACGCCAGCAAGGCCAGGTAAAGAGGCATTTGGTCGCATCGCACGCGAGTGATTGTTGGCTCCTCTTCATCAGGCTGCCGTTGTACCAACTCCTCCAAACACAAGGCATCGTGCCGCATAATTCCTACGCCGTGTCCTTTATGTGTACGCAGTCCGCTCATTTAATCCAGGTTAGTTTATATTGTGCTCTTAGTTTCTTTACTTCTTTCTACCCTGACCCAACGCACTTGCCTTGCGCGTTGGTCAGGTCTCTCTATGGGCCCGTAGTCTTCTTATCAATTCCCCCTCCCGCCGTGGCAGTCCAACTCTATACGCCGCTTGCTTGCATCTGCGAAACACTCTGCCCGTGCATCCAAACAAGTGCCTTTTCCAACAACGCTCCCGCTCCGGCTCAAGCTTGCCGGTGACTATCGATTCTTGGTCGGATATTCACGCATCGGCCATCGTGACACTGCCCGCTTCTGTATCCTTTCGCATCTGGTATGCCATCACCGCCCACAGCAGCTGCATCGCTGCAACCCTCTGCTGCGAATCGAACAGATCGTGCCACGGGCTTCGCCATGCCTCCACCTTGCCCCAGCTGCGCTTTGTGAGATCTGGCTCGGGTGAGCCGTCCAAAACCTCGAGCAGCCGAAGCGGCACTCGGACCCGGAGGATGGAAACGTGGTGAAAGAGCGAGCTCACAACATATATGTCGTCGTGATCCGCCCCCTGCACCTTTCCAATGGCTTCGTACTTGGCTTTGCGGTCCCAAACTGACGACGGCGGTCGAACCATGCGGTAGCTGTCATAAATGGACATATTCTTGCGTGACTTCTTGGGAGGGGGCGTAGATATGCCATCAGCGTCAGTCAGTCTGGCATCCTTGTCCCCCTGAACCGCGTCCTTGTCGATTTCGCGGCCAATCGGGCCTCCTGAGCCGCCGCCCCATCGGGGCTTGGACGTCCACCACTGTCCCTCTCCGAATCTTGTCTCCGTCTTGGCCTCTCGCGCCCGATGCTGAGCCGCGATCAGCGCTGCAACCACCTCCCTTGCGAGGTCCAGCGATTGGGCCGTTTCTACGTCAGGTTGGGTGAAGTTCACAGCAGGTCTGGTGCTCACCGTCGCAACGGGGCCGTACAACAAGCCAGCTCGAGCAGCCTCGCGCGTCATTGGGCTTTGAAAGATGAAATGGCAGCCGGACGGGATGTACGTCTTGCGCTGAAGAGGCTCTTCGGGCGAGCTCATGTGCAAGCGGGGTTCCACGCGAGCCATGGATACGTTGCAGCCAAAGTCATAGGCGACAAGTTTGACAAACGCTGTTACAAGGTCTTGTCGGAAGTTGGGAGGCATAGACTGTCCAGACTTTGTTCGCTCGAAGACTGGGGCATCGATGTCTCCGGCACCCTCGGGCAAATCTTCAGGGGCTTTTGTTGTGGCTACTTCGGCAGCGGATATTTCTGGAGATGGCGGAAGCTCTGGTGGATGGGTTGGATCATCCCAATACGTCGTGAGAAGCTCGAGGCATCGGAAGAACTCATAAGCGTTTCCAAGGCGAGCCTGCTGCTGGCCCTTTGGAGGGGAGATTCTTCTTACGGTGCGAAAGGCGTCCTCATTGCGATTTGAAAGCTCCTTTTTGCGTTCCAGATATATCTGGCAGCCAGGAGACAAGTTGCCTGTTCTCAGCGGCTGACGAGTCTCGCCAGAATAGTCATTGGTTGTTAACTGCTCCCACCCACGGAAGTCGGGAATATAAGATGGGTCGGGCACGAGGTCTTGGACTGAGGCTTCAGGCTTCAGGTCGAGGCCGATGGCCCGAAAGCCAAGAGGTCCTAGAGCCCCGGTGGATCGGCCTGTCAATCTCAAAAGCGCTGGCAATGCCTCGGAAGGGTCCACTGTCTGGTCATCTCGGGCGTAAGGCTGATAGCGAGGAAGGTTGATTGGCGTCGGAGGCGGAATGTCCTCAGGATTTACTCTTGTCTTTGGGGGCAAGTTTGCTGCAATGGACGGTCAGCGTATGGAGAAAATAGCACAGTGTTGGGCTAGATGAGCTTGAAGCAAGGACAGCTTTGAGATCAACCGTGAGTCGTTGGTGGTGAGACAGGTTTCTAGCCAAGCCAGCAAGCAACTTACCCAGAGAGGGAAAGGGTCCAAACATGACCGCCACGAGGGGACTCAGACGAGCGCAGTGGCGCCTTTTCAGGGATTGAGATTATCGCAATGAGCTTGCCGTGTCGCCACCAGGATGGTCTTGAGGGACAAGATGGTCAGCGCAGACGTCAGCGAGCCTGGGCACCATGGGCCTGCCGGTCTACGGTCTCGCCAGGTAGAGTCAAGGAACACTGCCCCGGGTCGATGTTGAAGTCAAGGGGCGGAGCTCGTCGACGGCGATAGCGGAGCCACGGGAGAACGGCTGCTCGGGGCTGTATGGGTCTTCGGGACGGTCGTTGACGGGGAATGAGTGGCAGCGATCCGGCGACTGCGGGCTCACTGGTCGGGAGGAATGGGGGCCGACACCCGGGAGAACGGAGCGGAGCTGTTGCAAGCGCCCGTGGATGGCGCGGGAGATTGACGGAGAGCTCGCTTGCAGAGGGAAAATGGGAGTCTCAGAACACCAAGGGTGGATGGCACGCGACGATGCGCGGAGGTGACGAGGTGACGGCCTCGCTGCTCCATGAGCTTGCATGGGTGGATGCGATGGGGCTGTTGGCAGACCGCCAGCGGGAGACCAGGGGGCGGCACTGCCGACCGGGGTCGGGGGCCTTGGGGGGGTCAACTGCCAGCCCCGGCGGCCCGAGCCCCCTGGAAACCTTGGGGCCAGGCTGGAAGTGCCTGTGGGTGCAGTCCGGAGACCAACTAAGCGTTCACACAAACCAACGGGTACCTTATTTTGGTGCGCCCTGGGCGTTGGAAACACCATCACAGGTCGAGTCCGCGGCCGGCTTCCTTCGAACTGCCGCCTGACTCGCAGCTGCACGGCAACGATGCGCGCGGAAACCATTTTTGACTCGCTGAAACTGGCTTAGGTTGCGTGCGGATGCCACGCGACGGCTTTGCCGTTCTCCAGGCGCTCGCTGCTCTCCGACCCCTGCGCCCCCAAGGTTTCAAAGACACCACATCCACCTCGTACGCTCCGAATGTTTCGAAACGCCGCACGAGTGTAATCAACCTGTCATGCCTCGATCAACCCGACGACGCACTCGGCGCAGTGCAATAGGAGCGAGACGGCCAGGCAGTGCTGACCTGGGCGTTTCGGCCTCTACGGCGCAGGCTTCATTTCGGTCTCTGCGGCATAGGCTTCCTGCTTGTCCCGGCCAGTGGCCTGGAGTATGCGTGCGTCGTCCTGAGTGTTCCTCGTAGTTCTGCTGTTAGCAAAGGCCACCTTGCGTGTCAACACCTCCCCACGACAGCCGCGGTCCGCCGAGTGCTCGTATCAACTGTGCGAAACCGGTCGGCGTTGACACAATGTCAGGGCCCTGCAGATCGAAGCCGTGGCTCTGCTTGGCTGCGTCCCGCTCCCCGTCATGGTGGCACGTATCAGCGATCCCCCCTCGCGCTAAGGCTCTACGGAAACAGATCCATCCCGGTTTTATGGAAACCTCCTCGTGCCACAGCAGCAACACCTCGATGACTCTCGGAAGACGCCGGGATTTCAGCGCCAACAGCGCTGGCATGGAGCAGCTTCCTCCGTTACCTGCTACGGCGACGGTTGCGATGCAACTGAATGCGCACGTTGCATCGCGAGCTCTCCGTCGACATCAAGTCACTGCACCATCGGTCTCGTGCGGCCGACCATTCGGCCGACTGCTCCGTCGTCGTCGACAGTGCTGCGGGTGATTGTTTTGAAACATGGCCTTCGACGATACCAGGCCTCGGCCTGCGGGTCAAGCTCAGGCGCTTGACGATACTTGTACTATCGTCGGCCTCTCTGGTGCTCGTTGCAGGCCTGTTGCGCTCTGACCCCTGCGATGCATCTCTGACGGTGCTTCGTGCCTCAGATGTGTCGCAAATCAGGGGTGTGACAACCCCCTGTTCCACCTCTCCTCTAACAACCGTTCTTTAGCAGCCTGCCTTTGGGTCGGCGTTTCGCTCAGTTCCAAAATGCTTCACTATTGTCAGCGGGTACAGAGAAGCTTTACGGTCGTAGCAGCTTAACCTTAACCAACTTCTCATTGCTGTAATCTTGAACTCTCAAATCTCAACCACTCCGCTCCAGAAAGCGATCGACGGCAGAATAGGCTGAGCTGAATCTCTTGTCAGCAGCCGAGCTGTCTCCCGTCTCTTGACATATGTCTTGTCATGTCTCGTGGTATTAACATTGCAAGCGTCACTTTCGACATGAACTGAGTGCTCCTGGTGGCCGAGGCCTGCGCAGCATCCCGTCCACGACGTCAACACCTCGGCTAAGACAATCCATCGTGTATAATCTCCTTTCTGCGGCCGGATCGCGAACCTGCTTCGATTCGCAATGTCGAAGCTAAAGGAAGATGCCTTCGTTACCTTGGTCGATGGGCGGGGGTGCACTGCGGCGCCGCGACGGCTTGCCATTACCGTCAATTTCAACGCCACGAAGGCTGCGTGCGCAGCATCGGCGTCGACATTCAGTCTTCAAGTCAACCAGCAACCGACTGCCTCGGCGACTATCACGGGGCCTGCTTCTTCTGCCAGCGTTCCGGAGAATCCCAGTTCGGTGATCATCGCCGAGGACATATCTTCCTCGACGCCCACAATAGCGAATTCCAGTGATCCGATAGCAGGCTCGTCCAGGATGACTCGGCACAGGAGTCCGACAGGTTCTGTTTCTCTGAGCTCCTCGAATGCATCATCCACATCAGTGACGTCGACTACTTCTGCATCCGCTCCCCAGGCCACAACTACGGCATCTACAACATCCACAATCAACCCACCATCCACTCCTACCTCTACTACAACCTCGCCATTTCAGCAACCCACCCAGCCTATAGAAGGGGGCTCATCAGCCGTGGCCTCAACATCGGCGATCGCACCTCTCGAGTCACCCATCCTGCAGCAACAACCCACGTCTACCACGCAGCGCTCTCAAGTCCCAAGTATAGAGGCAACACAGGGGCGGGAAGCAGGGCAGAGCCTCTCGGCTTCTGCCTCTGCGCGGCCTTTGCCAGTCGACGGCCCAGCACCCGTTGAGAATCCAGCGCCAGCATCCGCACTGCCCTCCCTGTCCACGGCTGCGACGAACTTCGACTCGCAAACTGGAGCCCCGTCTAGTGGCCCTGCTTTTGTGCCCACCGACACCGCATCTTCCAGCTCCTCTAGTATATCTGATGCGAGCCCATCCTCAAGGACCACACTCGAAACGTCGGCGACTATCGTAGCGGCAGTTACTTCCATCGACGTGCCGTCCAGCGTGAGCAGCCTGACTTTCGCGGATCCGGCTACTACAGCTTTGGGAGATCCATCTCGACAGAATCAACCCCCGGACAGCAAGCCGGTCGGTGGGGGACCCGGACGTTCAGGAGACTCGGGGAAAACTCCTGAAAATATCGTGCCCACAGCCGATAACTCGAGCCCCTCCTCTCCTCATGGTCTTTCAACCGGTGGAATCGTCGGTGTTGCTGTCGGTGGTGTTGCAGCGTTGTCGCTGATGTTACTGCTGCTTTGGTTGTGGCGAAGAAGAGCCGCCAGGACGAGAGGAGATACCCTGCCTTCCTCTTTCTCGGCGACGAAGAGAAAAGGAAGAAGCAGTCGCGCAAACAACTTGGACGAAGCTTCAGCCGGGACGAGGACCGGGCCAGCGAGATTAGCCGCCGCATTAGGCTTCCGCAGTGGAAACTCGAGATCCCCGAATGATCCTACCGACAGCCCCCAAGTAAACCTCAACAGAAGGCCCTCACAATACTTGGAGGCGGCTGCGGTGCCTCGAAACGGAAGCCCGCCTGAAACTGCCGTCAAAAATCGAGTGTTAGACTGGTGGTCTCGCAAAGCAGAAGGCCAAGACTTCAACACCCCTGTGCCAGTCAATGCAGGCGGACGTATTGCGACAAGTATGGTTGAGAAAAACAGCGCATACGATAACGGGTCACAATTTCGCCCTGTACTGGGAGTCGGCTTTGATAGATCCGAGCGTTTCGATCCGTTCTCTGACGCTCAAGCAATACCGAGCAACACTGCACCCTCAGTTCAACCTAACAATCCTTTCGCTGATCCCAGAACGGCAGCTCAACCCACCAACCCTTTCACTGATCCCAGGGCGGCGGCACAACCTGCACGCCACAGCAGAAGCCTTAGCCAAAGGGCTTCTGTGACCTACGCCGCCGGTATTCCACCTCGATCTCGCGGCCGATCTCTCAGCGCAAACCTGCGTACATCTGGGTACCCGCCTCCCCCGACGGCCTCTCGCCCGCACTCAATCCATCGCGAGTCCCTCCAGAGTGTCGACTCGTTTGTCGAGCGCCGCAACAAGTTCCGCTCCGACCCTTTTGATCTCGAGCTCGAAAGTCGGATAGCGACGAGCTCGACAGCAGCTCTCGCTCAAATGCCGCGTCACACGGCCACGAGCTCGACCTACAACCAACAGGGGCGACACATCAGCCTCAGCTCCTCGCGGTACAGCGTGAGTGACTCGGGTGAACCGGTGGCCGAGAGGGGAATGGAGGCTGCGTCGACGGTCAGGGCCAGAAGGACCGACAGCCCGACGCTGGCAGAAACCGCGCGTTCAGATAGACAGACGCGGCCGACCGAGGGCAGAAAGGGTGCGAGGATGGATACGTTCGTTGGCCAGGCGTTGTAAATACCACTGTCGATGATTTATGTGCATGATGCTTCAATGGGATCAGGAAGCGTGTTTGTCTATTTGGTCTAGCCTTGCAATTTGATGCCGGCGCTAACTCGGAGCGATGGCAAATTGATGGTCCTCGGGATGATTTAATAAATCTAAGCAATGTTTGCATTGCACTGCTGTGGAAAATGAGAAAGCATGCTCGCTGTCGTCGTTATGCTCGTCTGGAGCGGCTTTGTGATCCACGACAGAGATGCAGAAGTCCCTGTCTTAAGTCCCCTGTGACCATCCTGTGAGCCCGCTTGATCTTTCTCTCTTTTCCACCATGGGAACGAGCGGATGGATACTTCCAATACAGACCGCACATGAAATACGGGCTTCCATAGCCAGTCGCGAAGGCATGGGAAACCATGCCTCGTCCTATGATGCTCTCACTGCATGCTCTGGGTAATGTGCCAGTGCAGCAGGTCCCTTGTCGCAAGAGCGTCCTCGACGCTGTCATGCCCCCGTCCCTTGATCTGAATATTCCTGTTTAGTCGCTGCAATGCCAACGCCTTCAGAGATAGCCCTCCCTCCTGCCGAGCAGCAGGAGGTTCGTTACCGCTCTCGGTCTTCTCCGAGTCGCTGGTGTGTTCGGCCCGCTCAGCGAGCCTGGCTGCCGCCTCGGCCTTGGCGGCCTCTTCAATCTCCTGTTCGTTTCGACGTCTCTTCATTTCAATCATCAGAGTGTCCACAATCACGGTGTGAATCCAGCGTAACGATGTCAGGTCTCCTTGTCCCGCGTGGCCAACGACGATGGTATCTGGCCCGATAAAACGCCACACTGCTTCCCTGGCGCGGTCCCGACCAAGGAGGCATTGGTTTCGCCTTCGAGCGTTGTCCATCATCTGCCTAGTGATTCCCGAGAACCTCGTGCTGAAGTGGGCCATTTTGACACTTGGCCAGACGAGCTTATCGAGAAGCACTCTTCGGGAGAGATAGTCGATGACGGAGACGCGAATCAGCTCCGTCTCTCCAGAAGCGGCCACGCCCATTTCGCAGTCAATCACGACAGCAGCTGCAGGGCTTGATCGGGGCGGCGCAGGAGAAGTCGCATGAAATTTCCAATTACCCTCCAGCTCGCCGCTGCTGTATTGCCTCGGCGCGTGGTTCTCCTCACCCGTGCAAGGTTTCGAAAGCACATGGGAATTGCAGCACGTCCATTTCTGCGTCCAGACGAGGTCAGCTTTAACTCTCCGTGGGTTGCAATAAGCGCATTTGGCTTACCCTGTATGCTACGATTCCCGGGTGAAACTTGCAACGGAGGAGAGGCTCTGGAGCTTTTTCAGAAGCCTTATTATCAACTGTAAGGTCTTTTAACACCTTTTCAGCCTCCTCGTTGTTGCGTGTCTCCTCAGCAGCTGTAGTGCGCACGTCTCCATCACGCTTCTCAGGTGCAGCGGGAGAGCCATTGCCGTAAGATGGAGCCGCAGGAGTCTTACCCGGGGTGGCTCTCTGCTTTTCGCCTTTCTTGCCGATTGCTACGTGGGGTTAGCAATGGGGGGTAATCCGCTTGAAGGAATCTGGAATTTCACCTCGGCAACAGCGCTCGCAACGTCTCTTTCTATCAAGCTCGGAAGTCGATAGTTGGCCAAGCACATAGCCTGCCTTCTGGAGGTCGTCACGGGAATGGATTAGCTCGCGGAGGCGTCGCAAGTAGTCGGGCGAAACTTGTATCGGACCATATTGCTCGTCCATGGCTGCGGATTCCAGTCTCTTGAGCTGACGCTGGAGACGGCGTGGCGTGTGCGGTTGTGGCGGTGGCGGGTTAAGATCAACAAACTCAATTGAGATTGTGAGGTGCAGGTGCAGAGCCGGCGTAGATGGTCGACACGGATTAATAGTCGCTGGGCCTGGGCAGGAACCTCAACGGCTACGTGCTGAACGAGGCGTGAACCGAGCCGGACGTGCTGAAATAGATGTGAACCGAAGTGGACTTGGGTTTCTTTCCTGCGGGGAGCCGTAGCTGGTTCAAAGGCTGGACTCCAAAGCCCAGACTCCAGAAGCAGAGCTGCACGCACGCTTCGGTGGCAATGGCGCACAGAGGAAGATGCAACAGTTTCTTCGTACACGTGGTCAGAGGAGACGTGACGAACTTCTCGAACCTCTCTTACCGGCCAAAAGAGAGCTTTTTCAGAGATGCCCAAACCGGCAGTGAGGTATTACCTAAAAGTTCCTGGCTTACGAATTAACTTCAGATCAGGCACCCAGGCGCCCCAACTTGCTCTTTCCGCATCCTCGATCGAGTTATTTGCCGATTGCTAGTCAGCAGCCTCGTTTGCATGTTGCAGAATGAAAGAAAGCAGATCTCGACACGCAATAGCCAATTCCCTCTGAGTCTGAGCACTCAATTTGAACTACGATTATTCCCTACCGGGTGCGCCTTTCGACGCGCCACTCGCCAGCCATGACATCAAGCAAAATAACGGCCGGGGAGGTCGTGTCCGAGGTCGTGGTGCCGGACTCGACCCTCACTCCAGGCCCTCCATCCCCCGGAGCTTCGCCAAACAAGGACGTCACCATCGAATTTGCACCTGTCTCAGCCGCGAATGACTCCGAGCTGACCTCCGCCGTGGCATCCCTCGTCAACCAGGTGTACGCCGACGCCGAGACCGGCATCTTTCGCTCGGGTTACCAGCGCACCAGCGCCGCCGAAATCGCCGACTTCATCAAACTCGGTCGCCTGGCTCTTGCATATCACGACGCGAGCCCAACCGAAGCCTCATCAGCCGCAGGATCACCGCCGGCGCAGCGACGTGTCATCGGCTGTGTGCACGTCAAGCAGCTATCCTCAGCTTTGGGCGACTTCGGCATGCTGGCGCTGGACACGAGGCATCGCGGCGGCGGCTTGGGTCGCGACTTGGTGCTCTTTGCCGAGGATCACTGCCGCAAACAAGGCTGCACCAAGATGCAGCTTGAGCTGTTGGTGCCGACCTTGTTCGAGCACGCAGTCAAGACACGAATGCAGGCTTGGTATCTCCGGATGGGTTATCGGATTGTGAAGCTGGGCAGCTTTCAGGAGGAGTATCCAGCGCTGGCGCCGCTGCTGACCGGTCCCATGGACTATAAGATATTCGAAAAGGATTTCGCATCAAATGTGTAGTAATTTCATTGGCGGGTGGTTGATGTCATCATTCACTTTATTGAGTGCCTGCTGTGCAGCGCTGTGGTGTGAGACATGCCTGTGATCCGGGATGATTTGCCGTGCTGGGGCATCACATTTCCCCGATTGGACCGCCGCCGCTGATCACGCCTGTTTGTTGCTGCCATCTGGATGCAATGAAGTCCGTATGGCTACATAGGAAGCTACCTTACCAATGCATTGCCATGGTGACGCAGCAGGTTGCACTTGGGTAGTGCCGAGGTCCGGCGAGGCGAAGATTGAACGTACGTGCTTGATAGTCAGCCTGTTACGATTCTGCCGGCGCATAGTCTAATCCAAAGAAAGCAATTAGTCCGCAAAGGAGTTTGAATATAATCACGGTGAACTGCGATGAGGTGGAGGTGGAATGGCGATGCTGACGAGAGACACAGCTGCTATGGAGCATCGGCGGACGTACCTAATGTGTAAGTGAATGCTGGACATCTCTGCGGCTGGCCAAGATGCGAACGGTGATTGGCCATATCAGGGTTGAGATTCAGCTGTCGGAGTTCCCGCTGCCCTCAGCGAAATACCAGGGCAGACGCCAGAAATGCACGAGAAATGCGTTGTATTGGCAGTGGCTCGCTGGAGGCTCAATGAAGGCTTCTGATTTAGCCCAGGTTGGTAATCAGGGCGTGCTTGGCAGGTGGTATAGGCGAAGACGGAAATACCAGCGGTCATCCCATGCGCTGCGCATGCCATGGACGTGCGTTAGCTGCTGCATCCGCGGGCATCTGGCGTCCTGCTGCCGTGAGGAGCCCGGGAGCACCGACGAAGAGTCGATACGATGAAGTGCGACGGCGATGATGTGGCTGCCGGTTGAGGCGCCGCCAAGCCGCGCATGATGTCCAGCAGTGGGCGCGAAGGATGCGGCCCTGCGTTTTTCTGCATTTTTCCGCATTTTTCTCTGTCTCCATCGTCATCATCCATGCAACTCACTGCATGCCATGCAGCAAGCCCGTGGGGGAGCCGACAGAAGCGGCTTCGCCTCTGCAAGGGCCGCCTCGGCGAAGGTTCGATTGCGGTGGAGTGATGAAGTGGCTGCGCACCGCCACGAGCGGCGCACTCGGGGTGGCCGGTCGACTATCCCTGCCAACCTGAACGATGAACGACGCCAGGTCAAGGGTTTGGTGCCCTGCCACAGGAACCCGCGGGCGCTTCGCGGCTCGGCGCCCAATGATGGAACAGACATGCAGCATCGTACGTACAAGTCCCGGCCAGGCACCCGTTTAACCAGCTTCGCGACGGAGGCGCAATGGGGCGCCATGCGACGCCGACTTGAGATCGGGCTTGATATCCGTCGTTAGTGAAAGTATCCCGCAGCCAGTGGCTCTCGGCATCACCAGCGCATCCGTTGAAGCGTTGGGAGGGGCGTGCAGCTAGGCCTGGGCATGGGCTCCGTGCCATGTCTCGGTCGGGGTGGTAGCTCGATTACCAGGACGGCGGGTGGTGAAGCGGCTGCTGGAAGCCATTTCTGCTGCCCCAGGTTTTGATCTTGAACCGTCGCTGTCGCATCGATACTATGGGCTGGGCTTCGCGCGGATGAGCATGCTCGGCCCGTTCGAGGTCGTGATGTTGCGGAAACGCAACGACGACGCATTTGCCATGACTGAACACGCCTGCTCGTAATGAGTCTGAGACGGCAAAGTTGCAAATGCCATGCCTTCGCGAGCCCGACTGGCTGGATCCCGTGCATGTCTGTCTCGGTCGTCTGAAGGTGACGGAAACCCCTGCCTTAGGTGCACCGCTTTAGCGCTCGGCTCGCACGCCGCCGGCGGCCCGCTGCCAGCCTTCGTCATTCGCGCCGACGAGTACCTAACGTTACTCGTATCTCTTCCCCGCCACCTGATCTTCGTCCTCTACTTTGCCCATCTGGACGGTCCAAGTCTCCTTCGCGTCGTGCCAGATCTTCTTGCACCCGTCCCGGACCGCGGCATCCGTCACCACGCACTCTGCTGCTCGTACATACATACATGCATACATACCTACATTCTCGTGCATATCGTGTGCATCGTTCTCCCCGTCACTCTCGTCGGACTCGGAGATAACCGCACACCCCCGCGCAGGTTCTGCCGCCGCCAACTCGTACTCGTGCCCGAAGGTTCGCTGCAGAGCCCCCGGCCTGACCGCCCTTCGCGTGGCATCCCAACGCCTAATAAGGCTGCGCGAGGTCCACGGTCCTCGGGTCTTCAGCATCAGGCCCACAGGAGCTGCAACCCGCATCTGCCACCGCGCTAAAGCCTTCACTCTCGCGGACACATCCAGCCTTCTCCAACCTCCAGTCACTTCTCGAGCTCTCTCTCCATATCATAGGCCTCCTGTCCAATACATCCTATAAAGATCCATTCGCCCCGTGCCTGGGTCCCCAGACCCGCGTCAGGCCAAGCTTACCTCGACATCCTAGAGCGCGCTTCCTCCAGACAGCGCCTAACCGTTGCTTGCAGCCACGGCGCGATCCCCGGTCTGCCGAACCTCCGCAGTCCGACGACGCATCTTCGACTGAGTCGAAACCAGTTTGCCACCCAACCGTCCGGATTCCTGACATGTCTGCGTATCCCAGCTACGGCGGCGCTGGCGGCGTCGGAGGCAACGGCGGTTACGCCCCCCCGCAGCAGCAGTACCAGGCCAACTACTACCAGTGAGACTCTCGTCGGACGTGGACATGCCCATGCCTAACCGACATCTTCGCAGGCCGCCTCCTCAACAGAGCTACAATGGTTACCCGCATCAAGGGCACCCGTCCCCCCAGCCCTATGGCTATCCCCAACAGCCACCTCAGCAGCAGTATGCGTACCAGGTACGGCCGACTCGCCCCGCGGTATATCGCCGTGGCCCTTAGCAACCGTTACGCGCATCGCTCACCCGTTGAAAGCAGCAACAACACACACCTACTCCTCAGCAGCAATATGGCGGCCATAGTCCCTACAGTCATCCCGCCCCTCAGCAAAGCTACAGCTCACGGCCGAGCCCAGGTATGCATGCGCCGTGTGAGAGCCGCTTCTACGCGTCTTCTCTGCTGACTGCTCCCGCAGGCATGCACCCATCACAGCAGAGCTCCTATCATCACCCAAGGCAGAGCGGTCCGCCGCCTCCCCCAGCGGGTCCCCAGCAATTTGGACATGGCGCCCCCCAAGGCTACGCGTTCCGTTACTCCAATTGCTCAGGTCGCAGAAAAGCGCTGCTCATCGGCATCAACTACTTCGGCCAACGCGGACAGCTTCGAGGGTGCATCAACGACGTGCGAAACATGACGGCATATCTCGCGAGCAACTTTGGTTACAAGAGAGAGGATATGGTTATCCTGACGGATGACCAGCAGAATCCAATGAGCCAGCCCACAAAGCAAAACATCCTCCGTGCCATGCACTGGCTCGTAAAGGATGCTCAACCAAACGACTCTCTGTTTTTCCATTACTCAGGTATGAGATATGACGTAGCCTCAGCACCCTAGTAGCGCTGCTTCTAACACTTCCCCGCAAGGCCACGGTGGGCAAACAAAGGATCTCGACGGCGACGAGGAGGATGGATACGACGAAGTCATCTACCCAGTTGACTTTCGACAGACCGGCCACATTACCGACGACGAAATGCACAGGATCATGGTGAGGCCCCTGCAGGGCGGCGTGAGACTGACGGCCATTTTCGATTCCTGCCATTCTGGCACAGCCCTCGATCTTCCTTACATCTACTCGACCCAAGGTATCCTCAAGGAACCAAATCTCGCCAAAGAGGCCGGTCAAGGGCTGCTGGGCGTCATTTCCTCGTACAGTCAGGGCGACCTGGGCGGTGTTGCCAACAACATTATGAGCTTCTTCAAAAAGGCCACGAGCGGCGAAGATGCTCACAGCCGTGCCCTCGCCACCAAGACATCTCCCGCCGACGTCATTATGCTATCCGGCAGCAAAGACGATCAGACATCGTGGGTCTACCCGTCTCTACATTCCTCCCTCCACCTTTTACACCAGCATGTCCCCTCGCAACACGTTCCAGTTCTGCCGGTCTGGTTATGAGCGCCAACTCTTTATTGTTCTCCGGTGTCGTTCTTCAGATAAGGAATTCCTGGAATGGAATTGCCCAGGCAGAGACCCTTCACGAGACACGGCGCAAGGCGTCCAATGTTAACTTGCTTTCGCACTTGCTGAATGGCGGGAGCTGCATACTTGGCGGGGACATTCGCGAAACTTTTGTGTTTGATATTTATTGTATATTGTTTTGGACGCCTTGGGTGTCAAGTACAACTGCTGAGGTTGTAGCTTGATATCCAAGGCGACGAGTTGCGTTGGGACCACGGACGAAGTCGAGCAAAGTTGCTGCTATTTCGTCGGCCCGTTGACTTGCATTGCTGCTCTCTCTTGCGTTGGCATGAGCTAATTGGCGATGCTTTAGTGCCGATGCCACAATCGCTTCTCAGCACACTGGCGCCATGTCCTGGGCCTTCGTCACCGCCCTCAAGAAGAACCCGCAACAGAGCTACGTGCAGCTGCTCAACAGCATCCGAGACGAGCTGGCCACGAAATACACGCAAAAGCCTCAGCTCTCCTGTAGTCACCCACTCAGTAAGCGCTTCGTCTCCGCCACGCAAAGCACCCTTCTCGCCTAACGCTTTTAGACACGAATCTGTTGTTCGTCATGTAAATTTACGGTCTCGGCAAAGGCAGAGCTGGTGCTCGATGCCCCTCGCCGTGCCAGATCTCTCTGTATATGGACTCTGCGGCACTTGCGGGCGATGGTTGTCGCCTGTTCTCTCGCTTACGGATATGAATTGATGGCTCGAATTGGCGATACCCTGGGGGGGAAGGGGGTAACGGAGGGGGAAGGGGGACTGCGGGTTTTGATTTACCGCATCACTTATACTTCAGTAAGGTGCTTGCTCGCATGTTTCTTAGCATGACGATGGCCGGCATGGCGTGCGTTTCTCGGGGATGCACTCCCCCTTAGCGCGGAACATGAAGAAACAACGTTTGGAATAAAAGTCTTGCCATTCTTGGCTGCATCAACAGAAAGAAAAAAGACAGCCGCCCAATGACTTTGATATCTCAGCCTCTCCCAACGCCGGTGCCCGATGCTTGTTCCCATCTCCCTGTCTAGCCAACAGTCATCAAAACCAAAGGAGGCAAAGCAGCCAGCCGCTGGCAAGTGTCCGTCTCCCATTCGACAACAGCAAAAGTGACAACGCTCAAGACTACACGCAATGCAACCCCGGTTCTCAATACACCTCCTCGGTCCGCACCACCTTGAGCAGCCTGGAGCGCTTGACGCGGCGCTGCTCCTCCGAGGCGGCGGCGAGCTTGCGCCGCACCACCTCCTGCTCGGCCCATCCGCGTGCGGAGATGCGCATGCGGGCGATGAAGCGCGCGGCGATGAGGAACGGGCGGATCGACGACGCCTTGGTCCTGCCTCCGCTGCTGGTCAGGATGCTCGAGGGCGGAGCCTGGAGGGCGAGGGGTTTGCGGCTGTGGAGGAGGTCCACGCGGATATGCTCGAGCTCGCGGAACTGGGCTTTGTTGCTGTTCGTGCGGGTTAGTTGCCGTGCTCTTCTGCACTGTCAAGGGATCGGGGACGTACCAAGCGTTGGCCACGTCGAGCTGCAGCTGGACGAATTTCTTTGCGTACGCAGCGTCGGACCGCAGTGACGCCTCGCGCTCCCACCGAGCCTGCATCCACTCCATCTGCATGACCATGCCGCGGAGCTCTTTCTTGTGGCGCTCCTCCGCGCCCTCTGCGGCGCGGACAACCGTCTCGAGCGCGGCGTCTGTTGAACGATACTGGTCTTGTGACGTAGCTGTCGCCTTGAGCCGCTGGATATCTCGCTGGAGCTTCTCAGCGCTCATTCGGTACGCCGCACGTTCGCTGCGCGCACGTTCGAGCTTACGTCGCAAGGACGATTCCGCCGCAACGAGACCGTCAATGAGTTCCTGCTGCTGGCGGACGTCATGCTCAAGGTTCTCGACCTCAGCTTGAGACTTCCGCAGATGGCGCGAGTGTCTGCTGTGGTCCGTCTGGGACGCTGTCGCGGCTTTGCGATCGCGCTCCGCCTTGTCCAGCTTGTGCTGCATGCGACGCATTGCCTTTTCATGCTGAGCGGCCGTCTCCTCGGCTTGCTGTCTCGCGTCCTCGAGAACCTCTTCGAGCACCACCTTCTGATCTTCGAGATCGTTCAGCTGGCACCGCAGATCTTCCATTGCCTCTGCTGCATTTCGGTCGGCGGCAAGGCTCTTGTTGCAATCCAGCTTGGCAGGCGAGGACTCGGGCGATTTCATCAATTTAGATACCTCGCTGTGGTGAAGTTGCCGTTCCAGGTCAGCGATCTGGCGCTTGAGTCCCTTCACTACATCTCGGTGAGCCGATTCGCGCTGCAGAAATTCCAGCTCCTTCTGTCGGGAGGCTAAAAGGTCCTTTTGAATAATCGACATGTCGCTGTTGTTGTCGGCGCCATCCGGCGTTGGGACACTCGCAAGCAGTGCTTCATAATCCTCAACGCGCCGTTCCAGGTCACTGACCTTTCGGCGAGCGGCAGTCAGATCATGGCTACCAGACGATGAGGCTTGTCGAATCTGGGCTTGAAGCTGCAGAACCTCCCGTCTCAGACGCTCCTCTTCCGCAGCCGCCTTCTCGATTTCGCCATCCAGAGTCTTCTCGACCGCTGCACGCTGCTCGAGCAAAGCCTTGTTTTCGTCCTTGAGCCGTCGGACTTCGCTATCGAGCTTCATCTTGGCCGTTCGAAGATCTAGCCTCTCCTGGTCCAGCTGGAGGGTGTCATTGTCGTGCGAGTTGGCTCGCCGCAGCTGGCCGTCGAGTTCATCACGCTCCGCCCTGGCCTCGGCGAGTGACGTCCTGACTGAATGAAGTTCTGCGCTGAGGGTTGCCATTTGATCCTTCAACGACTGCTTGTCCTTGGTCGCCTTCTCCAGTTGAGATGTCGCGTCGGAGAGCTGCCACGTAAGCCGTGCCACTGATTCCGTAGATCGGTGTGCGCCTTGCTCGGATGCGGTATTCGAGGCCCTGGCCGAGTCTGCTGCTTGTCGAGCCTCACTCAGCTGTGCCTTGAGCCTCTCGCACTCGCGCTTGGCCGTCTCCAGCTCCGGGCCCACGTTCCCAGTCGACTTTGTCTGCAGCACCTCGACTTCGACTTCCAGAGCAACAACTTTGTTAACTTGTGATTGGTAGTCAATCTGCGTCTGGCGAAGCTCATCGCGCACCGTCGACAACTCATTTCGCAGGTTTGTGAGGAGCCCTTGGCGCGTATCCAGGGCGTCTTGCAGGTCGTCAATCTGCCGAGCCATGACGGCTTCCTCGTTCTTGTGGCGCTCTGCCTCACTCTCGATGGCCCCCTTGAGCTTGGACTCCTTGTCCGACAAGTTTCCTTCTGCCTGTCGGAGACGTTCGATGGTTCTTTGAAGGCCAGCAGCTTTTTCCTCGGCGCGGTCCCGCTCAGACTCTAGGGCATGCTTTTCGTTTTCCCACTTCTCGCTGTCATTATCGTATAAATTGTCCTTCTCTCGTATTTCGGCTTGTAAATTAGACACCTCGTCGTTAAGTCGTTCAATCTCGTCTTGGTATTGGTTTCGAAGGTCCTTCTCGATCTCCATGGCGTATCCCGTCTCCTGGGACAGTTTTTCCCTGAGCTCTTCCACTTCCTTTTCCAGCCGGTCAACTTCTTCTTGGAGCGAGCTTGATTCCTTGGTTAGGGAGTCGTGACGATTTTGCAGTAAATCTCTCTCGTCAGCTACAGCCAGGAGCTCAGCCTCCAGATCTTGGATGCGGGCCGACTCAGACTCTCTGCCAGCTTCGAGACCATTCCGGTCCTCTTCAAACTCATTCAAAGCAGCTTGCAGCTCGGCATTGTCGTCGTTGGCTTTATGAAGGTCTTTCTCCAGGGCGGCGTACTCTTTGCCGGATTTGTCCAGCTCCTCCTGCAGCCGGGCAACCTTTTCCTCAATTTGCCTCGAAAGGCCTTTGGTGACCACAGATTTATCTGCCATCTCCTCCTGGAGCTCCTCCAAGTCTCGCTCTGCCCGCTGCTGCTCGCTTGAAGCCTCCGCCATCTTGGTCCTCATCTCGTCGAGCTGTTCTTCGAGATGGCGAATGCTTTGCTCAAGGTCCTGGATCGTGTCCCTGGCATCCTCCAACTCTTCACTCTGCTGGTTCGCTTGCTCGAGTTCGATGGCTCTCCGCTGCAAGTCCTTGGCTTTTTCCTCTGCCTCATCCACCTTATCCTTCATGTCTTCCAGCTGGTCCTCTCGTTCCGTAATAATCCGGTCTCTTTCGCGCAGATCGGCCTCAAGGTCCTCAATGGTGTCCTTCAGCTTCTCTACGTCATCCTGGTCCTGCTGACTATGGTCGAGTTGGCGTTGCAGGTCGTCGATGTCGGCTTCTCGCCTTTCCAGTGTCTTTTGGAGCTGATCGAGCTCAGCGCGTTGGCTCTCATCCACGTGTTTGCGCTTGGCTTTTTCTTGTAGCTCCAACATCTGCTGCCGATAGGTTTCGAGGTCGCGCTCGGCGCTGGTCAAGTGTTTCTTGTATCGGTGAAGCTCTCTTTGCATCGTGACCTTGTCGACCTTCAGTTCGGTGTTCTCCTTGAGAGCTGCCTCGCTGAAACCGGGGCCAGCTTTGCGCAACGCATCTTCGAGAAAATGAATCTTGAGCTTGAGACCAAAATTTTCCTTTTCAATGCGGTCGATAACGTTCTCCTGCTCGCGAAGCGAGAGCTGGTTCCCATCCTGCAATGGACCTTTATCGCCGGCGCGGCGCGGCTGCAAGGCCATCGGGGTCGACGCAACACTACTGCTGTCGACCTGAGGCAATGTATTGTCAAGATATGATTGGTTTCGCGAGCCCGTAAATATTGACGTGTCCATGCGCGGCACCGGGGTCATGTCGTCCTCGTCGATTCTGTCGAGGCTCGGCGTGTTTAGGACGGCCGCGCCGTTCTCCTTGCCATGCCTGCGCGCGCTGTTTCTCGTGGCCGACTTGAGCATGGGCGTGAACTCGGCGCCGCCGACGCTGGGGGGCAGGTTTCGTCGGTCCGCCAGCGGCCCTCGCTCTCTCTGGCGGGGGGTCCTGATGCTTATGCCGTTGGAGCGACCGTTGCGAAGCTGCTGGAGGAGGTTGCCATCTTTGGCGGGCGACTGGAACGAGACCTCCTGGGAGATGTCGGCAAAGTCGGGGGCCCGGCTGAGGTAGGTCGCGTCGCCGATGTTGGTCCGCGGAGTGTCGAGCGCGCCGCCGAAGCCTGGCTGGACCATGGCGGCGGGCGTCGAGGGGTTGGTGATGGCGAGTGTGTTCAGTGGTGGTGGGTGACGCAGCTGCTCGTTGCCGTGGTGGTGCGTGTCATGGCCAGGCGGGAGCGAGCGCGACAAGGCCTGGCAGCGGGAAGCACACGGGGCGTGAGGGCGTCGGCGATGGAGGCTGCTGCTGTCGAGGCGCGTGCAGGCGACGAAGGCATCCGCGTCATGCTCTGTACGGATCTACGAGCCCGAGTACGGTTATAGTTGGGTAGGGATTCGCAGTGGAGGCTTGCGAAGGCGCGTGTCGGGCGGGCTTGTTTACTTTCTACCCCGTTGGGGCCTAGCGCGCCGGCAGGTGTGCAGCCAATGAGGGGGCGGCGGCGCCCGGCCAATCAGACGACGCCGCTCTCTGTATGATGGCATCAAGTGTGCCATCGCCTCAGAGGCTAGCTATATCGACGCCGACGGCTTCGTCCCGTCCATCTCATCATGCGAGGCCGCGGATCGTCCCTCGTATCAGCTGTCATTCGCTCAACACGCCGGGTGGTCGCCGTTCCTTGATCCTTGCGCCGTCCTCTTGATCCAGCCTCGGGCGAGCGGCTCGTGGCCACCTCCGCAATCTCTGGCGGGCCACGGCAGCGGAGGCAGTCGAATTCCCCTCAATCAAATGGGCTGCCATGTCTTTGGACCGGGTCCCAGACGAAATCATCCAGCACCTCCTCTACTATGTGTCGCCGGGGGACAATCTCCGCGGCCTGCAGCTGCTCTCCCGCCGGTTCCACAGGCTTGCCAATGAGCCGCTGCTCTGGCGACAGCACTGCCGGGACTCGTTTAAGTACTGGCACCCGGATCATGGCTTTCCCCACAAGCTGCGGCTCAGGGTCGCCGAGGTGGAGTGGAAGCGCCTGTTCGGTCTGAGGATGCGCCAGAACAGCCTCGTGGCTAGCCTCCTCGCCGACATCATAGCCACCAAGGTTGGTCGCTTAAAGCGCTTCGAGGCCATAGCGAGGCTCGGATACGATGCCAAGGACTTTCTCTTAGAACAATGCCGCACAGATGAGTCGGCCGATGATTACCTGGCCCGGAGGTATCAACTACACCTCGCCCCCCTGCCCCTGGTGCACCTGTGTTAAATCCCCTCTCAGGTATTACGGCAATGCGCTTCTCGACAGCATCCACAGAAGCATCGCCATTGAGGAGTGGCACAGGCTGCGTCTAGACCGTGATTCGCTTGACGCCCAGGTCGCCGGCGTGCGTCTTGAGCGAGCCCTTGGCGCATTCGACTTGTTTGTGCTACACGATCAGTTTGGTGACCTCGATGACGTATGCTCACTCCTCCCATTGGTGGCACAATCGTCGCGACAAGAGATGCTGAAACCCGCTCCATAGATTTCCCGCATGCTTGACGAGAAGGCTGAAGAGTTTCGAAGCAGCCAGCCCAATCTGCGCGAGTTGACGACGCGCCAGAAGGCCCTCGCCTTGAATCGCTGGCTACGCGCTCGAGGGTTGGTGGGATTGCATGATCCAGAGCGAAACTATCGGAACCTGCGCAACCTCCTGATTGGGCAGGCCCTCCGTCATGACGATCACGATTCTATTCCAATCATCTCGAGTGCCATTTTCTGCTGCCTCGCGGCTCGGTTGGGCCTGACGACCCAATGCTGCGCCTTTCCGAGCCACGTCCACGCCATCGTTTTTGCCGCCCCTGGACGGACTCTTGACGAAGCGCCTGTAGACAGCGATGACGAACCGCGGGAGCGCATGTATCTCGATCCGTACAACTTCGACGATGAAGTGCCGTCAGCCGGTCTCCAAGGCTTGCTAGCCCATTTTGGATGGCAATCAAGCGCTGACGTGCTCCTCGCGCCGGTGCCAACAGTGTCCATCGCACTGCGGACCGCACAAAACGTCAAAGCGACCTTTGCCCGCGTTTTGGAGCTGCAAGACGATGCCCATCCTGAATTGAGCCAGCTGTTACGCGGCAACAACTCCATGAACATGGAGGCAGCGCTGTATGCGTCGCTTTGGGCCCCATTGATGCTGACCGCGCCCAACACGTTCGAATGGGAGGACCGATTGGCAAGCTTCCTCCGCCGATTTGCAGGCTCATGGCCTGAAGACGCGTGGCTGGTTGAAAAATACCTCTGGCCAATGTACAATAGCTCCGGCCCGGCGGGCAATGGGGTTGCTCGCCGCGCAAATCGAGGTCTTGGCGATCCGTGGGAACACTGGCGGCTTGTTCGGGAACAGGATGATCTTGTGCCTCCCGTATTCCGGAGAAGCGCTTTTGGCAACCACTCGGTCCCGTTCAAGATTGGTCAGGTCTTTCGGCATCGACGATATGGTTGGACCGGTGTCGTCACCGGCTGGTCTGACCAGGGGACCAGGCACTTGCCCGGGACGCAATCCAGAGACTTGGACGAAGAGGCGGATGGCGATGCCACGGATCAGCCATCCATACTCGTGCGGCCTCCCAACCAGTTTTATTTCATGTGCTTGTGAGTGCAGCTCTCCTAGGGCATCGGCGGCGTTCAACTAACATCTAGAAGTCCAAGCACCGGCTCTGAGCCACACGTGGTTGCTGCGGACAACATTGAATTAATTCACGACGCATCTCAAGTGGACGACAGCATGTTCCCTCTTGCAGGGAAGTTCTTTAAAAGGTTTGACCGTGCAACGTGCACATTCGTGTCCAATATCAAGGAGCAATATCCTGACGATTGATGACGATGCCATTGGGGGGCTGGACATAACCAATACGGTAATATCATGGAGCATGGTTGGCGCGGGAGTCAAGATGAAGGAGGATACATATCGGTCACCCTCAGGGTGAGCCTTGGCCTTACACGTGTGTACATTTTGTGAATCCAATCGAGGCACATTGTCCATCAACAAGTACATCTGGTCGATATTTCCGGCCGCCTCGCCCTCAGGCGTATCTTTGTAGTGCACTGTAAAGCCCTGTCGAGTTTGACCCTGAATATTAAAAACTTACTCTAGCTCCCGATTTTGCCCTAATGAGACATTTTGATTATATCCTCCAACATCCCCTTCTCCGCCAACTTCTGCATCCAGCAATGCAAGGCTGGCCTGTAATCCCTCTCCCGCGCTTGCATCCGCCTCTCTTCATCCGCTGCACTGACAAGAGCCTGACGGTACGTACTCATGGCGCTCCTAGCCTCGATGGCGAGCTCCTGGTATCGATCATAGGCCTCTTTAGGGTCAAGACATGAGTCCGTATTCCGTACCTTGTGGGATTCTGGGACACGCAAGTTGAGAATGTCTGACCTGTCGAGGCCGAACTCGCGCAGCTCGGCGGCATTTTCCATGTCGATGGCGGGTTCCTCGGCGCTGATGATGTCAACAAACTGGGCGTCATGCTGCTTCTCGGACTTCAGGTGAAGCATCTCTGCCAAGGCCAAAGCAAGGGCATCTCTTTGGGCAACCAGAGGGCTGCGGCAAAGGGCCAAGAGGTTGAAGCCATTTTCATTCTCCTGGTACTGCTGCATCCGGGATTGGATCCTAGGCCTCGCGACGCTCGTCCAGTCCACATTCAATTCCAAGCTCCCTGACAGAAAACTTTAGCTCTACCGGACCTACATGACCAGACGTAATGTAAGACGTACCAATTTTGCGAGGCTTGGTTCTCATGCCGTCGAGCTCCCATACGTGCTCGCCTGCAGGCACGTATGCGATGAAATGGAATCCGAACTCCTCACTGGCCTTATTTTTCCTCTTCTTGCCCTTCTTTCCGGCCGCATCAACTTCGTCTGCTAGGTATAGGTCCGTGTTGAGCTGCTCCATGCGTCGCACAAACGAGTTGTGGGCCGACCTGATGAAAGAGTCGGCGCCTATCCGATGGCCACGCAGGGGGGTGCTGAGGCGTCGTGTCGATTCTTTGAATGCCCGCAGCTGTTCTCCCAATTCTTCTTCGTGGGCGTTCATGACTATGTTGAGTATGGCGACTGAAGCGCAAGCATTTCTTGAAGTCTTTTCATTTCACTCAGCCCAGAGCATCAGGAGCGAAGACAGCGTCTGACTTACCTGATTGGCAAACCAGATTGGGGCGTCTTCGTCTTCATCGTCTCCTTCGTTGTCCTCATCCTCCAGCTGCGGATCGTATTGAAATAGGAAGATCAAGCCAAACACAGGTTTCCTCGAAGCAAGTAATTAGCACGAGAAATCAGGCATCAGATGGCATACCCACTGCAAGAGATCTAGTGCCCACTGCTCGGCGGCAAGCAGTTCAGTTGCCTTGATGCTCGGTACGCCCAGCCGTTGCAAAATGAGATTGAAAAAAGCCTAGTTCAAAGACAAGTCAGTGAATTACTCCCTGCAAAGGAGAGACAAAGGGTGCGGTTAAAGGGCGATGTTAAAGGGCGATGCCTACAGATTCCGACTCTACTTCTGCCCACCCGTCCCATTCTTGGATGTCCGTGGCGCTCAGGGGCTTCAAGGTCTCCTCGAGAAGATTCTCCGATGAGGCGGCAATTGACAACGCTTGGCTCTTCATTTCTTGGCTGGCTTTGTCCTTGGCCTTACGTGCGGAGCCTCTGGGCTGCTCAGCCTCGGTCATGGCTCTCGCGCACTTTGGAAGCGTGAGGTCCTCCACGTCGGAGCTTTGGCGTTTGCGTCTGGCAGCTAATGCGCTTGCTTGGCGAGCAGACTGGCGACGTGGCTGGCCATCCGCAACGCTGTCTTCTACCTTGGCTCTGGTTCCAAGTTTGGTCTTCATTTTGGGCTCCTCAGAGGATTGGATTGCGCCTTCCAGGCTGTTGGTTCTGACTTCGCCCAAGTCATGTTGTCGGGAAGCTTCTAGGCGATGCGCCATCCTACGTGTCCTGTGGCTCGAGCTTTGATGTTGTTTAGATGTTGAGACGAGAGTTTCTCCTTTGCGGTCTGGTCCTAGGATGATTCCCGCGGCTCTTCGACGACCCTTGATTTTATCCGCTCTGCCTTCTTCTTGCGGGACAAGCTGTTTCGGATTGTTCCTGATGGCTTCTCTTTCTCAGGGCAGTAGCTCTTTTGTCAGCCATGAGTCGTGACAGCAGCGTGGGACTTCGGCCTAGTCAAGCGCTCACGGCAGCAGACTGCAGCTTGTCATTCACTTTGCCGCACTTGCTATCAAGTTGGCCAACTTCAGCCGGCCCAGGCAGTATGCTGGCAGATTGTGTCAGCCAGGGACGGGATAGACGCAACGGCACATCGGCGAGTGGTTTGGCGTCAGGAACACCATGGATACACCCGAAAGAAGGCAGGCATGTATGGTGCTCTTAGATGGCGATGCTAGCAAGGGGACATGTCTGGTATCGTGAGTGGGTTGGCGCCCCGATGGGAGTGCAGCCGGGGCGTTCACATTGAGTTGACACCCCAGTCTGTACGCCAATAGCCAGGCACACCCATCGTCTGCTGTGTCGCGGCGCTGTGGTTGGCCAGCCTATACCAGGCAGCGCGCAACATCCAATCAAAGCGCTCCAACCACGGCCCCCACAGCGCCTCCAGGGCCCCGGCAGGCTACTGCAGGCGCGTCGGGCGCTGCTGGAGCGTGACGGAATTCTTCACAGTCGAAAGAAAACACCATCGCCAACCACACACCGTCATCATCGCCTTCACCTCGACGCAGCGCCACGCACGCGCACCACCCCAGCTGCTTGCCGCTTCCGATGCTTCTTCTGTGCCAACGTCCCAGGAAACACGGAATGCGATGAGCGCGACTCCTCGCATGCGGTCTGGGTTTCCAGCGACCCCGGCCACCACTGCCCGGCGCCAGCCCGTGCAAGAGACGCCCTCCACCGTGGGCTCCGTATCCTCGGCTGGAGGATCGATCAAGTCGCCCACGCTGCCCCTGGCCCCTGAGAACCTGACAGCGCGCAGCGTCACCGGCCAGCCCGTCATCCCCTTGACCTTCCTCGATGCGCCGCAGCAGCGCCTTTACGCATTCGCCGTCTACGTGCTGCTCTGGGCATGGAAGCTCTACGACTGGCTCCAGGTGGTCGAGGACGGTGACTCGTCGTGGTGGCTGTTTCTGAAGTGGATATTTATCGACTTTGCCTTCCTCTTCGGCCTCCCGGAGCTCAGGATACCATGGCTCGAGCTGTCCCAGGCAATTGTTACGAGCGTCTTTACCGGCCACCTGATACTCAACTACATGCTCATGTTCAACATCCCGGTAAGCTCTGCGCGCCTCTTTGACCGTGGATCGGTATGCACAGATGGTCAAGCTAACTTGCAGCTAGCTCCCTTGGCAGTCGTGGCTTCTCGGCCTCGTCAAGGTTCTCTACGACCGCGAGCTGTCCATTTCCGAGCACAGCGTCAAGGCGTCCAACATCCTCAACAACCACTCGTTGATCATGGGCCGGCAGATCATCAATATTCTTCCTGAAGGGTCCGCCGTCTTGAACTTTGACGGACTTCCCTACTGCCTCAGTCCCAAATCCAAGACCGGTGCCGCGCTGCCCATCTACTTCAATGCCACCGTTCCGGCCGAGATCGAACTCATCCGCATCGACCTCGACACCAACAAAGAGGAGACGATTAAGATATCGCATCGCGATGTCAACAAGGTGGCTAAGTTGATTCGAGACCAAAGCGCTGATTCCACGGCCGGCTTCACTTGGAACTACCCAGTCAAGAAACCCGGCGTCTACCGACTTGGCAAGGTTCTGGACGAGTACAAGCTGGAGGTTCAGCGAACCGCCAAGGACACCTACGTTGTTCCCTGCCCTCGCGCGCGGATACAGACGGCCGACTCGTCACAGCGGTGCATTCGCGACCTGTCTGATCTGTCGCTTGAGGTCTTTGGAACACCGCCCCTCAAGATTGTCTATCGCCGAACAATCAACGGCAAGAACGACGGCTTTCACTTCCAAAGCTTGCAACCAGATGGCTTTACTTCGCCTCTGCTCCAGTCCCCTTCAAGCGCTCTTGTGGGTGGCGAGGAAGACTTCTCCTGGGTGCGTCCCTTCAAGGTCACCGTCGGGCTCAACGAGTCCATGACGTCGTCCGGAAAGTGGGAATATTCCGTCGAGGAGGTCCATGACGCATTCGGCAACATCGTCAAGTACACGGAGCCTGGGGGCGAGGCGGACCATGCCGCTACCAAAAGTCTTACGCAGAGTTTCGCCGTCAAGGAACGACCCAAGGTTCGTATGCAGGGATGCGACCTAAGGAATCCCCTCAAAGTCGCCAAGGGCCAGGCAGCCAAGCTACCGGTGGCCTTTGGGCTATCTGGCGACGTTTCGGACACCTCCCACGAAGTCACATGGGAGTTTTCGCCCATAGACTCTCTGACCAATAGTGGAGATCACGGTGACAAGGTCTCCTTCGGCAGTCACTCCGCTAAAAACTCTCGTGACAAGCCCATGGTCTCAGCACCGGGTCTATACACCCTCAAGTCGGTCTCGAGTGGGTCATGCGAGGGTGAGGTCGATGAGCCATCGTCTTGTCTCGTCTTGAATCCTCTTGAGCCTCATCTGTCCATCAGGTCTGAGGATATTCCCGACAAGTGCGCAGGGAACTCAGTCGGCCTCCGAGTTGACCTGGACCTCGTTGGCACGCCGCCATTCACAGTCAGGTACCAAATTATCACGGATGGGCAAGTCGAGAATCAGGCGCACCGTGTCTCCGGCCTGAGATCTCAGCTTGAGCTGGTACCCAAGAGAGCAGGTCATCACAAGTACATTTTCAAGTCAATTGACGACGCTGTGTACACTGGCTTGCCTCTAGAGGGCGCCGATAAAGTTCTGGAGCAAACTGTGAAGCCCGCTGCTTCGGCCACTATTGCCAATCGGGACGGCGTCATTCACGCCTGTTTGGACTCCGAGGTCCAGGTGGATGTCGAACTCTCTGGAGACCCTCCATTCAACCTCGAATGGGAAATTGTCCACGACGGCAAGCGAAAGTCCGAACGCGCCACCGGCATCGAGAGCAGCCGCTTCAACATCAAGACTGCCCCTCTGACTAAAGGAGGCGAATACATCTTGGCTCTCAGCAGTGTCCAGGACAAGCGCGGCTGCCGAAATTTCTTGCAAGACCAGCTCAAGATCTCAGTGCGAAGACAACGGCCCCGAGGTGCCTTCGGTTTGGTGGAACAGAAGAATAGCATCATGGCCGTCGAATCTGACACCGCGCTGCGTCTGCCGCTGCGTCTCCAAGGCGAGGCCCCTTGGACCATTTCGTATCGAAATGTCAATGGATCGGGCGAGGTGCTTACCAAGACAGCCACGAGCGCGAATGACTATCTTCTTGTCAGGTCTCGCGGAGTCTACGAGATAGTCGACGTCAAGGACAACCAATGCCCAGGCAGCGTCGACGTCTCCGCGTCCAAGTTCCACGTCGACTGGTTCCCTCGTCCACAGATCTCACTGATGGAGACTGACAGCGTCGCACTGACTAATGGTGTGTTCATGAAGAAAGAAGTTTGCGAGGGCGACATCGATGGCTTCGAAGTCAAGCTGCAAGGTAAGTTGCTCAACCTCTGGCTCAAGTGCACATTTGCTTACTGTGGTTAGGATCTCCTCCGTACCACGTGGAGTATGAGGTAAAGCACAAGTCTCCTCAGGGGTCAACGTCACCCATCCAGAAGAACTTCGACGCCGCCCTTGCCAAGGCCGCCATCTCCATGGACACGACTAGAGCGGGCGATTACACATACAGGTTCTTTGGCCTGGCCGACAACCTCTACAACAGCAATAAGGACTTCCACCCGTTGGTCGTCCAGCAGCGTGTCAATGCAAAGCCGTCGGCCACGTTCTCGAAGCCCGGACAATCCTTCAAGTATTGCATGGAGGAGCAGGAACAGGAGGACAAGATTCCCATCACTCTCACCGGCGTGCCGCCGTTCTATGTTGAGGTCGAAATCAAACACCAGTCAGGATCACCCCCCGAAACATACCGCATTCCTTCCATCAACTCCAACTCCTACGGCATGCCGATCCCTAGAGAGCATCTGCGCCTTGGAACTCAGCAGCTCCGTCTCCGCAAAGTCCGAGACGCGCGAGGTTGTCAGCAAAAGTATGAGATTGGCGCCCCCGCCATCCAGATTCAGCTGTTCGATGCACCCTCGATCTACCCCCTGGAGTCTCGAGAGGACTTTTGTGTCGGCGAACGTATTGCGTACACGCTCTCTGGAACACCTCCATTCGATGTCGCGTACGATTTCAACGGCCACTGGAACGCCAAGTCCCAGACGACCAGCTTCCGCCGCATCGCCGAGAAGCCCGGCGACTTCACCATCACGAGCATCTCCGACAAGGCCAGCGAGTGCCGCGCGGCCGTCAACCTCCGCAAGACCATCCATCCCCTTCCCAGGGTGCAGATCAGCCGCGGCAAGCAGTCCCGCGTGGACATCCACGAGGGTAACGAGGTTGACATCTTGTTCGAATTCTGGGGCACGCCGCCCTTTGAGTTTACCTACACGAGGAGCACCAATGCCAAGCGGGGGCAGCGCAGTCTCGTGCTGGAGACGAGACACGACGTCTCGTACGAGCACACCAAGGTGGTCAAGGCAAGCCAAGAGGGCACGTACGAAGTGGTGGCGATCAAGGACAAGTTTTGCTCGTTCTCGACGCAACACGTGGAGAAGAGGGGTTCGCAATGAAGAGTGTTTGCTCGCCAGCCAACGCCGACTATTGGACAAAACGCGGTAAACGGCGGGATGTAACGAAAATGGGATGAGTGGATGGATGGGCTTCTGTACATATGCATCTATACCATGGCACGGCGTTTTTGAGTAGGGTACAAATCTGGTAGACAGAATACGTGGTAAAAATGTTCATTTACTTCTAGGTAACCGCTAGCCCGTGTGATGTCTATGTGATGTGACGTGGCCCCGGAAGTGATGTCGTCCAACCGACTACTCTCCAAAACACAGCTGACTGGCTCTTCACTCTTCAGCTTCCTCGTCAACGACCTCAATCTTCTTGATCATGTCACCGCCCGCACGCGCAATCTCTAACAGCACCGCGTTGCGGTTTACTTCCACCACGTCCGCCCCCTCGTCCTCCTCACCCCCGCCCGCGACTCTGCGGAAGTTGTACGGCAGGCCTGCCCTGAACTTCTGCTTCTGCGGCAGCTTCGGGCTCCAGATTGCCGCCAGGACAGTCTCGTCGCTGCCACCACGGAACAACACCAAGGTGTCGTCGTACGCGCGTTGCAGCTCGTCGGCCAGGACGTCAACGGGATGCGCTCGCACAGGGAGCGGCATCTTGCCCGTGCGCTCGTCAAGGTTCTTGTACAGCGAGTGCTTCTTGGCGCCGGCCTCGGTGGCGGCATCACGGATGATGGCCTTGACGGCCTTGGGAGAGAGGTGGATGAGGAAGTCGTAGTCTTGGAGGGAGGTGTCGAAGAGACCAGAGGCGTCGAGCCGGCTTCCTTGCTCGCGGACAACCTTGCTGGCCGCTTTGGCGAGACGCGTCATCCGTGAAGCTATGAGCTTGGAGGGGCCGTTGCGCGTGTAGGCCAGGCCAGACTGGTCGTTCGAGGTGGCCACAAACATGACCGAGTGGTTCATGTGAGGGTCGCGCTTTCTCCACGACTCGAGGTCCCTGCGGATTGACGAACGATCCTCGACGGTGAGCGTCTCTGCCGAGTCCACAATCAGAGGCTCTTCGCGCCAGTCCCACCTGGAGAGGAAGAACAATGTTCGCAAAAAGCCAGTCGTCGGCGAAGACGGCACCATCCAGGGGTAAGGCTGAAGGAAGACGTGAAGCACAAAGAGCTCGATGAGCTCTTCGCTGAAGTGGCCACTGAGTTTGTGGCTATTGAACCATTGTTTGACCAGTCTGATGGACTGGGAGAGTGGCTGCAGTCTCGTACAGAAGGTGGCTATGGTTTGAGTATGCAGCGGAAGGGTCGTGTACAGCCAGTTGAACTTGGCCAAGGCGTCGACGGCTTCGTCTCGCACGTGGTGGTCCAGCGTTTTGTTTGTGACCTGGCGCTCCAGAATGGTTTGCTCCAAGTCGCAGTGAATGCGAAGGCGGAAAGCCGCGCCGTTCTCGTAGACTATGTCCAAGTAGGCCAAGGACTCGATACCAATGTCTCTATTTTCGCGACCAAGGTACGTAGTAACGTTTTCATGCGCTGCTTTCATACGTCTGTCAATGTCGAGGAGGAACTCAATCTTGGCTTCTTGGATGGCGGTTAAGTTCTCAGGCCACTTGCTCGAGGCCTCGAAATAGAGATTAACGTCCATCGGTTCCACGGATCCCTTGTGGAAGCCCAACATCGGAGGCTGAACGGAAGCATACCGAGCCAGCGGCGAGATGGGAGACAATTGTCTAATTTGCAGAGGCAACTCCTCGAGGTTGCGGATGTCATGTTCGAGATTCGAGAACGCCCTCCTTGAGGCATCGAAAGCTTCTTTGTCGAGGTGGGAGAGGCTAATGACTGAAGAAAGCCCAGGTTCAAACCTGGTGAGTTCATCCTTCATGAGTTTCAGATGACGTTTCAGGACGTGGCGAGCAATTTCCTCGCAAAGCATAGATGGCAGTCTGCTCGTCCACTCGACACATTCGAGGATGCTCCCATCCTTGAATCGCCGCAATTCGGCCTTATCGCCCCAAAATTGGCGGAATGCCGCCGCCTCCTTCGGCTCCTCAGCGGGAGGCCCGTATTCCATCTGTCGAGACATGTGATTGGGCTCGAAGATGACGCCTACGAGTAGCTTTGAAGCTTTGTCGGGCGATGCGCGATTCAGCGGCCAAGGGTCTCGTGGTTGCTGCTGGATATGAACAAGCTGGGCTCGATCTCCAAACGCTCTCTTGAGTACCCTGTGCGCCTCGAGGCCAAACTTCCATGCTGGACTGCTTCGATCAGAAGTGCCGGAATACTTGGACGAAATGTCTGAGCTATTGATCTCAAAGATAGCATCGAAGATCTTGGGCGCCACGTCTGTTTTTACAATAAACGTCGAGTCAAATTTGTCCGCGGCCTCATCGGCGAGTAAATCGGCGGTCGACTTGGCGTAAAGTTGGAGCAGACTGGCCGACCATGGAGTCATCTTGAAGAGGAGGTTGAGCTCCCGAGTCGGGTCAAACATGACAGGACCAGACTCTCGAATACCTTTCGGGTCCTTTACGGCCGCGCCAAAGGCGAACGACTTCTTGTTGAAGTCCGTTGTCGAAAGGAACTGGATAGCAGCCTTGAAGAGCTCCGTACTGCTCAGCGATGTTGACAAAGCAGCCTGACCGTTGCGTCCGCCCATCTGCAGCAGGAGCGCAATCATGGCAGCCCATTCGAAATGCCCGAAACCACCTTGAGAAATGTTTCCCCCGAAGCCGCGTTGCTGAAGCCATATCCTGCCGAGAATGCAGGCATCTGCAAAAGCGGGGCATTCGGTATTTGCGTGGGCGAGGAGACGGAGATACGGGATAAATGTCCTCTCGGCATTCAAGGTAGAGTTGTAGAAGGGCGTGGCTGCAGAGCTTGTCTTCTGCTCGTCTCCATCCCCGGCGCGGTTGCAGCTCGAGGTAGCGGTAAGCTTGGACCACGGGAAGAGCTCGTCGGGGGCACATGGGATAAGTCGGATGCTGCATTCGGCCTTCTGGGAGCTCTTTGCGTGAGGTTTGCCATTCGCCTGGACTTCAGTCGCCTGCTCTCGAAGGACAAGCACCGGGAGCAAAGGGTTCTCATTCAAGCACTCGAAGGTCAGGTGCATCGAGTCTCCAAGCTCCTTGCGTACATGCGCAGCAATGTAGGCAATGTAGTATGCTCTTCGATAAAAGTAGCGCATATTGGTGTAGTCCTTGTCCTGGAACAGCGACTTGGGCATCTGGACAACCATGTCTACACCGAAGGCGGGTTGCGTCTTGGCCATGGTTCTGGAGACGTAGCTGCCAACGACGTTGCACTGCGATGGCTTCGCATACGCAATCTTGTACGGGGCATCTTTGGCGGGCTTCGGCTCGGGGTAGGGGACGATGATTCGGTGCGTCTTTTCGAATTTGGAGGTGGCCTCGGAGATCTGGGACGGATTAGCGAAGGGCAGTAAAGAGGCCAGAGCTTTTGCTAGAACTTACGGGAAGGGGCTCGTGGGCCTCAATCGACTCCACGATTCCTTTGAGGCTGTGTAGACGTTGGTTCACATCCTTCAGCGCCTTGCCATAGTCCAACTTGGCCTCCTTCAAAAGCTCGTCCGTCTGGAGAACGAAGGTACTGGCGGTCGACACCTGCGCTGCGGTTCGCGATTCGAAGTCGATGAGACCCTTGTGTCGCAAGCCAGAGCCTGCATGATCAATCTTGCGGCGTTTCGAGTTCGACTCCATGGCGTCCGACGGCTTGCGCTCTGCGATGAGAGAACGTCAAGCTGGGTTGATGTGTTGCGATTTGAACTCGATGGGGAACCGCGATTTTGGGAATTTTTTTGCCCGTCCCGCTGCTGGACCTTCAAGCGATAAGCTGATAAGGCTGGGCCGCCTGGACAGCTCTCTTTTGAGCGCCGACCCCAGCCCGCATCTAAAACCCGGCAAGTCAATCACGTAGCATTAATTAAGGTACTGAAGTGCCGGATTTCAATTGCTGCTCTTCTACAATCTGCAGCTAATATACGCTCCTGTATTTTCGGCAGTAATGCTGCCAGTGGATAGCCTACAAGTAGGCCGCAAACCGGGACTGCCTGCGGATGATGGCCCCTTACCCTGTAGCTTCCATGCCGGGTATATTGCAGGTATCTTATGGATTTGCTTTTGACGCATCCTGTATGCTGTGCGTTCGGTCGCAGCAGAAGCCAGAGCGGATTTTGGGGTTGCTGTCCGACGGAAAATAAATGCAAGTCTTCGACCAGCAGAGTTGTGGTGTTCCACTTTGCGCCAGCGGCTACAAAAAGTCACCCAGCAAGTGGTTAATGTTTCTTCCGCTATAACAAGGCTTGCAAAAGCCAAGCCATCGTAGCTCTCGTGCATGACAAGTCCCATTGCACTACATACGCAGCGGCCTTTTTTTTAATGGAAACGAGATCGTTGACACGAACAACTAACAAGCACATTTGCTTTGAGCTTATGTTATGAACTCGGGAGCCATCTTGATCTCGCGGCCACCATGCGCTTGGCAAAGAGAAGAAGAGTTTGCCTTTACGGAGAAATTAGGAGGAGGTAGTTGGCATTTACCGGGGCAATGACGGATGATGCATTGCGCAAGGCGATAAAGAGATGGAACCGGTAGCTGGGCGGCGCCGTATTCGGGCTGCCGCCCGGAAGACGCTTTACCCATTGGACGGTGCGGCTGCTCTCCTCCAGCAACGCGACGCTGAACCTGGAGGAAGCCATTCCCAGGCTGGTTTAGCGGCTGAGGGAACCCGGCGGCAAGTGACGGTTAGGGCCCCTTGGAGAAGCCCAGCCTTCGGAATTGAGCTGCCTTCCGACGCCTCAGCCAGCGGAACTGGCCCGCCGGGCCCAGGCGTTGGCTTAGCCGACAGCTCCAGCCGAAAGGCGGAGGAGGGGCCGCTGTCGGTTCGGCCACCCGCGGTTCTGCTATATTAAAGCCGCCCGTCCAAACATGCTCGCGCGCGGGACACAGCTCCCAATCGTCTCGCATCCTGCTTCTGCGCCTTGTCTAGTCGTGTCGCCGTGTCCTGTCTGTGTCTCTGGATAGGCTACGGTATCCGTCGCTGGCGTACTCAAGCTGTATCGTGGATTCTGTCACCTTCGTCCTGAACCGCCGAGTCTCCGGTCCACTGTCGCAATGCCTTCCACGGCTCTCCGCATGCGAACCCTCAGGGCCTTCGCTCGCCATGGCACCCACGTGAGTATCGCAGAGATGCGCGAGAGCAATCGCCGTGCTGACCCCCAGCTCGCAGCCCACATCCGTCTTCTCCAGGTCCTTCTCGGCCTCGATCCGCCGGGGACAGATCAACAAGGTGTATCCCTCTGCCGCCGAAGCCATCAAGGACATGAAGCCCAACTCTACCCTGCTGTGCGGTGGTTTCGGCCTCTGCGGTGTCCCCGACACCCTCATCGACGAGGTCCTCGAGAGGCCCGACATCAAGGGCCTTACCGCCGTCTCCAACAACGCCGGCACCGACAACTCGGGTCTCGGCAAGCTGCTCAAGACCAAGCAGGTCAAGAAGATGGTTGCCAGCTACATCGGCGAGAACAAGACCTTCGAGACCATGTACCTGACCGGCGAGGTCGAGCTCGAGCTGACGCCCCAAGGCACCCTCGCCGAGCGCTGCGCTGCCGGCGGTAAGGGTATCCCTGCCTTCTACACGCCCGCCGCCTACGGCACTGTCGTCCAGACCGGAGACCTGCCGCTCAAGAACAACCCCGATGGCACCGCCGCCGAATACTCGTACCCGAAGGACGTCAAGGTCTTCAATGGCAAGTCGTACCTGCTCGAGCACAGCATCGCCGGCGACTATGCCTTTGTCAAGGCCTACAAGGCCGATAAGCTCGGCAACTGTCAGTTCCGCTTGGCTGCCCACAACTTCAACGGCGCCATGGGCCGCAACGCCAAGGTGACCATTGTGGAGGCCGAGCACATCGTCGAGCCTGGCGAGATCCCGCCCGAGGCCGTCCATCTCCCTGGCATCTACGTCAAGCGCGTTATCCAGAGCACCAGCGAGAAACAGATCGAGAAGTTTACTTGGGCCAAGGACGAGAACGACGCCGACGCCAAGGCGGCGCTGGGAACCGGCGACACGGCTGCTAAGCGTGAGCGCATCGTCAAGCGGGCGGCTAAGGAGTTCAAGAACGGCATGTACGCCAACCTGGGTATCGGCATGCCCATGCTCGCCCCCGGCTTCGTCGGCCCCGAGGTCGAGGTCCAGCTGCAGTCCGAGAACGGCATCCTCGGCTTGGGTCCGTATCCGAAGAAGGGCAGCGAGGATGCCGACCTCATCAATGCCGGCAAGGAGACGGTGACGCTCAACCCTGGCGCCGCCGTCTTTGGCAGCGAGGAGAGCTTCGGCATGATCCGCAGCGGCCGCATCAACCTCACCATCCTCGGCGCCATGCAGGTCAGCGGTACGGGCGACCTGGCCAACTGGATGTTGCCTGGCAAGGTCAAGGGCTTCGGCGGCGCCATGGATCTTGTGAGCAACCCGTCGGCGACCAAGGTCGTGGTGACGATGGAGCATACGGACAAGAAGGGCAACCCGAAGATTGTCAAGCAGTGCGCATTCCCGCTGACTGGACGCGCGTGCGTGTCGCGAATCATCACGGAGCTGGTGAGCTTGCCTGTCTTTCCTCGCTTGAAGAAACTTGACTGACTGACGATCTGCAGGGCGTTTTCGACGTCGACTTTGCCCACGGGCTGACGCTCATTGAGATCGCCGACGGCGTGACGGTGGACGAGATCAAGAGCAAGACGGAGGCGCCTTTCACGGTTTCCAAGGACCTGAAGGCCATGCTGTAAAATGAATGATACCTAACCTGGCGAGAGCGGCGAGGGGGCGGTCAGTGACGATGCAACAAAGCATGGCAGTGCCGCACCGTATGCATGCACCTCAGTTGTACGCTGGCGGTGAGAGGGTTGTTGGTGGCCGGATCAGCGGATTTGGCTCTGTCAATTAGCATTTAGGAGGCGTTATTGTGACGGCGCACGGCGTCGCCGACTTGCCCCTTTTGGGCGAGTGTGAGAATAAAGGAAAATACTGCCTGAAATGAACTGCCTCAATTTAATTCCACACTTTGAATGGAAATCAAGCTGCCGAAGAGGGAGCAGCGACGTCTCGGGGTGAGATTTGAGTTGGCTGTGGAGCTGACAGCCGCCCGCACCTCCCAGCGCCACTCATCGTAGCCCACCAACTCTAAGTCGAGGTACGAGGAGTCCCCCAACGAGCTCTCGTCACCTCGACCTCGTGCATCGTCTGACGTCTCGCCCGACTTGTGCAGGCCCGAGATGGCCGCCGGGACGCTGCTCCGTTCACGCTGAAGCCTCGACCTGCCGCAATGTTCGACGAGTCGACTGGGCAAGTCTTCAAAGAATGGACTTTGCCACGCCGCTCCATGGCCCTCGCGGGCTCTGGGCTTGACTGGGCTCGCCGCCGCCCGTACCCGCTCTTCACGCCTCGTGGCTCGCGCGGCCCGCGCTCGCTGGTGGATATGGCGATTACCATCATTGCCAACGATATTGGCGATGTCGCTGAGGAATATTTTGACGCAATCCCGCAGCGTCTCCAGTGGCGCATCTGGCGCTTTCTGGAGGCGAGGTACGTTAGCCGCCTCATACCCGCCCCATGCCTAGCCAGCCGGCTCACTTCAGTTTGCTTCACCTCGGCTAACAAGAACGGCGGCAGGGGCGTGTGCCTTCATGCATGGAAGGTCTTCTCGAATCTGCTGTTGCGGGAGGATGAGGAGAAGACGCTTGGGCTGTATCGCTTCAGACAGCACATTTGTCGCCCAACAGAGAACTTGAAGCACTACACGCAGCCCTTGACTTCTCTGACAACAGACTTTATCACCCACCTCGTCATCAGCGGCGGTTGCAGTTTCACCACCAATGAGTTGCTGTGCCTGGCCGAAGTCAAGAACCTCGGCGTGCTCGAGCTGCTGCAGCCGGCCGACGAGGTCTGCGCCGTCTTCCCGCAAATAAACGACCGCCTAGTGCGCGGCTGGACCGGGATGGAGAATCCGTTCCCGCTACTGCGAATCCTGCGAATATGGGGTGACCAGGTAACCACGCAGGAGTCTCTTCGCTGGGTGTCCAAATTCCCTTCGCTGGTATTGTACGATGTCTTGGGTTCTCGGGAAGAGTGGCCACGTCCACTAACCCACGCCGCGGACGGAGGCTGGGAACTGGCCGAACAAGTTCAAGGTCTGGAAGACTCTCTCATGCGGTACCTGATGCTGTTCGCGCCACTCGAGGCAGTGCGCCACACCAGACTCCGAGATCTGGCGAGGAGCGTTGACCCGGACCTGGCGTCTTTATGCAGCGACTCCCGGTGCGCGGTAAAGTTTGTCGCCAACCGCGAGGCACCACCCCTTTTGAATTACCTGACAGACACGGCCAAGGTCAACATGCCTGTGTGGGACCCTGACGCCGCCTCCAGAGGAGCCAGAACCTGCCACGGCGTGGCGTTCGAACCTTGGGCCTTTTGGCTGTACTCGTTCATCGGGCAACTCACCCACGACGGGGACTTGAAACGCCATGGTGTCCAAACCGACACCCAGGCTGTCATCGGTCCCTTTGTGCTGCCCTCTAAGCCCTTGGCGTGTCTGTTCCTGGGTCATAGCGGACGCGGTGGCATCGCGCCAAAGCCTTCGTATGTAAGCCGTGGACTCTTTTCAACAAGCCGATACACATTCACAAGGCCCGGTGTTGTCCGCGGTCAGCGAGGAGCCGCAAGGCCGCCAATAAGCAAGACAAGGACGAACAGTGCCCTCGCGGACCGGACCGAGCCGCAGCTTCGAAAAAATAAGAGGCAGCGATTGGATGACGTGCTGCAATCGCTCTCTAAATGATGGATCCTGGAGCCTTTCAAGGCAACGCTAATGACCTGCGCGCACGGGAGTTTGCATAGTCTTCAGCCTGAACTCAGTTCTCTGGCGGTTCGACAATCGCACGCTCTAACATTGCCTTCTACCTCTGCAAGCTCCATGTGGCTTTAGCCCCTCGGAGGGGGGACCATAGATCATCGGGGCGGTCTCGGGCCTCGGACACGTGCAACTTCTTTTCAGTCCAAAATGACTGAAAATGCTTAAAGGTTTTGAGGCGTTCGAGCCTGAATCGAGCTCGCAACCTTTCTTGAAATCAGTCGCTCAACTTTCCACTTTATAAAGGCTTTGGGCTCCCCTGAATACCCGGCTTTGTTATTTACAATGCCACACTTCATCCCATTCCCTTTCGACGCATATTTGCACGCGTAGCACTTCCTGACAGCAACTCATCAATGACCGATCGACGCACAAGTCAGCCTCTTGCAGCTATGCAGCAACAGGAACTATCCGAGTCCAGTCGCGTGACGGGATTTTCGAGTGGCGATCTTCTGAGCATGATCTCGGAAGAGCCATCATCATATGAAGGCGCCACATCATCGGCTTGGGTGCCTCCATACGACTATGATATTTCACCTCCGGAATACGACCTCACCGAGTACTTCTTCAGCCCTTACGAGCCAATCTCTGAATTTCCGGACCAGTCTACCAGAGCAGGCTTTCTAGGAGCTAATAGCGCTCATTCTGAGAACACGGCGCACGCTGCAGATTCAGATGAAACCCCCACCCCCACCGAGCAGTTCTTCAGGCTTTATCAGCGAATCTCAGAGATTGCGGATCAGTCTGCCAGAGCAGGCTTTCCAGGAGCTGGTAGCGCTCATTCTGAGAACACGGCGCAGGTAGCGGATTCAGATGTAACCACCACATCAGTTAGCAGACAACGTGGCCACCCTACCCTCGGCACAAGATCAGAAGCATACATGGACCTTCTCATAGACCAAATTATGAGAGAGGGAACGGCCGAAGACCTCCTCTTATCGTGCGCGAGCGCCGCCCACGCGAACACGTTTCCAGGACAGAACTGGGAGCCACGACAATTTTGGCTCCTCTTGGTTTGTCGGGTCCTCGAAACGGCACCCCTTCGTGAGGCAGAAACGGAAACAGAAAGCGCCCAGAAAAGCCTGAGCCGCACTGCCCTCGAGTGTGCGCGCTGGCGGTGAACTTCCAAAAGATGGCGGTGGCAGGACCGCCCGTGTCCGAGTTTTGGAGTTTGGAAGACTTGGCAACTTTTACACCTTGGCAACAGCCGCGACATGTTCGCGACGCAGTTTTACTGGCAACGGAACTTGATGAGGAGTTTGGCGTCACGGGATTGAACGGAACAACATCAGAACCTGGGCTGGAATTGATGTCATGATTTGGGATGGACACTGGGACCGGAGAACGCAACAATATCAAGACCTCGGTTGGAACTTGGCATCATGATTCAAGGTGGATCCTTGGCCGGGAGAGCGCAACAGCTGTATCAAAGTTGCCGTCTTTGCAAATATTTGCAATATACTGATATGAACTGATCTGAAGACGGAACCCTTACAGCTTGATGGAGTGATGAGGCTTGACACCACAGGAATTGCTCCCGAGTCACCTAAGTCGTAGTTCCATCTGGGAACGTGTGGCCGAGCTGCACGCTGCTCCGCCTGCCCATTGCCATAGCAAAAGGCGCGCGCGCTTGGCGAGGACGAGGACTTCGTAAGGTAGCTATCAGGTAATAGCCTAACGAGACGACGGCCATCGGCAAGCCGCAGTCGGGTGTTGCTGGCCCAGCGCTGAAAGGCGTTTCGGGTCTGGCCCGTGACCAACTGGCGCTTCAGCGTGCACACACGGCAAAGGCGTACGCCATGGCTCAACTTCAAGGCACGCATGCGCATAATAAGGCATATTCTGCTCCGTACGTACGCAAGGTGGGAGAATCTACGTGTGCTTGCTTTGCGGCGTCCCATATGGGCACCCGCGCAGCTTGCGCGTGCATGCATCTTGCACTCTCGACATGACGGGAGAAGGTATGTACCGCCGGACAAATTTTATCTGGACCACGGGCACCGAGGTGCGAGCAGCACAGATGGTAAGATCGACGGAGAGGTCTCTTCTCTCCTCCAGTTTCCCCTCCGGTAGCATCCATGGAAACGTAGAAGCCAGAGTGAATATGAAGGATTATTTTTCTAGTAGGTTTTCCTGAAGAAGAAGAGAAGAAAAGGAAAAGCGAAATCTGCGGCGAGGGGCTAATAAAGCGAGCGAGTGGGCTGGGCCGGAAGAACGATGTGCCTGTGGCCGACCCGACGCGTGGGCCGGCTTGCCTGTCAATTAGCATCAGCGCCGTCCTCACTGGCTGGCCGCTGTGGGCGGCTGCTCCCGCTGGAATCGGCTTGCGCGCTGAGAACCGGGCAAATCCCTGCGACGCTCGTCGGCGTTCTTGGCCACAATCCACCGCCGCAGTTTTCCTCCAGCTGTACCTTAGTTATTTCAAATGACACAATTGGCGTACGCGCCGACAGAGGGCACCCATGGGGGCGGTGAAATAGACCGTCACGTTGTCCGTACATTGGCGCCGTCAGGGTCCCCGCCTCGGCGGGTGCAGCAGCCAAACGGGGTCCCTGAAATGCCACCTCATGCGCCGAACCGTCCGTGTCGGTCGTGTGAGCGTCTCGTCCCAGACCAGCGGCCCGCCCGCCTAGGCTTGGAGCCTGACTCACCTGCTGCGCGTCTTGTTTGTCCTGAGTCATTGCGCGGATCTTTTGCTTTGCTATCGATTCTTTGCGTCTGCATGTTCTCCATCGTAACACCACTCGAGCCCACGTATTAAACGACCTGTGCAAGTCTTGTTCGCCAGCGCTTCACCCATCCGATAAGGCGCTCGGAGACTGCTACCCCGCTACCCCGCCTCAGCGCGAACATTTCAATCCAGATCCGTCTTCCTCTCCAACTTACCACCAAACCATTACTCCCCTACTTACCACATTGCTGGTCTTCCCTGAACACTTTCGCACCCTTTTCTTCAACTACAACATGGCTCCTGGAGGCGCCGCAGGGAGGGGCCGTGCTGGCAAGTACAACAAGCCCACGAGAGGAGGTGAGTTTTGCGTGCCCTTGCTCACCGCTGGCCGCTGACCATGATTTCCATCTACCAGGTGGCAAGCACTACTCGCGCGGTCTGCAACCAGTCGACGCCGAGGGTAATCAGATTAGCATGTGGAGCGCCGACACCAAAGGCCGATCAGACGAAGAGGAGGAGGAGGAGTCCTCTGAGGAAGAATCCTCGGAGGAGGAGGAGGACAGCGACGCCGGTGCCGGCACCTCCAAGGACGCTGCTGCCGAAGCCAACCGCGAAGACCGCAAGGCCCTGAAGAAGGCTCGCAAAGACGCCGCCATCGCCAAGCAGAAGGCCCGCACCGTCGAGGTCGGCGACATGCCCTCGAGCGACGAGGACAGCGACGAGGACGACGACATGCCCGCCAACCCGAACCACTCCAAGGCGGCTCGCACCATGGCCCAGAGCGGTGGTGCAAACAAGGGCGTCGACGACATCACGGACGGCGTCAAGAACCTAAAGGCACCGGCCAGTCGTCGCGAGAGAGAGGCGCTCGAGGCTGCAGCCGCCAAGGAGAGATACATGAAGCTGCATGCGGCAGGGAAGACGGACGAAGCCAAGGCTGACCTGGCGAGGCTCAAGTTGATTCGCGAGCAGCGCGCAGCGGACACTGCACGGAGACAGGTAAGGTTCCCTTCAAGCCGTCGGGGAGTACGCTGTTGCTGACGAGAAATGGCAGGCCGAGAAGGAGGAGAGGGAGGAGCAAGAGAAGGCGCGCAGAGCCGAGATCGAGGCCAAGGAGGCCAAGAAGCGTGAAGCGGCTGCTGGCCCCAAGAAGGGAAGCAAGAAGAAGTAGGATTTCTGCCTTGGTCGCCATCTCCGACTCTGGCACGGCAGTGCTTGTACCTTTTCGGCTGCCGGGCACAGACGTGAGACCTTTTGTTGCACATACGCCTCGATATATCCCCCTGGACAGTCACGGAAGCCGTTATGCCATAGCCTGCCATTCCTGGCGCAGTGATGGAGCTGCATCTGCAATTTTGATATATTTGTATGAAGCACCACTACCGGTGCTGCATCTGCACAAGACTACATGCCTGCACGCCGAAGATACCTTGCGCGTGCACAACACTACATATATCTGCCAGTGGTCATGTGGGATGCCAAGAGGCAAAAACATATTAGAGGCGCAAATAGCCCATGTGACTCTGGAAATTATCAATTTCAATTGATATTGAAACCCAATGTCGGGATACTCTTGAAGCTGTTGCTTTTTCGCGGCTCGCGGGTCTCGAAGTGACTGCACTGCAGGCACCCCACATTTTGCCATCCAAGGCCGAAGGGTCCAGGGTGCGGCAGGAAAATTGAAAAAAAATCAAGCGGCGCCAACGAATCGCCGACCGCCTTCATCACCACCACCGTTTTCTGCCAGCCACAAGTTCTCGCTGCGCAGCTGCCTGACCGCCGGACAACACCTTTGCCATTCTCCGCGGCAGCCAGAATCAACACAAGCCAACCGTCGTGCCCATTCGCACGCCGCAGCTCAGCCAGCCATGGGCGACTCGTCGTTGCAGGTTCGTTCGATGCACTCCCTTGTGCCCCGCGGAAGTACCTTCGCCGCTGGGCCAGAGCTCGACAAGCAGCGAGTCTGACTGTGCACTATAGGATCGCCTGCGCGATCATGCCAAGGCCTTCAATGGACTCCTGAGCCTGATTCCAGCCAAATCATACTACGGCGAAGACACCAGTGTATGCGTTCCCGCCCTTTCTGCTGCCTGCTCCATGTCGAAATACATCCCAGCCACTAGCCAGACCGAGAGTCCCGGGTCGACTCACAGCCCCAGCGCAATCTCCATGAGCTGGACGATTCTGATGCTGACTGTCTACTTCAACAGGACCAATGGCAGAGGAAAAAGCAGACCAAGGAGGAGGCCGCCGCCGCCCGCAGAGGCAAGCTGGACCCCGACAGCGAGCTCAACCGCAACGCCAAGGAAGTCATGGACGAGCGAGCAAGGAATAAGCGCAAGCTTCGAGAGCTGGAGCAGGAAGTGGAAGCTGACGATGACTCCGACGCCGACGTGTCTTTCGAGGCCATCGATGGCGTCGAAGCCGAGGAGCCTGGTCAAGGTCTGAAAAAGAAGACCGCCGAGCCCAACAAAAAGCAAAAACTCGACGACGGCGCCGGACAACCGCTGAAGTTGTCCAAGAAAGAGGAGAAGAAGGCGGCCAAGAGGGAGAGGAAGGCCGAAAAGAAAGCCGAGAAGAAGGCGAGAAGAGCTGACAACCCGCCGACGCCGGCAAAAGCCAACGCCACCGGCGCCCAAGAGCCCAGCGGCAGCACACCTGCCAGCGGCAAGAAACAAAAAGGCAACAAGGTCAAGCCCGACGCGACTCCCTTAAAGGCCAAGGCAGAGGTATACGAACCAGAAGAGCCCGAGGCTGACGACGTGGAGGACACTTCGGCCAATGTGCCAGCGCTCTCCCTCAAAATCTCTGGCTTTGAAAAGGATGGAGAACACGGTGAAGAGTCCACTTCCGAATCGAACCCTCAATCCCCCACATTTGACACAAGCGAGACGGCGGCCCCCTCGGGGGAACCGGCCAGCACTACGACGTCTATTTCGTCTACCATTGCCCCTTCTGAGAAGCCGAAGCATATTAAGATCCCCGCCGACAGCGCTGCACTGCGAGCTCGACTTGCTGCCAAGATCGAAGCACTGCGCGCGGCCAGAAAAGCCGACGGCCCCGACGGAAAGCCCATTCGCACTCGACAGGAGCTCATCGAGGCGAGGAGAGCCAAGGAGGTGCAGCGCAAGGCTCACAAGAAGGAGCTCTGGAAGCAAGCCAAACTGGAAGAGAACAGGAAACGCGAGGAGGCACTGGCTTCCAACTCCCCTGGCGTTATGAGCCCCGCCGTAGAATTGGACGAGGCCGCCGGCAACTTCTCGTTTGGTCGAGTGGCATTCGGAGACGGCGCGCAGATGTCGCACGACCTCAGCTACTTCGTAAACCAGGGCAAGAGGAAGGGCCCGTCCGATCCGAAGACGGCTTTGCTGAAGGTGCAGAACCAGAAGAAGCGCCTCGAGGAGCTCGACGCAGAGAAGCGCGCCGACATTGCGGAAAAGGAAGCGTGGCTGACGGCCCGCCGCCGCGTCGAGGGCGAGAAGATTCGTGACGACGAGGCCATCCTGAAGAAGGCCGTCAAGCGTAAGGAGACTGCCAAGAAGAAGAGCGAGAAGGCGTGGAAGGAACGCAGCAGAGGCGTACACGAGGCGCAAAAGGAGCGGCAGAAGAAGCGCGAGGAGAACCTCAAGAAGCGCCGAGACGAAAAGCTGCTCGGCAAGGCGGGCAAGAAGAAGGGCGCCAAGAAGGGCGGCGCCAAGAAGAAGGGTGGACGACCGGGCTTTGAGGGCAGCCTCGGGGTCGGTGGCCGCAAGAAGTAAAGGATCTGCCGAGTCGTTCTTTTCTTTTCCTTTCACATCAAGGGGGCGTGATTTTGCATCTTGCCCGAAGGGGCGGTTTCGGCGCTGGCGTTGGGGAGGACATTCGAGGAGGGCTTTGCTTTCTTGGGGAATGGAAGACTTGTACACATGGTACATAGATAATGGATTCCAATCCGTAAAGCGAGATGCCTCGTTGTTGATATCACGTCTTGCGTACGAGGGTCCACAGAGGGCTCCGGACTCGTCCTGACATTACACGAGCGCACGGCAGAGATATCTCAGGATGCCCCGTGAAGAGACATTGAGCAGGAACAAAGACAATTAAGAAGTTCATTTCAATCGGCGGCCAGTAGGGCCCATGTCTTACGTTACTCTCGTTACAAAACAGCAACGGACAATTGCCCCGGCTCCTCTCCCAGAAGACAGCTTTTCCGGCCCGAATCCCAGATCTTTCTTTCTCTTCTTTTCGTTCAACAGACACGGCGCAGGGAGACGGGACGAAAACAGGGCGTTGGCAGGGGGGACGAAAATGATGCAAATAAAAAGCAGAAGATGTAAGAAAAGGGGGGGAAAGGGGGAGTAGAAGCCCAGTCCTGGGTTCTGCTCTCCTTGGCTATGGCCCTTCCTGGGCGACCGTCGGTTCTCGATGTATGGAGAGAAGCAATGTGAGGTGCGGTCGAGTCAAGATAACACCCGCTGCTTTAAGTGCGCCTCGCACATGTCTGCCAGTCTTTCTCTCTTCGTTTCCGCAAGGCGAATGCAGGCAGGCTGTAAGGCGGAGCGGTGGAAAAGTCGAGGAGGAGTAGGGAGAAGGTGATGAAGAAGTCGGTGGGGATGGCTCGGGAGCAAAGACGGTCGCTGGTTCGCCATGTTGGGCCATGCAGCCAAATGCTTCAGACGAGCTGACGACAGTATTGGGGCTCGTTCAAAACACATAGCGCGGCCGATTTACAGCAGAGAGTCGAGGCGGGTGAAGACGCTCAGACAGGCAGCAACGACCTCGAGCTGCAACTCCTTCTCCTTGGATTTGCTGATCTCCTGCAGACACGATTAGAACCGATTCATGCTAGGAGCACGCATCGATATCTCTTCAAGCTTACCTCTGCGATAACCTGCGGCAGGTTGGCTCCGATGCCGTTGCTCGTGGCCTTCCGGCCAAATGGCCACTGGCTGTAGTCGGCCAGCAGCTCGTCCGTCTGAGCAAAGGCACGCTCCCTGGCCTCGTGGCCAAGCGTTGACAAGGCATTCTCGAGGACGTTGGCGGCGTACGCGGCGCAGACCATGGACACGGTGCGCAGGTAGCGGAACTCGAGCGACTCGGGCAGGAACTGGCTGCTGTTGAGGACGACGGTTCGCTGGGTCAGGACGTTGCGCACGCGGCGGCGAATCTCTTCCTTGGCGCCGCCGTCGGCCACGGGGTGGGTGGCCATGTCGAAGAGAAGGAAGTTTCGCTTCTCGGTTCGCAGGATGCCCTTGTCGACGAGGCCCTTGGCCAGGCGCTCGCGGACTTGCTTGAGCTGATAGCCGATCTTCATCAGGTTCCAGGTCTCGCCTGTGCGGAACGCTGCGTTAGCCTCTCTCGATGGTGCGGGCGGGTTACGCGGGGGCCATTACCGCTCATCAGGTCGATCCAGGAGCTGACGCTCATCTTCTCGCTCTGCTTCATCATCTTCAGGGCCTCGTCGAGGAGGACCTCGCCGGTGAGGGTGTCGTCTATGACTTCGATGTTGCGGTCTGCAGGGGGGAAGCGCCGCCGGGCGGGGTCCTTTTCCATGCTGATGCGGCCGCGGAAGGCCAGCTCGAGGACGATGCAGCCGCGCAGGGCGTACGAGATGTTGTCGTTCCAGAAGGAGAGGTAGCCCTGTTACGTTGTGATTAGCCACAGGGGTGCTTGTACGAGGTGGCCCACGGCCAATTGCCATGCCGAAGACAAGGTCTACGAGGCGGATTGGGCACCTGCTGGGAGCGCGTACCTGCTTGTCCTTAAGACCGAGGAGCAGCACCTCCTCCATCATGGTCAGCTTGGGCTGTTTGCTCCGCTCGGCGCTCTCGCTAATATCTCTGGGGTCGAAGGCGATCTTGTGGCCGTTCTCGCTGTTCTCGTAGCTCGTCTCGGGGGCGCTGTCCCGGACGTTGCTGGCGGAATTGCTCCTCGATGCGGCGTTGCTGGTCTCGCCATCGGCAACGGCCAGGCCGCCACCACCGGCGCCGCGTCGCCGCGTCAGGCCCGACGAGGACATGGTGACTGTTCAGAGACGTGCGATGGAGGTCGGGACGGTGTGTGGGCGGCGCCAAGTTGAATGCGCCGCTCGTGGCAACGTCGGCACAGGTCGAGGGGCCGGGAGTCGCAGGTGGGAGGCCCAAGACAACGAGGGGAAGCAGGAGGGCAAAGGGAGGCCGAGTCAACGGCGCGCGAGTCGACGACGGGCGTTGAGCACGGCAAGGGGGCGGTGCAACCGAGCCGAGGACTGTCGCCGCGGGAGGAGAAGAGGAGGAGGCTGGAGCAGCGGAAGGGCTGGATGGCTCTCCGTCGATGGATGGATGGGATGTTGTCCACGGAAATTCGCACTTGGGAGAGATTGAGGTCGGGTCGGCTCCGTGCTACCAGTTGGGTGGGTGTTGGTGCGCGGGTGGGCCCCGTGGCAGTCGGTCAATCAATGGCGACCGGGGTTTGACCTGACGAGTCTGCCAGTCCGTGCCGCAGCCTTCTGCACGGCACAGGCTGCGCTTGAGATGCGTTGACGATGCTTGGGCTCTGCGCCTGGATCTGGGGCCGGAAGCGGGATGCTGGAGGTGCTGGGCTTGTCAAGATGCTGCCAGGTAATTGACCTCATCCCGTGCCAGGTCATGGGGGCACAGCGCCTCGGAATGCTCCGTGCCTTAAGGGACGGGCTCGTCCACTGCGGGCGCCCACCTCGTGTCGAAGCCGCAACCAGTGGGCTGGCAGCCTCCACTTACGAGTACAGTACGAACACGACAGACAAAGGACACGCGCATTCCTTGAGGTTGCGCGCAACCTACAAGTACCTCCAGCCGTTGAGGGCGCCGCTGCGAGCTGGTCGCGTGGCCACGCACTCACAGTGCTGCGAGCCTGCTGCAATCTCCCGGCGTACCTTTAGCACTGCATGTACGAGTAAGCGAGCAAGGCAACGCCGTGCGGCGCCATGCTTGCCCCATGGCTGGAAGAGGCGCAGGCAACAACATGCGGGAGGATCCAGCGAGCCGGATTCCAGTCCCTTGGGAGGCGCTGCACATCATCGCGCATGACTAAGCCTCCATCACCAAGTTGATAACGACAGGACCAGGAGCCTTCGTTCCGTGGGATCAAATGCGGCTCCAAATATGCCTTACAAGTAATACCCATCGAACTGCATGGAGCTGCAGGACCGAGTGCTTGGGAAGCCCCAGCCCGTCAGCCGCAAGGAGCCGCTGCCCCTCCACAATGGCACGACCTGCCCCTGGTCCTTCGGACGACAACTTTGCGTGGCCATGACGATTGCGGGCAGCTGTCATTATCTGTAAGACCCCACGTATTCCATGAGGCCTGGCAGGGGCAAAAATCCTTCTTCACTCTTCATCAGGTACAAGTAGGCATGTGGACGATAAGCCCATGCTGTTACTGCGGGCAATCCGCATTGCATTAACATGCATGACAGGACGCCATCCCCAGCGGCTTCACCTCGACTTGTGGCAAAGTGATACACAAGATCTGAGCGAAGTTACCTTGTGTATCAGAGGCGATTTCCACGCGCAAACAGACAAACAATGCCGGCGTTATCTGCCCGAGTTGCTCACGAGGACTGTGTCTTTCTCCCCCATGCGGTCGCAGCGGCACGGAGGTGAAGCTTTCGCGGAAACCTCCATTTGCAAGCGTGCGTTTGAGGCACTGATGCTAAATCCTTCTTTCAAGGCCGCATGAGGCAGTCTTTCTTTGTGCACTACATCACTTCAGGGCTCCGTTCACATGTTCAGGGGCTGTTCGGGTGCCTGGCTGCCGCTGTTGAGGGAGCAAACGGCCGGCGGTCCCCTAGCAACCGCCTGTTCACCCACTATCGCCCTTCTCTGAAGCCTTATAATGGAAAATGAGTGAACAGTTTCCAACAGCGGCAGATTGGGCGATGTGGCCGGGTGGGTTAAGAGGGACGCCTCTTAACATACACCCGACTGCAGACCCCAACTCTCCTCAGAAACGTCGCCGGCCCTGGGTCGGGCTGTGATCTGTGTCTGGGCGAGCCTCAGTCTCCGTGATCACAGACACCGAGCTGGACAACGGCGCAACAAGTACTCCAACGTCACGAAAGTGCCGGGGCGCGCTGTAGTATCTCCGCTGCAAGAGAGATAGCAGGGCGTTTAATTTTTTTGATGCCCTGACTTTCTCTGTTTGCCCCTGGACGTCAAGCGGCGCATGGAGTTTGACTTCACTCAATTGTTTTTCTTTTATCCTTTTGGGTCTTTTCCTTGGACCTCGAGCCGCCCTGTCTATTCTGTAGCCTTCTACACTTATTTTGCCTTTGTTTCTGACTAGGTCTGCACCTTTGCCTGCGTCGTGACTTTTGCAAGTAGAGCTCATGCCCGAGCGAATCTAGCTTTCATTCACACCGGTAGCGTGCCAACTGCCTCCTTCCACAGCTCGTCAAAATTAATGTTCTCCGCCTCAAACATGTCGCGAATCCTCTTGGCCGCCGCTTCTTGTTTCTCGGGGCCGAACCCGCCTGGCTGCCCAGCCTCAAACTGCACAATCTCAATCCAGCGGTAAAACAAGTCGTCTTTGCCCATGGCAGTGAGGGCGTCCCTGAATGCGAAAACCTGCCGCCTCTTGTTGTCCTCTTCTGCCTGGGAGCCCACCTTTACGTCGTAGCACAGCCACCCGTAGTCCTTGTGATGTATCAGGACCACCGTCTTGAAGGCCTCGAGGGCAATGGTCTTCTTGTCAACCAAGGCGTGGGCATAGACCATGGCCTCCCAATCCAGGTCCCACTGGCCGTTCATGAGGAGGTAGCCCGTCTTTTGCTCCTGAAGCAGCGGAGACGTGGCCTGCTGGACATAGGCTGTCAGGATCTTGCGTGAGTTCGCGTCGCTGAGAACGTCGCCGAGAACATTGTCCCAGTCGCGGCTCCGGCGCACGTAGATCTCCTTTTCCTGAAAGCCGACCTTGCGACGCCAGAACATGGGATTGCCGTGGCGCTGACCGGCGGCAAACTCAACCGGCCAGGGCCAGACGAAGACGAAGAGCACAAAGTCAATGAACATGGTGACGCCGCGCTTTGCAATCTCCCATGCGAGCTCGCCCCAAGTCGCCTCGGACGTGGCAAAGGTTGCCTCGCTTGTATACCCGAAGGCTGAGACGACGAGCTGCCAGTACCAGGGCAGGATCCAGTACATGCGCCAGATAAAGAGGAGCGAGACGGCAACGTTCATGGCAACGGGCACAAGGAAGATCTTGCGCTTGAAGGCCGCCGGCTTGGCGTCGATGTGGGTGATGTAGACATGCTTCTCGGAGAGCGCGCTGGTGAAGGAATGGAGAACTTCGGGAGGGCTCTTGAAGGGCGGAGGCGGCGATCCGCTAAAGCCGGATGAAGAGGCCTGCTTCGATTTGGCGGCCCTTTTTGTGGGAGCCATGTTGGTGCTTGGGACGTGAGGCTCGATGGTCGAGATCGAAGGCGGCTTCGGGGTGAGATCTGGTCGGAAACAGCGAGCTTTCAAGGGGCGAAGCTCCTTGGGTGCAGACAAAATAGAAGCTGCTGGTGGGACACCGAAGAAGCTCAAGTGACGCGGATTTTGCGCAAACTGTAGAAATGAAAATGGCACTGCTTTGTCAAAATTTCCTATATTCAGACGAGACGTCTTTCGCTTGAGTCAGTAATTATAGCAAAACCTGGCAAGCCTTCGTTCGAACCGCCTTTCGGTGTTGCTCACTATTGTCTTGGGGCATGGGATGGCTGGTGGTTGTTAATGTCACCCTGCAACCCGCAACGGCCGGTGGTGGCGGCGGGCAATCCCTGCGCCGAAGGTCCCTAAATTTCAGTCTCCACTGTCCCCCAACTTGGCAGCGGCTCATCGGAGAAAAGTTCCCCAGCTTCGTCCAGAACTTCTGCGCAACTCGGCACCAGCGGGCGTTTTGGAGATTTCCACGTCGAGGCGCCGCGTACTGAGCTCGCTGGCATATACCGCGGCAATGTTGAAGCCTCGCTCATGGAAGGTGCGTCAATGGCAATTCTTGCACCCTCTCTCACGTGGCTGACGGTAACAACTATCCAGGGCCGTGGCCATCCATTTGTATGCGCGTCATGCAGACAGAAGCTCTCGACGACGGCTCGACCTTTGGCTCTTTCGAGCTGCACCGGGCCACTGGACCTCTCCAGATCACCGCAGCATGCGAGGCTGGCTATACTGCCATTGCGAAGCGTGCGATACCTCTCGGTAACTGCGCAGCTGCGCAACTCGGCGGATAATGGCAACGCGCCGAGGCCGGGAGGGTTTCCCGGGGGCTTCGCAGGCAAAGCAAGCGGCTCCTGGGGCACCTTCGCATCCGGCGCCGGCCGACCTGCGCCAGCCGCTGATGGGCTTCTGCCTCACGAGCGAGAGGCGCGCCAGCGGGCCGCATCAGCAAAGGAGACATCGAAGTCCAAGGAATCCGCACCATCGGGCAGAGGCTTGCGCGAGGGCCAGACTAGCAAGGACGGCAAGCGCAGCCTCAACGAGGCGCAAGCAAAGAAATCGAGGAGCGTCCTTGCGGATGTGTTCAACTCAAATCGAGAAGCTCGATCACCGCCGACACCGAAGTCATGGTCCTCACGCCCTCAACAACCTGATGGAAGCGCCCCGCAAACTCCCCTCGCCAAATCGTCAACTGGTTTCTCCCGGAGCACGGAGAAGGGCTCAGGGACGCCGGAGCGACATAGCTTTGGGAAGGGTCCCTTTAACAGCCGCAAAGCTGGTCCTCACGAGTCGTCGAGAACCGCCGGCGGGAGCAGTGCTAAGCACCCGGGATGGAGCTCAAGTAACAATCGTAAAGCTCAGACGCCGGGGCTGGGCCATGGAAACGAGTCCACGATATGGAGTCAAATAACGCGCTCAAGCCGGCCCAAGGCGGTACCGCACTCGAGAATGAAGTCGGTCGATGGCACCGAGCCCGTTGCTGATCAGCCCATTGGGGAAGCTGCGCCCGCGAAACAGGACTTCTGGGGTGAGCTCGAAACCAGAGTTAGCGGGTTCAAGAGCAGCAGCAAGGCCAGGCGAGATAGTCCCACCGTCGAGGCATCATCAAAACGGCCCAAAAACAAGACTACAAAGACTCCCCAAGATGCCGAAGTTCAACAAATAGACGCACTGAGTCTGCGCGACAAGACGACGGGTCAGAAAGGCGAGGCCAGAGAGGACACGCATAAGCAGAAACGAAAATCCAGATTTGAGGTTGAAGAGGAGGCCAGGCCTGAGGATCGTCGATCAAAAAAGCCTGCGAAACCCCAGAAAGGCCGGCGAATGCACGAAGAAGATGACTGGGATGACGAGGCCATTCACCGCTGGGAACAGCGGCAGCGCCGCGAGGCTGCTAAGCAGGCTCGCAAGAGAGAAGCTCAGGAACCTGCGGCCATTCCTATCCACGTCCCCGAATACATCAGTGCGGCGAACCTGGCGCAGGCATTGAAGCAGCGCCCGGACCAGTTTCTCAGGGACATGGAGGAAATGGGCTTCGATAATGTGACGCCCGATACCATCATGACTGGCGATACCGCGGCTCTCATTGCTATGGAGTACGGGTTCGAGCCAACCGTCGACACTGGCTCACAGAGAGACCTGAGACCTCGACCTCCGCCCGAAGACCTTGCCACTCTGCCTGGGCGTCCTCCAGTGGTGACCATCATGGGCCATGTTGATCACGGCAAGACGACTCTGCTCGACTGGCTGAGGAAGTCGTCCATCGCCGCGCAAGAACATGGTGGAATCACGCAACACATTGGCGCATTCGTGGTCAAGATGTCTTCCGGAAAGGCCATCACGTTTTTGGACACGCCCGGGCACGCGGCTTTCCTTTCCATGCGTCAGCGCGGGGCGAATGTGACGGATATTGTCGTCCTGGTCGTTGCGGCGGATGACAGCGTCATGCCGCAAACGATTGAGGCCCTCAAGCATGCCACGGCGGCGAAGGTGCCCATAATTGTGGCCATCAACAAGATCGACAAGGAGGATGCACGCGTCGACCAGGTCAAGGCGGACCTGTCGCGACACGGAGTCGACATTGAGGACTTTGGAGGCGATGTCCAGGTTGTCTGCGTGAGCGGCAAAACGGGTCTCGGCATGAACGACCTGGAGGAGAACATCCTTACTCTGTCTGAGATCTTGGATGTTCGCGCTGAGGCCGACGGCATGGCCGAGGGCTGGATCCTCGAGTCAAGCGTCAAGCAGAATGGCAAGGCAGCGACGGTCCTCGTCAAAAGGGGAACCCTGCGACTGGGCGACTTCATTGTTGCCGGAAAGACTTGGGCAAGAATCCGCGCGCTCCGGAATGAGGCAGGCGTCGACCTCTCGGAAGCGCCTCCTGGGACGCCCGTGGAGATCCTCGGCTGGCGAGAATTGCCCGATGCTGGACAGCAGGTGTTGCAGTCTCCCGACGAGGCCAAGGCCAAAACGGCAGTCGAATACCGTCTGGAAATGGCCGAGCGCGAGGAGAGCTCGCAGCAGCTCGCAGAGCAGGAGCAGCGCCAGCGGGAGAAGGCTGCTTCAGAAGCCGCCGATGCAGCAGCGAAGTCGGAGGGCGCTGATGGGACGATTGAGGCGGCTGAGCCCGGTATACTCTACCAAAACTTTACGGTCAAGGCGGACGTGGTCGGCTCCGTGGAGGCAGTCTGCGGTAGCATCCTTGAGCTGGGCAACCACGAAGTTCAGCCCAAGATCCTGCGCTCGTCGGCGGGCCAGATCTCCGAATACGACATTGACCACGCCGCAGCCTCGAACAGCGTCATTGTCAACTTCAACGTTCCGATCCTGCCGCACATCAAGCAGCGGGCCGAGGAGGCCAAGGTGAAGATTCTGGACCACAGCGTCATCTACCACGTCGTCGACGACGCCAAGGCCACGCTGTCGGACCTGCTGCCCATGAGCGTCACGTACCGCGTCAACGGCGAGGCGGACATCCTGCAGGTCTTCCCCATCAACGTCAAGAAGAGGGACTTCAAGAACATTGCGGGCTGCAGGGTGAGGAACGGCACGATCAAGCGGTCCTCGCGGGTCAAGGTGCTGCGGAAGGGCCAAGTCGTCTTCGACGGTGAGCTGCCAGACATCCCCTCTCTTGCGCCATGTTTGTGAGCCGTTTTGCTAACATTTTTAACCGTAGGGTTGATTGACACGCTCAAGCACGTCAAGAAGGACGTCACGGAGATGGGCAAGGGCACCGAGTGCGGCATCGGCCTCGAGGGCTTTGAAGGCTTCAAGGTCGACGACCAGATCCAGACTTACGAGGAGGTCAAGGAGAAGCGGACACTGTAAGAAGGCGGGAGCATATAGACGGACGGGCTTTTCGATTCCGTGTCGAGACAGCACGGCGGCTAATGTGTATACTATGATACAATGTACTATTATATGGGCAAGTCCGGCGCCAGTTGGCCGGACGTGGCCCGCCCGGAATATAGACGGAGTGTATATGTTCAAACGGCATCAAGTACCAAGGGGGTTTCAGCATTAATCCTGGTCAGCTGCCCTCTGGGCTCTCGGACACACGCGAGGATGATCGCACCCTTGCCCATGCAGAAAGAGTGTTTATGAAGCCTTGGTGCTCGATTTCCCCACCTGGTGCGCTACCACCGGCTCGGCGCCGAAACCACATTCGACGAAAAGGTCCTGCTCGAGACGGTCGCCTGGCTCCGCTCCTTCTCCAGCTTGGCGAGGCCAATCTTGTCCGTCACGGGCGTCGCCTCTATGATGTTGTCGAACTCGTCGTCACCGCCGTCGAAGTCGCTCCCATCGTCGTCGTCCTCATCCTCACCATTGTCAGAGTCCGGCCGCAGGTCCATGTCCACCTTGAACTGCTGCCGCTGCTGGGGGCGGGGTATCGTCGCCGTCTTCTTGGCGTCTGCGTCGTCGGCGGCCTCGGGGTTGGGGTTGGAGAAGGTCTTGGACGCGAGTACCTTGCGGCGGATTTCCGCCATGGCGTCGGCGTCGTCGCTGTCGTCGGAAATGTCGAAAGGATCTCTACTGTTTCTTTTACCGTCGTTGTCGTCGTCGGCTTCTGCTGCAGGGGCTTCGCCGGGCTTCGGGTCAAGCGGCCGCTTGCCCAAGTATATGCCGTCCACGCTGCCCTCGTCGTCAGATCGGGCGTCGTCATCATCGTCTTCGTCGTCCTCGTCCTCGTCCTCGTCATCCGAGGGCACCAGTGTCCTGCGATTCGTATTTCCGCTCGTCCACATATCGTCCGTCTCCCTGCTCTCGGCGTACTCGCGCTCCAGGCGCTCCATCCACTCGGCCTCGGTCTTCTTGACCTCTGCCTCGTCGGCGCAAGCGGCGTAGCGCCGCAAGATGCTGGCGTTGATCTCGAGGAAGCTTGGCCCGTAGGAAAAGGGCGCGAGAACCTGCTCGGCCCAGTCGGCATGGCCGCAGATGTAGAAGGCAGCGGCCAGGGCCTCGACGCAGTTGAGGCGCCACGGCTTGCCGTAGTTGACGGTGTTGGCGGCGACGAGGTAGGGCAGCAGGCGCTCGCACTTGCCGCCGACCTTGTTCCAGGGGATCTCCTTGGTGCGGGCCCACGAGGCCTCGACGACGGCGGCGCCGTACTGGTCGAGGAGCTCGCGGTCGGCGGGCGAGATGGTGTGCTTGCCGTTGGGGGTGATGATGACGCCGTTGTGGCGCTGGCCCATGTGCAGCTCGCGCATGAGGCCCAGCTTCATCAGGCGCTTGCCCGAGCAGCGCTTGGGGTCGCAGTGGCCCAGGTCCCAGCAGGCGGCCTTGAAGGCTGGCCGCGACGAGGATGCTTCGGCGTCGTCGGAGTCGTCGTGGCGAGGGCGGGGCGGTCCTCTGCTGGCGGCGCCGCCGCGGAAGCCGGATTTCTTGCCGCGGCCGGCGAAGTCTTTCTTGTGGCGAACCATGGCGGGCGCGTGTGTGCTCGAGTGACCCGTGTACGAGGCGACGATGGCTGAGGTGCGCAGTCGTCTTCGTCCGAAGTCAGTATTTCATAGAGTTGGCAGCCTTGGGTGGCGGGGCTCGGAAAATCAATCACAGGCTGCCCGCCTCGCCCCCGTGGGCCCCTGGCGTCACTGATGGACTCGGCGCTGAGCTGCATTGGGCCATCACCTAATAAGCCACGCTGCCTCCAGGCTGCTCCTCACTCAGGACCAACACCTCACTGCGCCCCGCCGCACGAGCTGATCAACACCACGTCTTCGGCTCGCTGGCAGCTATGAGGGAGCCCTGATCGCTTCAATCGCCTCCGCTACCAACTCAGGCTGCTTCGTGCCCCCGACGACAAGCTCCCGCCCCCTCGTTCCGCCTGCTCCCTCCCGTCGACCCGCCCGCCCCTCGCCCCCATCCCCTGGCTCTCGATCGGCGGCAATCCCAAGAAGCCAGCATCCCGAGCGCCATGGAAGCTGCGTCTGCCCGCGCGGCGGCCCGCGACCGCTGGAGCGAGCTTGGCCGCGCCCCGTCGCAGCTCCAGCGCTTCGTTGCCGCCGCCTGCAGCCCCGAAAACTACGAGCCCAACCTGGCGCTGAACCTCGAGATTTGCGATCTGATAAACAGCAAGAAGGGCACCGCCCCGCGTGAGGCTGCCACGGCCATCGTCGGCTACATCAATCACCGGAACCCCAACGTGGCCCTGCTCGCCCTGAGCCTGCTCGACATATGCGTCAAGAACTGCGGCTATCCGTTCCACCTCCAGATCAGCACAAAGGAGTTCCTCAACGAGCTGGTCCGCAGGTTCCCTGAGCGACCGCCCATTCGATCTACCCGCGTTCAGTCTAGGATTCTCGAAGCGATAGAAGAATGGCGCCTTACCATCTGCGACACGAGCCGATACAAGGAGGACTTGGGCTTCATCCGGGACATGCATCGCTTGTTGAGCTACAAGGGCTACATGTTCCCCGAAGTGCGACGAGAAGATGCCGCAGTTCTAAACCCGAGCGATGTGAGTCTGAAAATCTCCGAGCTGCCCCAATGCCTATGCTGACACCGTCCTTCAGAACTTGAAGTCGCCTGACGAAATGGAAGAAGAGGAGAAGGAAGCCCAGTCGGCCAAGCTGCAGGAGCTCATCCGGCGCGGCTCGCCCGAGGATCTCCGCGAAGCCAACCGCCTCATGAAAATCATGGCCGGCTACGATACGCGGTCCAAGACCGACTACCGCGCCAAAGCAGCCGAGGAGATTAGCAAGATCCAGGCCAAGGCGAGACTGCTGGAGGAGCGCCTCGAGGCTTTCAGGCCTGGCGACAAAATGACGGAAGGAGACGTCTTCAGCGAGCTGGCCTCGGCCCTGCAGAGCGCGCAGCCCAAGATACAGAAGATGTGCGAGGAGGAATCCGACGACCACGAGGCAGTAGCGAAGCTATTTGAGATCAACGACAGCATACATCGGACTGTCGAGCGCTATAAGCTGATGAAGAAGGGCGACATGGAAGCGGCGGCCAAGGTGGCGGCTGGCGGGCCGGCGCCGTCGCAAACGCCAACCGTTGGCGGCTCGGCCAACGAGCTGTCCCTGATAGACTTTGATGCCGACGCCGCCGCTGATACCAACGGCAGCAACGGAGCCTCGCAAAGCACCTCGCAAAACACCTCGCAAGCCGGGGGCTTGGAGAATGATCTCCTGGGCCTCGACATTGGCGGCCAGTCGAGCAGCTTTGGACAGGGAGGCAACATTGCGCTCGGCTTTGGCGCCAATCAAAGTGAGTCTCCGGACATGACAACGGCTACTTGCTTTTACTAACAGTCACACGTCAAGACATCCCAGGCCCGGCGTTGCTCTCCTCCATGACCCAAGATAGCAGTGCGAGAGGTGCATCGCCCAGCCAGACACCCGCATTCTCGCAGTTTGCTTCCTTCACGACCCCGGTGGCCTCGCAATCGACCACGCCACAGCCCGCAGCTCACCAACAGTCCCAACCGCCAGCGCCCAAACCCGCAAATGACCCCTTTGCCGCGCTCGGCGTCTCGAGCACTCCGCCTCCCCCGAAGCCCAGCGTTTCGAACGACGACGACGAATGGAACTTCAGCTCGTCGCTGCCCCCAGAAGCACCGACGAAACCCAGGGAGCACAAGTCCGTCGTGAGCGACACGAGCCTGCGGACAGAGTTCCTGGCCAAGCGCGTTGCCTCCAACAACTCGATCGACATTGTCTTTTCCTTCACCAACAACACTGCTCAGCCAATCAGCGAGCTGCACTTCCAGCTGGCGGTGACAAAGGTCCGTCCTAACCCTCCTATTCCCGTCCGTTCTCTGCGATCAATGCCGGTGCTAACTTCTTCACCGCAGGGTTTCGAACTCGAGCTCAAGCCCCAGACGGGCCGCAACCTCGCCCCCAAGCAGAGCCGCGGCGTCGAGCAGGAGGTGCGCGTGTGGCACGCCGGCAGGCGCGACGCCAAGGTCGAGTCGGTCAAGCTGCGGTGGCGCGCCGCGTACAAGGTCGGCGAGGAGCAGAAGAGCGAGATGGGCGAGGTGCCCGAGTTTGGCCTTGCGTGAATGGAATGCGAAGTGAGGTCGTGCGATGGGGCATCGTGGCCGCAAGGACCACCGATAGCAGAAGAGGCATGTAAAAGGCATGGGCAGATTCATTTTTGATGGAGCGAGACTTTACTGTGGAGGCTTGATGTTCACACCTGTGAAGCAGATGGAGGGATCAGATGGGAATCTCAACAGTAGACTTGATCGACGGTGAAGGCTCGGTCGCAAAAGCAGAGGCCATATATACTCGTACACACCTTTTCTGGCTTTGTTGCATATCCAGTATTTCTCGAGGCATGACGCAGACACTCTCTTCTGAGCGAAGCGAACTGTCCACCTTGCATTTCATCACTACGAGTAAGAGGCGTCCATGTGCAGTTGGTAGGCCATTAATCCCTAATCTCTCTACCAATACTCGCGCCCAAGCAGCCACAGAAACTTCGTCCATCGCAGGATATCTCTCGCAGTTCTGTCTCCCGCGCTTCATTGCCATGACCACACCAATCTTGTTTGTTCCGTACAGTGCCCCAAAACGCCGAAAGGCGAGAACCAGGGTCTCGAATGCAAATCCCGTAATGTTCCCACACAGCCATGGAAAGTCCTGGCCGCATCATGCGCCATCTCCAGCCTTCCTGGCAGGATACTCTGCGACATACTCTGAGGTCGCAACTCAGATTCAAATCTCTCCGCAGTGACATTGGCTCGCTTTCCCGTGCCGACGGGTTGACGGTGGCTTGTCCTGCTCCATGCGAATGCGAATGCCCGGCATTATGAATGGAAATGGGAATGAAAACACAGCAAAAAAGAAAGAAAACGCCTCACCAGGCCAGAAGCGCCAGTCTATCCCGTCCAACCGCGCCATTGCCCATGAGGAACCTGGCGCACGTCGCTCTAAGCGCCGAGCTCACTGACCGCAAAAGACGGCGTGGTGGGCTGAAGCACGTATCCATTCGTCTGCCCCGCGGAGAGCTGGGCCATGCTCTCCCGCTCAGCCTTCTCGCGCTCGCGCTGGAGCTTCTCGGACTTGGTGATTCGAGGTTTACGCGTAATGGAGCCACCCCGGGAGCCTGGGCCGCCCCCGCGACCAGTTGCACCCCCCCTGGTCGACCCTCTGCTGCCACGGCCGCCTCTGCTACCGCGACCACGCTTTGGAGGTTCGTGACTACAGACTGATTAGCTCGGTGTAACATGAACGATGCAAAAGAATGCACGTACCCAGCGGGAGGTTTCTCTACTTCGGGCACCAGAGGGCCCGAGTAGACGAAAAATCCATCCCTGCTCGCCGCAGCCTGAGCCTCCCATAAAAGTTCAGAGTCGTCAACAAAGTCGTCGTCGACGTCATACTGGTCCTCCTTGAAGTTGCGCTTCTTCTTGGTGGGCTTCGCCTGTGCATCCGGCCCGCTCGTTCCACCATTTTCCGGGTTGCTAGCCTCGCCGTCCGATAGGTCAACCGACATCTCATCGCCCGACTCGCGGCCAGACTCTATCTTCTCCAATGATGCCGCGGCGGCGGCGATGCGGGCCTTGCGATCTCGGTTGGCGGCGAGTCGCGGGTGCAGGGCGTCCCATCCGTATCGCTCTTCGGCCATGCGCATGAAGTTGACGTACTTGTTGGTCTCGCCGCTCTTGATGGGAATGTTGAGCACGATGGTCGGGGCCTGCAATTCTTCCCCAGGTTTCGCTCTGCCAAAGTCAAGGATAGATCGGCTTTCGCTGTCCTGGCCCACGTCGTCCAGGTTGTCAGTTCTGGGAGTGGAGACCCCGGTGTGAGGCTTATCGACCTTGCGTACAGGGCCGTTTGCAATGGTAGTGAAGTTGGCCTGGTTCACGACCGGGCGCGGGGCCGGGGGAGGCGGTGCGGGAGCATCCTTCTTGGCTTCCTGCGCTACCTGACGGGCGGCCGGCGTGGGCGTCGAGGTCGGCCGGTACGAAGGCGATGGAGGCACGGAGGACGAATCCGCCGCATGCAGCCGTGAGCCGGGCTGGTATCCTTGATGCGACTGGCTCGGCGAGGTCATGGCGGGAGCAGTCGGCTCAACCATGTTTGCGATGGACGGCGAACGATGGGCCAGCTGGTGGGTAGGCCCTCGAGGGGAGCCAGAGGTTGAATGATATTGGCTGCTGCTGTGCGACGTCATGGTCTCGCGCACAGGATCATAGTTGCCGCGGATGGGGTCATAGCTCAGACCACTGCTGCGCACGGGGAAGTTGGTGCTGCTGCTGGCCGAGGTGGCAGGCGGATCGGCGTTGAGGATGCTCTGCATAGAGCCGGGGTAGCCCTCGCGCTTGGCCATCTTGGGCGAATAACGATGCTCGGCAGAATGCAGTTGTTGATGCTGATGTTGCTGAGATGGAGATGCCCCGGAGACAGCGGCTGCTGAAGCAGAAGCCGTCTGTGGTCGCGAGGAGGAAGCGTCGCCATCCGTGTCCACGTCCGAGGCAGCCGTGGCCTTGCGCTTCCGCTGGACAGCGGGCGCGCTGGGATCGCGAGGCTTCCGGGGCTTTCGAACCTTGGGCTGGTCTGCGCCGTCGGCAGCCCCCGTCTTGGGCTTCAGCACAGAGCCCGGCTTGCGGCCCGGCTTCTTCCGCGGGACGCCAGCGGCGGTGAGCTGCACCCACTTGCCGTCGATGAATTCGAAGCGCTTCTGCGCGGGTTGGCGACCACCCGTCGCGGTGGCGCCCGTGGCCGTGGCGCTGGTGCCGCTGCCCGTTGCGCCGGTGGAGCCGGGCGAGGGCTGCTGGTATTGCTGGAAGGTGAGCTGTCGTTGTTGTTGCTGCGGCGGCGCCCCGGAGGATGGCTGGCGCTGGTCGCTGCCCACAACTATTTCTCCCCGATCCATGGTGTTGCTGGTGCTGCCGATGCCGTTGCTGGGGCGGCCGACGTTAGATCGCGGGGGCGATCCTGGTTCAGACAATGAGCCTGAGGGCGGGGACGAGAGTTCCTCGGCCGAAGATTCGTATCGAGACTTGTCGCCAGCAGCGGCCATGTTTGACTGGAACAAGGACGGTCTGGTTCTGCCCGCTCTGCGTCCCGTCGTTGACGTAGAGAGGGGTTCGGAGAATTGCTCGACAGAGCCTGCAGAGATGTCGTGCAGGCAAGGCGGGCAAAGACGTCGACAATTCGGGGAACCGGCGGTTGGATCAATCGCTCGTCGAGGCTACCATTAATTGATCGAGGTGGGTGAAATTAAGCGCAGCTAGCTTGGGAGGGAGGGTGGAGAAAAGAACAAAGACAAGTAAAGGGGCTGCTAAAAAAGGGAACCGGACGACGGGCAGTGTCGCGGTGATTCACGGCCCGCGGTGACTGCTGGGCGAGGTTGTGGATGGACAAAGCGTTGTTTGCGTGGCGTCGATGCAGCACAGTAGATACCTTAGGGACTGGTAGCAGACCGAGGTCGAATGTGGCCGTATTGGGCTCTGGGGTGCGGCGTGTGACGTGACTGGCCACAAATGGGGACTCGAACGAACGGGGGTGCGGCAACGCAAAGAGAGCCCGTGCGTGGGGCACCCAGAAGCTGGGAATAGCCTCACGAGCCGACGTCTGGCCGTCGGCGGCGTCGCCAGCCAGGAACACGCGCCCTGGCGCCGCGCAACAGCGCTCGATTCGCGGGGCTACGGGCGATGCAGCGACAGCGTTTGGTGCAGCAGCGGGCGCTGCACGCAATGGTGCACCTTTGGCGATGGTGCGGATGGGGCGAGGGTGCGAAATCGATGCAGACAGCGGTCGGGTTGCGCGGCCGTGGTTGTTGCGGGAGAGGGAAAAGGAGAGGAGGTGGGCGACGAGGGGAGCGAGATTTGGGGCAGGATGCGGATGCGCATGATCAGGATGGGGATGGCTACAATTTTCGCGAGACGGAAAACAACATTTCTTCTTCGAAAAACGGGGCAAATCGGCTTAATCAGGCAGCGTCAAGGAGTCAGGACAAGCACGGCGAGGGGGGCCAAGGGGGGCCGTCGGGGGCAAGGCATAACCCGAGCCTCGAGCCTGGCGAAAGCGTCTGGCGACCCAGGCAAGACTCCAAAGGAAAAGGCATTTCGACTAATTAGCCATTAGACTCGAGGGCCGAGGGCAGACGCGTTGGGTAAGCCAGAGCAGGACCCAGCTGGCTGGCTGGCTGGGGCTGGCTCGGGCAGAGAGAGAGAGTCGTGGCAGCACGGGAGACAGCGAGTGGCTGCTCCGGGTCTAGCGCGGCCCTGGAGGCAGAGAGAGGAGCGAGCACCTTGCAGACAAGCGCAGAGGGAAAATGGCATTGAGGAAAGAAAAGCGACGGAAAGGTGAAATGCAAGGTCGGGGTGCAAATGGAGCTCAGGCCAGGCACGTACCGTCCCCGGCGCCGTTGCCAGCAGCCAGCCAACCAGGGTCGCTTGCAGGGGTGCGCAGGGAGCGGGTCGCGGCGGGCGGGGTCCCTGTCGCCTGCCCGCCGAAGCGCCAGGCGCTGGCTGCAGGCCGCCCAGCGGGGGAGGGGTCGCCTGCAACAAGCCACTGCGATTGGGCTGGATTTGGCTTTCCGGGCCAGATGCGATAAGCGCGGGCCGCGCGATTACCTTCGTGGTCGAGCACCGTGCGGCACGCTGCTGTAGCCTTGCCTTTGTTTGCGCGTGCTTCATCTTTTGCGTTTCACGAGCCTGTTTGGTCTACTGCCTGTCTGTGTGTCGTTGCGCCGTGCATGGCCGCTTGAGCTTCCGGTTCGGGGCACTCCCTGTTCCATCAATGGTTTGCTCGGCGAGACGTGCTACCTCGTTCGATGCGGCGAAACGTAGCACGCGGAAGCCGAGATGCCTAAGGTACGCAGTAGCAGAGAAACAGAAAATACCATCCTCCAAAGAATGATTGCCTTGCCTTAAGTAGGTAGGCGAGGCTTTCCATTGCCGCTGTACCGACCCTGTATGTTCCCTGGCAAAATCTACTTGTAAGGTTCTCGTATGTACAGCGGGGCGCAGAACTCGTCTTCCAAATTCGGCAGCTTGTCGTGCATGCACATCATTACACCTTGCGTCGCAAAGTAAGCGCCGCGTTCCGCGATTGCGGCGACGCCCATCATCCAATTCTTTGGGACGTTACAAGTACTCGCAGATACCTGATCCCCACGATTTCGACGCCGACAGGCGGCCCCTGTCACTCCAGAAGGCCACGTTCTGGAAGTTCGGGCGTGAAGAATGGATCGGCGCTAATGCAGGTGTGGCGGTGCACCGCAACCACCCCGGCTCCTAACCTTTATGTCTTGGCGGCAACTTGGCTCAGAAAATCACCGATTCGGCCGCTGCGCTCCTGCGATGCGATTCAAGGCCTGCCTCGTTGATACGCAGGCTTTTGGCGTTGTGTTCCGAGTTCCATCAACCAGGTTGCCAGGCCTGGTTGGGCTGCACATGCCAAAGGTAAGATGAAACACAAAACGCCACCACAAATTCAAAACTTGGTCCCCGGCTGCCTGTCGCGCCTGGCCGAAGCCATTTTCAGAATCTTGAAGATCGCCGACAGCTAGTATGCCGCTTGACTCTCCGCTTAATTAGACAGTCCCGTACTCTCGTCCTTATTGCAAGCATTATATATTCTGCAGCCCACGACGCCGCCAGTCTTCAGAGACGTCCCTCTCACGTGGGTGTCGGCTCCTGCCGTCTGCGTTTCGACAAAGTGGGGTGCCAGACAGCGCCAGCCCCACTTTCACGTTGTTTTCTTTGTCAGCTTCTACTTTGCTTGACTTGCTCCCTTGGCTGGTTGCGAAGCTCCAGCGAAACGAAGCATCCATCCTCACAACGAGAATCGCCAGCATGGACCCGACACTTCTAATAGGCGACATCGTCGAAAGGGACTCCGGCCCGAAGAAGCCTGTGGAGTTTCCGGCCCCGCCAGCGTCATCTACAGGATTTCCTGCGCATAAACGACGATGGAAGACGTCAGCGCACAAACAACAGACGGCGGGCACCCTGCCCAGCGATGCCCCTGCATCAGGATCCAGAAGAGGCGCAGAGGCGTCGGGGTCCTTCCAGGAACCTCGGCAACCAGCAAGTTTTGAAGAAGCGGAGAGAAGACGTATCGACAGAGAGAACCAGCAAAAGATCGACAGCATGTCGCCACAAGAGATCGCTCAAGCCCAAGACGAGATACTCGGTGGCCTCAATCCTGCACTGATAAAACGGCTTCTGCAACGGGCAAATATAGATGAGCAGAACGGGCCGTCGCCCTTCGATCTTCCGGCCCCCGAGAGGCAAGACCAAACCGCACCGCCGCCCGAAATCAAAGTCGACGACACATCCTCGCCGCCTCCTCCGCAGCCGACGCCGAACGCGAATGCCTCGGGTCCTACAGCTGGCTCATCCAAGCACATTGCTGCCAACTATGATGAGGACAAAGCGCCAGCGCAAATACCACCCGACCTGTTCCCCATTGCCGACCTGCCAAAATCAACGCACTTTCCTACCCCCCCGGGTCTTCCAGACCTCGACCCGTCTGACCCCAACTTTCTGGCAACTCTTCACGAAAAGTACTTCCCAAATCTGCCTGCGGATCCCAGCAAGCTCGCTTGGATGGCGCCCGTGCCGAGCAAGGACAGTCCTGCAGACAAGGATTCACCATACTACCCACACCCTGAAATCGGCGTTGGGGCTCTGAGGTTTGACTTCAGAGGGCGGTTTCTTTCGCCAAGGGTCAGCCGGTCCATACCTTCTACCAAAGGACTGCACCACCATGGCGAAGCTCCTGAAGCCGCAGGATATACCATTGCAGAGTTGGCGCGACTCGCACGAAGCTCTGTCCCCGCTCAGCGGTGCATGGCGTACCAGACACTGGGCAGAATCATGTACCGGCTGGGCCAGGGCGAGTGGGGAAAGACTGAGGATGATCCGATCGCGATGGGTGTGTGGAGTTCCATCAAGCAAGGACGAGTGCTGGAGAGCTTGATGGAGGCGGCCTCGGGCGACGGTGGACACAGGGGCAGCCGAGCGTACGCAACGGAGGCCTTGTGGCTCTTGGAAAAGGGCGGATGGAAAGAGAAGTTCAAGGGGCGATGATTGTCGCCGAGGGGCTGCGTTACTTCGAGGATTGCGCATCCATCTCAACTTCCTACGTTAGGGCGTTGGCACGCGTCATTGCGCGGAGCCCCGATGTGAATGCACAGCGTCGACAGAGTCCGGGTCGCAGCAGCAGCGCTGCAGACGTCGCGCGTGCGGAAGAGGACTGCATCACGGCGCCAGTGCTGTCTCCCGGATTCGCATACAGTTGACGGTCCCTATGTATCTGCAAATGCTGGAAGAGCTTGGCAGACTTCGAGTCTATCTCGTGACACAAAGTTTTCCCCCAACTTCTCGGAACTGGGTGCGGCATCGCTACTCGTACGCTGCCCGAACACAAGAGTGCCGGTCGGTTCCAGGCTTCGGAACAGCAGGATGAGCGGATCAATACCGTTGCCGTTGTTGGCTGCCTCTGGGGATAAACGCAGAGAGCGTTAGAGTCGCAAGCAGCACGCCTGCGCAGCGCAAGGGACTGAGTCGCCTCGTACATAAGCTGCAGCTGTCCGGCTGCATCGAGTAATCTGTCGATCCAAGCCTCCCTTGGCTAATCCATATTGATTACCTGCCCAGCAGCACATGTGATCATCATCCTGAGGCAACAGGCGTTGGAACCGATGCCAACGCCACCCGTGGCCGTTTTGATTGGCCGGTACTCCGTAGACTGCGCACAAATGGCTGTCCTCGGGCTTCAACCAGGGCCATCGACGGATTGAACCGTCGCTGATGGGAAGTGTCAGTAAGCCGACGGCCACGCAGCCAACCACGCCTGTGGCTGAGAAGCGCCTTAATCGGTTTTAGTGGGCAGGCTGCTGGGCTAAGGCTGAGGCGGTGGATCGATCCCTACGCGGGCGCTGGATGTGGATTGGGCTGGACTGGGGGAAGCCAGCAAAGGGAAGGAAAAAATAGAACGTCCATTGAAAATTGCAGCCTCCATCCCGCCCGCCCTCGGTTCCTCTTCTTTCTTCTCCATCCCAGCCCGACAACACAACGGCATCGCCGCCGAAGCCGCCTTTCCCCCTATTCCCCCCCTTCCTGGGTGCTCGCCAATTCTACCCTTGGACTCTCTTCTGTCTGCAACTTGTTCTTCCGACCCTTTGTCTTTGTTACGCCTGCCGACCTCGCCGTCCACGCTGCTGCCGCCCGATCCAGCTCGCTGCATCTACAGACCGCCCCCCTCAACGCGATACGACAAGCATACGATACAGACCGCCTTGGCTCATCCCTGTACTTTGCGTGCAAGGAATCCGTCATCGCATCCCGACTGCGGAAGCAAACCGAGACTGATCCAGCCTCTGTTCCCCTATCGCTAGCTCTCGAACACAATCGCACGCCAAAGCGGGCCATCACACGTGCCGACCATCGGGACACAGAGATTGTCGTCGACAAACTCCCAAGAACATTGCAAGACCACCCCTTCCAAGCCACCCAGGCCAACTGCAACTCAACGGAGACACTGTGACTTTGACTAGCCATGGCGTCCCCTCTGCAGTTCTCGTACCGAACCCAGAAGACGATCGGCATCTTCGACGCCGCTCCCGTCTACGAACCCCTGGCCGGGTTCACCAAGCCCGAGGGTAACCTGCGGTGCAGCGCCTACTCGCCCTGCGGCCGCTTCTTCGGTTGGGCGTCCGCCGAGTCAGTGACCGTTGTGGACGCCTCGGTGGGCCATCAAGTCCTCAACCTTCCTCTTGTCAACGTCTACGAGCTCGGCTTCTCGCCTCTCGGCACCTTCGTCATCACTTGGGAGCGCCCTTCCAAGGATGAGGCTGGCGATGCGACCAAGAATCTCAAGGTCTGGCGCACGATAGAGGAGGGTGTCGCGGGGGGCGACAAGCAACCGCTCGGCCGTTTCGTCCAGAAGCAGCAGGGCGGTTGGAATCTCCAGTACACGGCTGACGAGAAGTACTGCGCTCGCCTCGTCACCAATGAGGTGCAATTCCACGAGAGCCACGACCTCATTACCGTCTGGAACAAACTTCGTGTTGAAGGCGCCGCAAACTTCGCCCTGGCGCCGGGCAGCCAGAACCACGCCGTGGCTGTCTTCGTGCCGGAACGCAAGGTTCGTCGTTTTCAAATCGTCCCTCGCTTCGCGCCGTCGCGCTAACTTGTCTTGTTCAGGGTCAACCCGCGGTGGTAAAGGTCTACAACGTACCCATGTTCCAGAATCCCATCTCCCAGAAGACCTTTTTCAAGGGCGACAAGGTCCAGATGAAGTGGAACAAGCGCGGCTCAAGCATTCTTGTGCTGGCCCAGACCGACGTCGACAGGTCTGGCAAGAGCTATTACGGCGAAACGACGCTGTATTTGCTCAGCACGAACGGCGCTTTCGATGCTCGCGTGACCCTCGACAAGGAAGGGCCCATCCACGACGTCTCTTGGTCCGACAATTCCCGCGAGTTTGGTGTTGTCTACGGCTACATGCCAGCCAAGGCGACCATCTTCAACGACCGCGCTGTCGCCAAGCACTCGTTTCCCCTCGGTCCGCGCAACACCATCAACTTTTCGCCCAGCGGCCGCTTTGTGCTTGTCGCAGGCTTCGGCAACCTTGCCGGGCAAATCGATGTCTACGACTTGGAAAAGGACTACCGCAAGATTTGCACCATTGAAAGCGGCAATCCCAGCGTGTGCGAGTGGAGCCCCGACAGCCGATACCTGATGACGGCGACTACTTCGCCTCGGCTGCGCGTCGACAACGGCGTCAAACTCTGGCACGTTGGCGGTGGCATCATGTACAACGAAGATATGGTCGAGTTGTACAATGTCATGTGGCGACCTGCGGCAGCGGAGAATTTGACCCCCGGCGACCCGCTCAGCCGTGTGCCTCCTCCTCATGCGTCCGCCACCGCGTACCTGGGCACTGTCAAGACGCCCAGCAAGCCGGCAGGCGCCTACCGCCCCCCCGGCGCTCGTGGTTTGGCCACGCCGTTGCACTTCAAACGAGAGGACGAGGGCGGCGCTGCCCACGTCGTGAGCAATGGGACGCAGAATGTCGGGCCCAACGGCTTTGGACGGCCCCGACGCGCTGTCCCCGGAGCAGAGCCGGCCGAGCCATCGCCCGCGCAGGTGAGAACCGTGCCCGGTGCTGAGCCGGTCGACAATGACGGCGCGTCCAAGAAGAACAAGAAGAAGCGCGGCAAGAAGGGCCACCAAGAAGGACGCCCTGAGGCTGACGGCGGAGCCAGCCTGGCCCCCCCGCGCCAGGAGCCTGGGTTTGGCTCCGGAGGTGAGGGCCGCAGCCCCGATCGCCGAGGCCTTCACGGCAGCAACCTCAACGGCAACGCCCGAGACTTCCGAAGCCGGTCAAGGACCAACGGAGACAGCCGCAGCCGCAGCAACACCAACCACGGTCCACGTGCCGGTGCCGGGGCCCATGGCGGGGCACCTCCGCAGCAGGCTCCCGCGGGCGGAAACGCCCCCGTCGATGTCGATGCTTCGCAGAATCCCAACGCCAAGAAGGTTCGCAGCCTGCAGAAGAAAATTCGAGCAATCGAGGATCTCGAGATGCGTCTGGCTGGAGGAGAAAAGCTCGAGGACACGCAGCTGAAGAAGATCCACACGAAGTCGGCTGTGATGAAGGAGTTGGATATGCTGGAGAAGGAATAAGGGAGTCGTGCTACGTGGGAAAGGCGAGAGCTGAGGAGCCTTGTAAACATGCACCCGATTGCGATCAGCAACGCCTGGGTAGGCTGGATATGATGAGATCTTGGAGGTTCATAGACACGGCAGCCGGTCAGGAGCTGGGCTGGGGCGGGGCATGCAGACGAGAATGGTTCTCCTCATGGCTGCAGCCAGCCGGACTTCTTGGAAATGGCATGCATTGTGCTGGAAAACGTGGCAGCGTTAAAAAGCGTTGGTTGAGGCTGGCCAGCCGCTGAGACAAAGCCCAGGCTAGGACCAGCAAGCGAGTGGCGGATCAAACTGCCTACGTGTCGGCAAGACTAGAGACGGGAGGGTAGGACAATGAATAGAACAAAATGCGACCCCATTTCGAGGACTTCCAGTGGCTCTTTGGATTCGTGGCTATGGCTCCGATTGCCGGTAGAGGACAGTCTGGCACGGAAATCCACGTCAGTGTTGTGAAATGGGTATTACGATTTGGGACAGCATGAAGCCGTTGAGTGTTCTGAAGAGGTGGGTTTTATTAGCGTAGGAGTGCCAACCTATCGGCCAAGGCAACCCAAGTCATCATTCACCATCGTCTAAGCTCTCGTCTCGTAACAAACCTTGTCCAGCACAACCGTGCTTTGGGCCCAAACGATGGGCATGCAGATGTAATAGAAGTTTATTTAGGCAGGACTATGGAACAAGCTTCGTCTCGGCTACGACGAGCAGGACAAGATGGGACCGCACGATGCATACGCCGCTGCCTGGAACGTCAGGGCGAGACTTGCTTTTGAAACGCACCAGTCGAGCGCCGCCGCTGCTCGTCGTGAAGCTCGTTGCTCTGCCACGTTTCCTCCATCCCCCTCTCCTCCGACTGCGTGCTGACCGCCGTGCCCACCGCGTTGCCATCCTTGCGACCACCTTGGCGTCTTAGCAGCTCATGTTCGAAGACGAAGTACTCCCAACCCTTGGTGCCCAGCTCGACGACGGCTATGGCAAGAAGCACAACGGCCGTCGTCTGACCAAAGTCCCAGGAGTTCTCGTTGGAGCCGACACCCTGCAGCGAACTTAGGTTCGCCGACCGGAGAGCGATGGCCATGTACAGGTGCACGGGGAACTGCAGGAATGCCGAGACCAGCACCCAACGGAGGCGGCGCGCGCCCAGGAAGATGGCGCTGAACATGGCGCTCACCATCCAGCCGGCGGTGACGGCCACGTACACGATGTCGGAGGTCGGGTGGCTGGCGTCTGAGATGGCGATGAGCGATGACTTATAGCAGCGGCCGGGCCGCGCGTCGGGAGCCCACTCGCTCAGCTGGATGCAGAGCAGGATCGTCAGGGCTATAAACATGGAGGCGAACATGTAGCTACCGCGATGGCGGCCTGTCATGAAGTATTTCAAGGGCCGACGCTTGTTGAAGCGGACCGTCGGGGCATGTGGGCCATGGAGCCGGGACTTGCAGAAGTTCCAGCAGACCATGGCTGCGGCATTGGACACGCTGAAAGGCCGCGTTGGTAAACTGGCTAAGTGTTCTGGCGAGCAGGAGAGAGACTCACCCAACGAAGCTGACTATGTCGAACACGAGGCGCAGGTGGTACAGATCAATATAGGACGCCGAAGCAAAGGCCGTGATCATGTAGGAGCTTCCGAGGACCATCTGGATGTCGTTGCCAGTCATGAGAATGTCCGACACGAACTTGAGCCGCTTGCGCTCGATCTGATGCTCTATGCTGTCTCCACCGCGGTGCAGTTCGAGATGAGTGCGCCTGGACATGAGAAAGGCCCAGCAAGCGAGAATGAGAGAGACAATGGCCTGTCCGATGAATCCGACGAGGATCTGTGCGGTCACCGTCAGCGTGCTCGCCGTACTACAGGGAAATGGGTGCGAGCCTTACCCCGATGCCGGCAATGTCTGCCGCGCCCTCGCCCACGTAGATGCATGCCGTCGTGGACACTGCGCGCTCCATGCTGCGCTTGCGACGTCGACGGACGGCGTTGGGCTGCGAGGCCAGGTGAGTCCGAGTCGAGAGCAGACATTGTCGTCATAGCCGCCGTTGCGCCCAGGCATTGGTTTTCGAATGCGCTGCACTGGGGGAGCGCCCCCAAAGCTTCCGCATGGCTGCCACCAGCTCGCCGTAGCTGGAACTCTCTCCAGATGTGCCGGGCGAATCGAGGTATGAGGCTCAGTGGCGCCGCCAATTGCACGTTCAGCCGCTAGTGCGCCGCCCTGCGTACGGAGCAGAGACTGCGGCGACGTTTATCTCGCGGACCCTGGATGCGACAGCATCGATCCTGGCGGCTGTGAACGCGCTCATGCTTCGATCCTCGCACTAGGTAACGAGTACGAGTAGGTACTGACTTGAGCGCGCGCGGAGGTTTCGGTGAGACATGTGGCGCAGCGTCGTGCAGAGACGTCGTCAAGGGACCCGATTGGCACGTCAACTGCCGGCATGTGGAAGTGTTTCAGAACCCCGGCTGGTGGTAGGTACTCCGTACTCGTCCTTTACGGAATACCGAAAGCTGCGTTCACGAACGAACAGGCGTCTCGTGTTCGCCTTGCCTGCCGTCTCACGGATACTTGCGATGATGATGGCTCTCGCGATGCAACACCGCGTAGGAATTTGCATGCCGGATCTACCTGCCGGAATGCCGTATGTTCCAATTTCAACCCCCAACTCACGCGTTCCGTTTCCTTCCATCACCCCTCCGCAATCTGCCACTTCACCAAGAGCAATCAAATAATCAAGCAATCATTCACACAAGTGTTTATCGGACCAAGTCTCCACCTCATGCAGAGCCCAAAGGGGCGCCACCTTGATCGTACCCACTTTCGCGCTCCGTAGCGCTGTATAAGCAAAAATAGCGCCCATGGTTTTCAACAATCGCACTGAGGATTCGGTGCCCGGTTAGCTCAATCGGTAGAGCGTGAGACTCTTACGAGTACACGAAATCTCAAGGTTGCGGGTTCGACCCCCGCATCGGGCTGTTCCTATTAAATTACGATTTGAGACACTTTTTTTTTTGGCACTTTTTGCTGAAATTTTTCATTGCCACTCACTTTTTTTTTTGGCCCCCTTCTTTCCCCCGACAGGCTTGCCAAGCGGAGTACGCTGAAACTTCTGACACTCTTGCTCGAGTGCCTGCAGCTACCCTACACCACCTCAAGTTGGTTGACTTTTTGACCATTTACTTACACCAATGACTCTGAAATATGTCACCGATGGGAGATGCTGGGGATATCCTAGAAATTCTTCTATAGAGTTTATGCTTACTTTCAATAAAGAGTTGAGGAGGGTCAAAGTGAAGCTAGACTGATGCGGTTGCAAGATTTTTCGAGCGTAGAAGAATAAATTTACTACTTAAAAGCCCAATAGATCTCATTTATGATGCCGACGTTATATTGACCGTTCATTGACCGTTGCCCTGACAGTCTTTATTTCACCATCGTCTTGGTCATATGAATCCTGTGCCGCCTCATCTCCGGAATTGTCACCAGCCTCCAATTGTCGGCGACGTTCCATCCTGGCCCTGCTCCTTTCCATTCTCGATTTATTTCTGGCCCTCTTGGCCTCCATCCTCTCCTGGTCTTCGCGGAGCATTCGAATGGTTTTGCTCTTGGCTCGAATCTTGCCTCCATACCTCCAGAAGATGAAAGGAATCGGGATGGTAATCACTTCGAGCAAGCCGAGCAGCGTGCCCGCCCACTGCGGCGTCAGGGCCTCGTACATCGTTGGTCCGGCCAGAGGGAGCGTGCCGCCAAAGACACTCCGGATGACGGCGTTGCCCGCGAGGGCGCTGGCGGCGTAGATGCCGTACGCACCGGCGAGGTAGTTCGACCCGTAGATGAAGCTGAGGGTGTTGCCTATGCCGAACGGAATGCCAAAGGCGATTGGCGCGGCCCAGTGGATCGTCGCCGGAAGACATGTCCACGAGAAGCCGAGCTGACCAATGGCTGAGGCCACTGAGCCCAGGCCCATGACCAGAGCCTGGGACTCGGGCAACACCTTGCCCGTCTCGGGATCACGGGGCTGTGAGTTGATGAGGCGCCGGAGAAGAGGTTCTGAGGCGATTGCCAACAGCGTGCCGATCCCAATGCCTATAAATGCGAGGCCACTCGGTCCGGGTTCCCAACCTCTGTGTTGAGAGAAGACGATAGGGTATGCCACGAAGCAAAGGTATAGAATACCATAAACAATAGACATCCTTGCCAAGCGGTCAGCGCGTGCGTCTAATGGTGAAAAGGAACGGAGGCTACCGACCAGATGTTCATGAACCACAGTATTGGTTCCGTGCCGAAGAGGATAAAGGGGCGGCTCAGATTGACCCTGAGAAGCTGCAGAGTTGACACTCTCTGATCGTACTGGCACCAATACCTGCAGTCGCCCGTCTGCTTTCGAAGACGCGCAGCCTTAGCCTTCAACACGGCCGGGGCATACGTCTCCTTGACCGTGAACATCAGGGCAACCGTCAGGCCACCCATCATCATGACGATCCAATTTGCCCATCTCCAGCCGAGGGACTGGTACACGAAGCCGCCAAGGATGGGCCCAGTCACGGGGCCGTTGAGCGGAGCAACTCCGAAGAGACACATGCTCCTGGCGAGATAGTCCGGGTGGGAAAGGTCCACCACGCTGCCGGGGGCGTTGGAGATCATGACGGCGCCAAAGAAAGCACTGGAAATACGGTCAGCGGGGACAGAGCGGCGACGGATAGACTTCAGAGGACGAGGAGAGGTTACACGTACCCGAAGAAGCGCACAACAATGATGGTAGTCAAGGAGTGGGCGAGGCCGCACGGGGTGATGAGAAGAGCCCATGCACTCAAGCATACGAGGTAGACGATCCGGCGCCCGTACAGCTCACTCAAGGGCGCCACGACCAAGCTACCCGCAGCTAATCCAAGCAGATACGTCGTCATGCCTAGCGTTACCATCGTCGTCGTTGATCCAAACTCTGCGATCAGTCCCGGCGCGGACGAGGTGTAGCTTGTGCTGTACATGGTCGCGACCCACGTCGCGAACGACACGACGAAGATGCTCCAGCAGCGGTACCACAGCGGCCAGTGCTTTGGGTTTTCCGGATCCTGATCTTCGAAGATGACCTCATACTCTGGTGGGCGCGACGCGACGCTGGCGATGCTGGTGCCCGTCTTGGTGTACGCTATGGGCTCGCGCGCCATGCGCTCCGCCTCGGTCTGGAGGTCTGCCGTCACGGCATGCTCGAGGGTTTCGTACGCATCCTCGGCGTCGAGCCGCTGGGATTCCACGGAGCGGCGGCTGCGGTTCGTCCTGGTTCTCTTGATGGCCTCGAATCTAGGAGACTCCTCGCCTGAGGAACGGGAGCCGGTCGTCTCACCGCCGGGGCTCGTTGGCGGCACCGGGGCCTTTTCTGGGTCCTCTGCCATGGCTGATGGCTGGGCTCACGGCAGTTTACAGGATGCGTCGACGCACGGGGTCTTGTACTTGGAGAACGACGCTCAGTCTGCCACCTCGGCGGCACAAGTCTGGCGTCATCTGGGCCAACGATGTAGGAGGCGTGTTCAGCACGACTACGAGAATTGGACTCCGTACGGATACAGTACCAGAGACCCCCGCGAAGGGCGTGGGAGCCGATCACTCGTCATGCCCCTTGTCATACCGCCCTCTCCGCCTCCGAAATTTTGACCCCCATGCCCCGTAACCGGCGACGGGTTGTGACGGCCATAGGACGGGGAGTGGGGAGGTTCCGACGGACGGAAACACGGAAACAAAGCCGCACTTGTTTTTGTTGGTCCGAGATGCGCCACGCCCGCTCTCCACGACTCGGTCTGTGGAGGGAGAACCGCAACCGCCCGGGGAGGGAGTCAATGTCTCTGCAGACCCTGCGCTCTCGCTGGGGTTCGTTCACTCCAAATATGAGACATCGTTCGATCTGAGCCGTCTTTAGTCGCGGATTGGCCATGGGAGATCGTCGTGCTCACCCGGTGGGATGATGTCCACTTCGTTATGCACGACGCAGAGAAAACGCCCAAACGCCCTTCGTTCGATTCATTTGCTCCAGTTTTGTAGGTCGCTAAGTGGGTCGGACGGCGTTGGACCGAGGCCTGTGGTGGATCGTGGATAAAAGAGGGCTTGCCGCATTGTTCTAAATTCATATCTTTGCCAAGCCCATCATGCAGTTTATTACATCTTGAGGGTTGGTGATGCTTGAAGCCTCCTTTGAATGTTCACGTAGCATTTTATGGCAACAACTCGTGGGGAGAAAGGCATCGGAAGAGGTGCAGAGAACTGATTTCGGAGACTCCGCGGACTCTCGCTGGTGGGGACCGGTCAAATAAGGGCCTGCATCGGCCCCGAGTGGGGCCGGCGCCGGTTCCAGACTTGACGCCCCGCTATCGGAGCCCGGAACCGGCGAATTGCGGTCGCGCTCCCTTCATGACGGCGATCTTCGACGGCGAGATACGCAACCGGCCGAAGCCGCGCCAGGGATCCGGAGGCATCGCAAGCGGTTTAATGGAGGAATGGCTCGGGACCCTCTGCAGCCAAATTGTAACATCACTTCATCCTGGCAGTGTTAGGCGTGCAAAGATCCCACGCCAGCCGACTCACGAGGTCCGTTGCATCTGGAATGCGCATTGGTGAACGTGAGGCACATGCGAATCCAACCCAGAAAGAACCGCTGGTCAAAGCCAAAGCGTCCGTGATCGCGGCGCGGCCCGGAACCCAACCCTCGTCATGTGAGAGCAACGCGCCCACATAACTTTCTCCGTCCGCGCCGATTGTAGGCTCCAGACTTGCTTTGCCGCCAAAGCGGTTTGCAAGTCATCTTGGCTGCAGCCGTGATCAATCAGTCTCACGCGAGCAATGTAAACCATGTCTATCACCCCAGCGGCAAAACACGCCACCGTCAGCTGTGTCCTGGATGAAGGTTGCGGTATCAGATGGATTGGCTCGAGAAGATGGCTTGGGTGTCCCTTTTCAAGCTCATTTAGGCCTCGTAGCATATATATAAGTTGATGAGCTGTGATAATGATCGCAAAGGTCGCGCGAAACGATAATGGAGCTGTTGCACTCGCTCAGAGCTAGTGTTGCGTTGTCTGAGGCCTGCTTGTTTTGGTCTCAGCTTCACTCTCTGAAACAGCGGCAAGGTTTTGTTGCTACGCGACTGACAAGGCTATCGCCTCTTGCCTCGCACTTGGTGTTCTCTCGTTCAGGCTTCTTGACATAGCAGCGTGGTGGTGAGGACTTTCGCAGGCTTGTGATGACACCGATGTAGCTTGGTTGGATGAGATGTCCCATCCATCTTGGAGGTCACGCGGTGACTGAAGAAGCTGTTAGTACATAATTTCCAACCGTGCTCGCAATTTGCGAACCCAAAATGCAAAATTGACCCTTACGTTCGTCCAACTTGCGCACTGTAATTACCAGACCGCTGCGCCGGTACGTGTGGCATTCTCATCGTCAACCTGCAAGTTTGAGACTTTCGCAACCGTGCCAGGAGGCTCACGAGCAGATTATTTCCCGCGGGGTTTAACAATAAGCCTACGATATGCGAATCGTATGACTGTACTCACCAGAATAGAGAAGTACGCCCCACGGATAGCTGCACCCACGACTTAACCTTAAGGCCGGCTTCGTCCTTATATCTGTCTCGCCGCTCGCTGCGCTTTGTTTTCGCTATAGGTAGGTCTCTGTACGGTAGTTACGTAACCTTCTAACTCCTCGTAGCTCCTAATACTAGATCCCGCGCAGCGAGAAGGGGCGCCCCGCAAGGTCGTGGAGAAAGACTCCGGCGACGTAGAGCACGAGAAAAACGGTTCAAAGTGTTTTCGCTAGTCGTTGGCACCGATCTCGAGGAGGAAGAAGACCAAGAAGAGGACGAGGAACCCGCTGAAAAGGGCGGCGCCGATCTCGTCATCGAGCTCCCTGCGACCTCGCACGCCGGCACTCCTGCTCGCCGCTGTCTCCCTGCCTCGCTGGCTCCCTTGGTGGCAGGGTCGCAGATGCCCATTATCCCCAGAGAGCCTCCGGCGATGCTGCTTCGGCGGATGTGGACGAACTCGCCAGCTCCGCGCCTCCTCCCAATCTCAGTCGCGCTGCCTCACAGGCTCCCGCTGTGCCGAGGACCAATTCTTCTCCCCTCGCTCCAGCAGCGTCGCTCCTGCGGCTGAAGGAATTCCGGTGAAGGTTCACATGACAAAGGGTTCGTAGGGTTCGCCCCTCCGGACTCCTCAGCAGTTGAAGCGCCCTCGACACACACATATATATATTATATATACCTGTACAAGTCTTCAACCGTACAAGTGACATCTATCTCGCGTATCTATTTGTGACATCGGCCGAAGACGACTCTCGGCAATCGTGACTGGAGTCAATAAGCCCATGTATTTGCAGGAACGACAACCGTGCCAAGATTTCGTGATCTTGTATGCGGACTTTCAGGAGCTGGTTCAAAGACGCGATACCCAGATGCTCTTCTTCTGAGAGTCCCGCAGACCAATTGATGTGTGTCGTCACCCATTGCCACAGCACGACGAGGGAAGCCAACAAAATGCTGCTGGCCATGATGTGCCTGTATGCGGATATACATCAAAGCGCGAAACTTGATTTGAATCGGAGCTTTGGGCGTGCGCTCGGCGTTATAGATCCGCAATATTGTGGGAAAGCACGCCTGATCTTAAGTAGATGTCCACTTCGATGGGAGACGGATTACAACGGGAGTCGGCCAAATTCCAAGCAATTTTTATCCTTTGACGGTTGATACACTGTGATTCGTCTTTAGAGCGTGCCTGGGCGACTTGCATGACTTCGTGGACGAATTCGGTGACTTTGTAGGAGAATGAGCTGTGGCGAATACCGCCAGACCATGCCAGTTGGGAAGTGACTGGCGGAAGGCCGAGCTGGCATACGTTCCTTACACCCCATATCTTTCATGAGACCACCCGCTAACTCGAGATCTTTGGCTGGCTAAGTGAAGAGGCGTTCAGAGCATTTGTAGCATGGAGCGCAGCGTAGAGCGACTAAACGATGAGAAATGTCCTCTACGCCCAGATGGCGGCTCCATCTTCGATCCGTTTTGGCATAGATATTTGAACCCAGACGATCAGAGAAACACTATGGAGCATTTCGTTCAGCTGAAACTGGGCCGGAATAGATGTCTTCCCTTTGATCAGGCCGCCGCGCGCGCGCCGGAAGCCAGCAGCTCGAGGTGCGGCTCAACCAGGCCGATGACGACTTTCAGCACAGTCCTCGAGCGTACGTAATAGAAATCCAAAACAATCTCGGCCGCTTCTTGCCGTCGTCTGTGTCCTACTAGCAACCCGACCCATGTGCCCTTTCTACTCATAAGATTTGCAGGCAGGACAAAAGAGCATTCATTCGTCCGCGGTCGCAATCTCAAAGAAAAAGCAAGGCAAGCAGGCTCAAAAGTTATTTTCCAACTTCTTGCAAGGTGCTTGTCCTTTTCGCTGAGCAAGGATACATGCTTGCACCCACGATGGCATTTCAGGGGTGTCTATGGCAGACCTATAACCCCGGCGGTGAGAGGGATCATTCAGACTTCACATTCCACCTCGACTTGCCTCGAGCTTGGAATGACCTTTGCAGGGCGAGCGGACGGATGAGTCTTACGATGAGCTGATGTATGTGACACTTTTGCCAAAGAATGTCTGCTCGTCTGAGTATACGGCCAACATGGATGACATGGCACTGACAGTCTTCAAAAGTTCAAACCGATGTCGTTAGCTTACCGCTGCCCAACCTATGGAGCCTACGAGTATGACACCCCTCCAGGTCGGACCGAGTTCCGAATGATCCCTTGACCTGTGCTGTTACGCTAGGTCTTTCTCCCCGTCTGGCCAAAGGGCTTTCCATAAGGGAGCCATGGTTGCGTGTCGCTCGAACTTTGCCCGGGCCATCGTGTTGCACGTCACTGAAAAAGGTTCGCAGAAAAGCCCACCCGTCTGCCGCGTCACAGTTCACATCGGCATGAGCCCGGGCTGTCAGGCATCTGCGACGGGTTTCAGCCCGTTGACGAAACGGCAAATGGCCGACCACAGAAGGCCTGATCAGGGCTTGAACAGCTGATATGCAATGCGGCAACGGCTGATGGCTGACGGAGCTCCGCCGGCGTCCGCCGGCATCCACAGCCTTTACACGCGCTGCTTATTTCAGGTCTCCGTCGTTGCTTTTGCCGCCTGGTTGTATGGCTTCTCACCGCCTCGGGAATCCGCACCTCGCTTGAAGGTTTGCGGCAAGAGAATATCAGCAAGGATTCCTCCGTGGGACGCGTGCTACATGTCTCCCGCTGCCAGATCCCGGAGCTCAGCGAAAATGGTCAGGCTCCGACATCCCATCGTGGTACCGACGGCCCCTTTGCAGGGAGGCTTCATCTTGATGTGTCAATTCAACTTTGGTGCCATTTCCGCCGCCGCAACAAAGTACAAGGTACCCTTATAGCCCTGCAATCACTGCGCCAGTGGGGATATATAACCATCAGCCGCAACGTGGATAATATGCCTCATAATTGCGGCGAGCAGTCGTAGGTCACTTTGTGTCTGCGCTCGCTCAGCCACCGCCAGTCCCTTTTCGCCTGGCGGCATAGACGCAAGCATGAAGGGACCACACCTTCGCGCCGAAAGCTCTGCTGGCGTTTTGGCGCGAGAGACGCACGCGCCTTGATTCCCATTTCAAAGGCCAGAGCTTTCCAGAACCTCTACAACCGCCGGCTTAGACGGCCGTCTCCCTTGCTCATGCTGTCAGAAGAAAGCTGTGGGGAGTCCACTTGTCCTGGTACGGGTACGTACCGATACCTTGCGGCGGCGACCCCAGTCCGTCGCCAACGCCGCGACGTGGGGAGCCCCAGTCAACCGGAGCTAACCTCCGGCGGCCACAGTGAGCTTGGGCGGTCGGGGGTATGGCCGTCTTCATTGCTGGCGCGCCCGCTGTGATTTCGCGCATGCGTGCATGTGGGACCACGTTGTGTGGCTGTAGCCTTCGCGGCGCATACTGTGGGGCTACGCGGGAGTTGGTCGCTCTGCGGCCAGTGCTTCTGTTCGACCTCGGGACGACAAGACACTACTCGAACGTAGGACGGCTTCTGGAAGCGGCTCCAAATTGCAGGAGTCCAAGTGTCCAGCGTGAGCTGTTAGCTTTGCACCAGCGGCTCTGCACTAGACTCTTGGTTCATCAGATCCCACAAGCATTTGCCCAGAGCCTGTACGAGTAGGAGTTTCGTCTGGATCGCGATTCTCAAGGAGAAAAGACCAGACTAGGCTTAGGTGATGCCGGCGTTGATGTTTCAGCCCTCCATACTCCGTAAACGTGTTGCGGAGTCGCGAATTTTTCAACGAGGGCCATTAGCATGGCAAAGACGAATAGTGTTTTCATGTACTCCGTAATTGAGCCAACATCGTGCCACGAACGGCATCGGGCCCTGGACAGACCGATCAGGAAAGTCGCAGCCTGCGATAGCTGCAACCCGTACCCAGCGCATTTCCTGTTTGGATCATGCTTGCCCCGGAAGCGGCCGCAGGAAGAAACTTACAAAACCTCAAACGGGCTTTGCAGTTAGAATTTCGGCGCCGCAACATACTGTTCTTAATCTTTCCGATTAGGACGGTCTTACCGGGCCAATTCCTGGCTCTCCATACTTCCTCGGAAAGCTGACAGCGCAAGGTACCAGGTTCCAGCTGCTCAAATGATCACGTCAGTACTCGTCATCCTCAACCTTGGATGCCTCACTTGACGTGAGATGCGTCTTCCAGAACTACATGCATGTTCCACATCCGCGGTAGGTCGACTCTCCGTAAGCCCGCGGATATGTTGGAAAGCTTGCAATGGCTTTCCTGTTGCCCAGTCCATCTACAACGCACTGATCGCGTGCAGTATCACGCAAGTAGCTCAACAAACGGCATCGAATATTCGACATTTTACTATCGAACTGCATGGGACCTGCGAGCAGCATGCCCAAAGTGCTTCGTGGGTCTGGCGACAGCCCGCTTCTGTGCCACAGATGACAGCGGGCTCACGGGACCGAACGCGGCACACCTGGTTGGGCTAGAGTGCGGAGATTGCACTGGACAAGGGGAGGTGAGGTGGCCGTGGCTCGATTGTGGCAAAGTAACAGCATGTGACGGGCCAAGGGCCCGATGCCTGCCACTGTCTCCTTGTCAAAGTGCGCAGTCTCCCGGTCGCTCGCGTCTCTGTCCTGAGAATGAAAGGCAATTGCCAAGAGGAGAGGAGAGGGGAGGAGAGGGATGCCTGATGGAGGGAGTGGGAGAGGAACGGGGCGGAAACGGCGGACACGGCCCGGGGGGTGGGCGGGGGATGCAGAGGAGGCCAACGAGCCACGTCACTAGCCACACAGTCCCTCAATTCTCGACGGTCTGGACAGGTCCGTGGTGAGGTGGACAATCCACTGAGTACTCGTGCTCGTAACCGAGCATCGACGATCGGAGGGGCTGCTGTGGATGAGCAGAGGGGCTTTCCCAGAAAGGGCGCTTAGTCGTTGATCTGATGTGGCTTCGTCACGTATTCGCCTCACGCTAGTCAAGGGGCGCGGGCGTTGAGCCACAGCAGCGCTCCGGCCGCGACAGCGGGCTGTCGGGCGGCTCCATCCATCACCGTGAAGGAAGTCAAGCGTTCGACTCAAGGACAAGAACTGGCAGACTGGAGTCAGAGGTGAAGCTGCAACCGAGACTTGTAACGCCAGGATGGGGCGGAAGCAAAGACGGGGTGGGTTGTCGAGAAGCGAGCTTCTTGGGCCGCGTTGTAGCCTTAAGCGGTTCTCCATTGTGATTCTTTCCGGACTTCTTGGCTTGCTCCGAAGCGCAGGGGTCCCCGTATTCACCAGTCTGTCTGAATTCGGCAACATGCAGCGGAAAATCGTCTGACTGTGACAAGAAGCTCTAATAAGAGCCCGCACTTTTCGGCTCATTTCTCCACTCGCACGGCTTTTCTCGTCGTCGCCGCCAGGCCGTCATGTTTGAAACGTTACAATAGGTACTCTCCGGCGTGCGGAGAGTAGAGTAGATGGTGCTCCGGCAATACACTGAGCTGGGGCTTTGGTGATGACGAGTCAAAGCGGGCAAAAAAACAGCGGCACGAGGACTTGTAGAGAAGGATGCGCGAGGCTGCAGCTGTGATGGCATTGAGACAGTTGTCGGCAGGATTGTCGTCCTGCATCATGATAATGCCATCCGATGGCCATAACTCGTGTCACCGCTGCGAAAGGGTCTTACACATACATGATACCACAGATGCACATACGACGCAAAGCCGCAGACGACGTCTAGAGCGTCGTTCCTATCCGACGGCAGGACAAGTCCAGCGGGAACGGACTACCGATCTACGATGTCCTTCGCTGGACGACGATCGACAAACGCTTTTGGATCGCCGAAAGACCGCGCGAAGCCACGATGCAAAAAAAGCATCAGAGATCGAGCTAATGAAGAGATTTGCTGGATCGCTCGGCGCGGGTGAGGAGGACGTGAGGGTAAAGTGGTTGGCTCCAGGCTCCAATAGCGTGTTAGAGGTTGTGCGATGGCGTGGCTGGAGGGGCAGAAGGCGCCGAAAAAGCCAAGGGCCGTCCGCACCTGCCATTCCGTGCCAGGCACAGCCCGAAATTCCGCCAATTTCTACGTGGAGTCGTAGGTACGTACCGCGATACCCTGCGTGCACAGCCAGCACAGCCACGACAGCATGTCATCGCGTCCAGCCGTGAGCGATCGTGGCCGACAATGGCACCGCTCATGTCGGCAGACCAGCGCAGGTCCAGGCCATGACCGGCGGCCCTTCGCGCTGGCATCACGGTCCCTTACGAGTTGCAGCAGACTGCCCCCCATGCGAGTAGGAGGTGCGGCGGTGATTCCTGGGGCCACCTCAGGTCGGCAAGATAAGTGACTGACTGCTGGTACAGGCAGAGCACGACGTCCCTCGCTCGCTCCCCTCCTCGTGTCCACAGCTCGCGAAGTGCAGATACGCCCCTCCCGGGGCCCCTGCGGTTCTTTTGGGCTGAGGTGTGGCGCGAGCGGCGTTGGTTTTCTGTCCTTGACGCAATATGCCGATGAATGACGGCTAGCCAGTGGTCCCGTGCCGCACTTGCAACACTGTCTCGACAAAACGATACAAGAGCGGCGGCGAAAGAAGCAGAACATCAAATGAACAGCGTCGTGACCCGCCGATGACGGATCGATGGGCTCGTGGACTCTCTAGGATATGGGAGAAGGGAAGTGGCTGTCATCCACCCAATTTCCAATTGGATCCCATCCATGCCACGGCTTCGAGCGCACCAGCCACAGTGGCGCGTTGACGTGTACTTCGACCCGGGGCCTTCACCGCTGTGAGGTTGATGCATCCCGCGGCGGCGATTTGCCGCGCAGCGATTGTCTGTGCGAGCATATTGCGGTGTTACGGAGCGCAGCGGCAAAGCATTTCACTGGCGCTTTGGGTACCTCAACCTTATAGGTACGAGTGCCTTAGTTGGCGGCGTGTGGGGTGAACACGAAGGGAGGGGGTACTGGTAGCGCCCCGTCATCTGGGGCTCCGGGTCTCTTTGTCCTGCACTAACAATTAAGCTACTCATGGCACCCAGAGAGCCCCCGGACGAAAGGCCTAGCGTCGACAGGGGTCTCGTTCCAGAGCGTTCAGTGCTCCATCAATATCCATGCGGCATGGGGCTTGCTTGGTCCGTCGGCCGCCTCGCCATCCATCGGCACCGGCTCGGTCTCATGGCCACTACGCCCGAGGCACGGAGGACGAGTAACTTTGTCGCAGTCGGGGTTGGTTGTAACGGTCGTGGCAGCAGTCATCGCTACCTGGGTAGTTGTACGGATTAGAGCCGGCAGAGGCTGCAGAGAGAACTGAGAAGACGTGGAGCACCGGGGACGCTGCTCCCGCACCACCCAGAGTCCCAGGCACCGGAGCCAGCGCAAGAGGGAGGGCCCATCAAGCAATCGACACGCCCCCCCGGCGCTCTCAAGGCACCGAGTACCTCCGCATGAGGAGTACTTCGCACCACCTTCCATCGGCCTCGAAGGCACTCTCCACTCACTGTCCTCATAATTACATCCAATGGGCCCGAGACGCCAGCACCTTTTGCCGTTACTGCGCCGTCTGCGGGCACGCTTCCACGCCATCCCTTACCCATCCCAAACGCGCACCCTCGCTCGCCTCTTCCTCCGTCTGTCCAAACAGACGTTGAGTTGGAGTGACGACACGCGCGCTTGTACCTGCGTACTGTGCATAGACTTGTCGGTGCATACCTGCCTGACCTGTCTGCTTTACCTTATACGATATAAGCCGGCGAGCTCCTGCTTCCGCTCCACCCAACGCTCTGGCAGGCAACGCGCATACGAACACTCGTACATACATGTCCGTCACCCATCGCTCTTGCCTAGGGCTCGCAACTCTTCCTCGCGACCGCCTGTTGAAGCGCCGCCGCGATTAACTCTTGCGTCCTTCGACAAACACCACAACCAGGGGCCACACACCCCAGCTGGGGGGACGGAGAGTGAACAGGAGCAGCAAATCTCCAGTCTCGACTCTCGACGTTCTGGACAGCCCGGGGTCCACGGCTCGTCCATCGCCCGTCGTATCGGCCAGAGGACCCGAGCGACGGAGACACAGGGCCCAGACGACCCAGCCTAGTGCAACCCGCAAATCGACATCAGCACCCACCTGGCCTGGTCCTTCACTTCGACCTTACCGCGCCTTGCGGGCACCCCCCACTCACTCGCACAGTCCAAACCACTCAGGACATCGTCTCCGAGCGCCAAGCTTTGGTCCCTTCTACCCTCGACAACCTCACTCGAGATACGGCTTGCTCTACCCTGATTCTGCCCCTCGCTTCCCTTTTCCCGTTACCCGTCGCTCCTTCACGCCCTGCTTGGCTGTTTGCTTTCCTCTGCGCCGTCGCACTTCCTCATCGCCGTCGTCCGCGACTCCTCTCGCCAACCGATCCCGCCGCAGCTCTGTTTGTTCCATGATACACATGGGCGCCATTTGAGTGTCGTCTCGGTAGTGAGAACCGAAGCGTCTTTGCGATCCCTGCCGAAGATAGACAGAGGTCACATCCCCGTGGGGTCTGAGAGTAGACTTCGAAGCAGTTCTTTCGGTGGCATCGTTGCCTAGTCACCATGTTTCGCCAGAGGTGAGAGAAACCCCAAATCGCACGCTGCCGAGTTCTCGCGCCTATTCTCAACCGAGGGCGCAATACACAAATACATCGTTGTATTTTCTCACCTATTTGCGTCCCTTCTCTTCCTACCCATCGTTTATTGAGGCGTCGTTTGTACACTGACCCGTCTCGCTATTTACAGAACCAGCGCGCGGAAACCCGCCGATGACTTGCTGGCAAACTTCCGCCAGCAGTTTCCCGAGGTAGCGGCCGTCACCACTGATGCCGCTGCACCGAACCTGTCCCTGACTACCGCTGCAACTAATCCCACAATCAACGCCCCATCTCAGGACGACAGGTACGTTCTGGCTCTATCACCCGTTCGCTCAAGTGAAGAGAGTGGTGCCGCGCAAGCTCTATTTGAGCAGGCTCAGTATCCAACTTCCATGATTAAGAACTCCTCCTTCACACGCGGAGCGTCTGCTAACCAGATACGCATCTACTGCAGTCAACATGCCGATAATGAGTCGTTTCGCGACCAAGACCCAACCCCGCGGGCATCCCACGAACCGTGGAGATTCACGCCGTCCCTACTTGATCCAAACTCATATGCCTTCAGCTCCTTCGCCAACGCGCCTCCTGGCTACTACACACCCACATCTGGAGGGGGTGCTACGCTGTTCCACCCTCAGGCCGGTGACTTACATACCCCTACCCTGACGATGGGGCATGGTCTAGGAACACCTTTGTCGATGCAAAACTCTAGTGACACCATTAATCCTGGCACCACCGAGATCGACATGGCTGGCTTTCAAGCCCTTCAACCTCATCAATTTCACCATTTCAATCCGTTCATCCAAGTACCACCCCCTCAGCCGGGGTTTGCCCCTTCTTCGTTCGTCCATCAAGACACAGGTTACGAGACGATGGAGCCCGACGGCTCTCCTATGGACTCTGAGCCTTCAGACGATCGCATACCGACGATTGCGACGACATTACACGCGCAAAAAATATCCGGAATGCCGATGGCCCAACCACTGCCAGCATCAGCGGAAAAATTCCGATATCACTCTACTCTGAACGCGCCAACCGCGATGGTCAAGCACGCAGACGAGATTCCGGTGACTTATTTGAACAAAGGACAGGCTTACACACTATCGATTGCGGACACGAGTGGCATGATTCCGGTTCAACCTGGGACCAAATACCGAACGTTCGTGCGCATATCATTCGAGGATGACGAACAAAGGCAAAGGCCGGGGGTTTGCTGGAGCTTGTGGAAGGAAGGGAGAGGTACAAACGAAGCACATCAAAGAGGAGGGAAACTGCAAGCTGTCGAGTTCGTCGAAGCTGGCCAGCCTGCTGAGGGGGACGACAAGAGAACCAGGGTCGAGCTCGAAACCTCGTCATTCGACGGCTTCTCGGTCATTTGGACCCCGGGAATCAATGGTGCTCCCGAAGTCAGCATCGCCGTCAGATTCAACTTCCTCTCCACAGATTTCAGTCATTCCAAAGGTGTCAAGGGAATACCGGTTAGGCTCTGCGCCAAAACCACTCCCTTTGCCTCAGACGGATCGCAGCCTGCTGCTGACACGACTCGCGAGATCTGTTTCTGCAAGGTCAAGCTCTTCCGAGATCACGGTGCCGAGAGAAAGCTATCCAACGACGTGGCTCACGTCAAGAAGTCGATCGATAAGTTGAAACAGCAACTCGCCCAGATCGAGAGCGGCATGAAAGATTTCGGCAAGCGGAAGAGGCACAGCGTTGTCTCCAAGGGATCCGACGCTCAGCGGTCCGGGAAGGTTCCGAAGCACAAGAGAACGTGGTCAATGTCTTCAGCGAGCTCAGCGGGAGGCGGGAGCACTCGCATGACCATGGAAGAGGACTTGCACTTCAAGCTGCAAACCCTTCAGGACATGTTCACCAGCACACGACCCGTCAGTGTGCTGTATCTGCGCGGCGAGGACCTCGACGATCCAGACCTCCACCCCGTTTCACTACCTGGGGACATGTCGCCTCCTGGAAAGACAGACGGCTTTCGAGACGGACCGAACTGGCAAGCCCGTAGCACGCAAAGCTCCGTTGCCGGCTCCATGGCTTCACCTTCTCCGAGCTCTCGGTCTCTCGCGTCGCAGGCGTCTGCGATGGGATCCACAGGTGTGTGGCAGAATGTGGACTCGAAAGTACACATTGATGCTGGCCGCAGAAGTTCCGAGCCTCTCTCTAGAGTCGCCAAGAATGATGACGCTGGCACACTGAGTGGGTGGATAGAGGCGCTCGGTGTCGACGCATCATATCGACCGCCTCCTGAACGAGCTGAAAAACCGGTGGCCTGCTTCTATATCCTCAACCAGACAAAGGCAGATCCAGCCAAACCTGTTTACCACAGGGCGGTTTACCTCATGAAACGAACGCTGGAGGAATTCAATGCTCGTGTGGCGAGCAAATGGGATCTGAGCGCATCGACAATTTTACGGACAGTTCACGTTATTCAAGGCGGCCTTGAAGTCGAGGTGGACGATGACGTGGTGCGCGAGCTCAGGGAGGGACAGGATATGATGCTTGAGATCGAAGAGATCGCGACACAGTCGCCGGTGGCGAAGCGCGAGTGGGAGATGTCTGTCGACGAAATAGAGGACGAGGCCACGACGAAGCCGGACATCAAGAAAGGCCTCGTTCTCCGGCTCAGGTTCTAATTTTGCTGCGCCACGACTTACGGCCGACGGGCTCCGCGATTCCCACCTCGAGGCCCTCAAAGTTGGGCGTATTTTTAATCTTGCGCAGGCTGGCGACGTACAGGGTCTTGCTACGATTGCTACACGCGCGAGGAGGGAACACGACGGCGTTGGGTATTGGACGAACATTTCTCTTTTTCAAAGATACCATTTCGAATCTTTGCTACTTGTTTTTTTACTTCTACTTCCAAGCAACAATTGGGGAGGAAAGGCGGGATCAGCTAGATACCACGACATTACGTGGTCTCCGCTCTGCTTCCCGTCTCCTCGAAATAGGGACTTTTCGGGCGAAAGAAGAGCGAAGAATTGGACGAGGGCGCGTCTGCGCTGTCGCCCCCGTTGGATGCGGCTGATCTTACTGTTCATTTTTTCCGTGCCATTTTACCTGTAAGACCAACTTTGGAGCACCATTCTACGCCTGAGGGACTTACTCGCAGGACGAGGGTGATGGTAATCACAGACGTATACGACGGGGATATTGGTAGTCATATTGAATAATCAAAGGCGATGGGCGGTTTGAAGCCCGAGCGATTGGATAGGATTTCTGCGACGGGCTTTGTCGTGATTACATGTCAAGTGGAAGCAGTCATATTCAGAGGCGCAATTCTACCATATTCGTATCGCCAAGGGTGCAGCCTCGGCCGAGGGTACGGGGTTTGCTCCGTGGTCCACATGGTCAAGGGTTTACGGCCCGGAAAGCTGGCGATGATGAGGCGGTGCTGGCGTGGCTAATTTCCTCCGGGGCGCGAGGCTGCGCGATTTGCTGGCGCCGATCGGCCGGTGACCGAGACAAGGGACCGTGCCTGTACTTGTAAAATTGAGTCCTTTCTGCCTGCCTACTTTGGTTGCGCTGCTGATGGATGGAGGGTCGGCTGCGTGGCTAGTGAGTGCGGCGATTTGCTCGTCCTGAAGGTGCATGAGCGACATGAGATGAATGAGCCACAGCAGGGGGCTGACCCCGGCTTGAAGGCGGACAAATCGAGCCAGTCGATGGGCAAGATTCGTGGGGAGCCGGGGAGTGTTGGAGTTGGCGCCATGCGCGGGGAGTTTGATTGAAGGAAGTTCCTGGGTGGTTTCGAAACGTCGATACGGTAACATTTTTTTCTTTTTCTACCCACGGACTTAATGACGAGCGGCTCAAACCATATTGGAGGGATACGCTGCAATGTGCTCTCGCTCGTAATGCCAGAGCGGGTGATGGGCTTGCAAGCAAGGGTGAAGTGCTCTGCCGATCTGGGGACACGCGCTGCACTGGCTCTTGTTAGCGGCAAAGCGCACGGTTGTACGGAGGACGAGTAGCTCCGGCAGAAAGACGAGTCTGAATCCCTGCCATGCGTACGAGTACCGGCGTGCGAACCAACACTGTGGCGTTACAAGCGTCGTGCGCTTCACGTATGCGCGGCGGCGGCGCGAAAACGTTCCTTTGACGACGACGCGACGAGATGGGCGAGACCACGATCATCGCGACCTCACTCGCCACATTGTGGCTTGACTGTGGCTGAGAACGCATCCCAGCCACAGCGATCGCAGTCGCGACGTTCCAGCCGTGTGTTCCGCGCCACAGTCGGCGGCGGGTGTGCGTCTAGCAGCGTGTGTGGCGAGTGCGTTGCGCGTCCGCGGCTGTTGGAGAGGTACTTGGGGCTAGCAGTGGCTTGCGCGCGGGCTCCGCAACTGTGGCTCACCGGATATGAGCCGGAGGGGCGGAGGGGGGCGGCATGTGTGCGTGAGACAGCGCAGGGATTGTGCAGGCCTGTCAACGGGGCTTTATTGGATGGCGCGATGAGGTTCTTCTGACAAGCGTCTTGGCCCAAGTCCTGGGGTGTGTATCGGATTCGGCGGTGGACACGGGCTCGACTGGTGCGGATTGGGGCCGCGCATCTCGCACACACGGACTTTGTTGTCCGCTCATGCGGTTGCCGTTGCACTGATACCTTTGGATGCCGAGTTGGGCCCGTACGGTGTGCGAAAAACGCGATAACAAACCGCCGGCTTGCACCTTGACAAATGACCATCTAACTTATGCCGGACGTCATGTGCGCGCGGTAGGCTACTTTGGAACACTTTGGAATCCACACGGAAGAGTCACCTGCCTCGCTAGCCCTGCAGCCAACGACCCTCGTGTACGGGTACGGGCTGCCGCGCGCAGACTGAGCGCTGTTTGTTGCATGCCATGTTCCTGCGCCCAACGAGCCCAATGGATACTGAAGGGGCAAAATCGCCGGCGGGACCAGGGGGGCCTGGCAAATGCGCGTTAGTACGCACAATCGCCACAAACGTGTCTACGATTATGGCTCCGGCTGTGGTCGTATGCACGACTGGGAGAAATGCATGCGGTGCTTTGCAGCCGGGGACGACTGAGGCTGAGTGAGGCTTGACCCGGGAGGCGTAAGCTGACGCGCTCCGGAGCTCGGTGCCGGTGTGGGGTAGCGCGCCCGGCACTGTCCATCACCTCTCGTCTGCGGCAAACAACGCATCGCAGCTGAAGGAAGCCGCTCTTCTGCATTCGATAATCTGCATGGTTCAGACATTGATATGCGAGGACGCGCAAGCCCCCCGCTCGCCATCTGCCAGACAGACGCCGTCGTCGTCCACGAGCCACACTGGTCTGCAGCACGTCAGTCACACTCCGCGGCCACCCCTGGGGAGGCGAGGGAGCGAACTCGACAGATAACTAACCGAATGCGTTGGATGTACCTCGAACGTGGAGGTACATCGAGCTGCCTACGCGTTTAGAACTTTGCTCATTTCCAGGGGTCGAGCCAAATAGTGCTTCTACAAGTACCGAGAGTCGCAACGCCTAGGCGAAGCTTCAGCTTGTCTAGGGTGTATCTCGCATGTGCGCTGCCGCTGTGGCGAAACATTTTTTATGGGGATGAGCTTGGCTAAATGGCTAATGCGTTGCTGGGGCCCCGACGGGTGGCCCCAATTGAGTGCCGTCCCTAGAATTGAGTTTGCGCCGTCGATCTAATAATAAGCGGGAAGAGTTCCCCGAATGGGGGTCACGGCCCAATACACTTTGTTCGCGCAGGGCGGGCCAATGACGGCGGCCGAACCGGACAAATTGGGGAGGACGGATTAATGGTGCGCCTTGGCCTTCACGTTCGTTTCCCTTGGCCAGCAGCCGGCAGTTCCGGGACTCACGAGCTCATATTCGCCCCGTATTGCGCCTCGTCTAGGGAAGTCCGCCCGTCTCGGCAATGTATAGAGTATGGAAACGAGACGCAATTCTCCGGAGCCGTGGGGTTGCAGTGTCGCAACAACGAACATCTGGGTATGTGCCATGTTTAAATCAGCCGTGGAGGAGCCTGTGTGCCAGTGGCTCATGCAGTAGACGAAGGAGGTGATAATATGATGCACCAGCGGAGAAGAGAAGTCACCGAGGTTTATGACATGCTGCTTCATGTTGCAGTAGAATAGTACCGAGAAACAATACCGGCCATTGACGCTCCTGATCTTAACAGGGCAGGCAGACAGGTTCTCGGCTGTATCAAAGCTCTACACAAATGAAGTTTCGCTTCTGCTCTCTGCAAGGAACGGCCAGAAGAAGTCTCTCAGGGCGAAAAGAGTCCAGTCCTGATTCCACCCCGCGTGCCGAAAACACGTTAACGGAGATTACGTTCGACTCATAGACGGTGTCTCTGAAGGTCTTTGAGTGGAAAATGATGCGAAGCGTGCCATGCGACGCACGAACTTTGATTGAGATTCTGCGATGTTCTCGGGATTATATTCTTCTTCCGTATACTTCTACTGTTTCCCAACCTTCACCGGCTCCTCGAGCTCCCTACTAAAGCTTTCGGATCCAGCCCGAAACGATGCACTCCCGCAACTTAGCAGCATCGACGGCCTCACGCTGTCGTACCATAAGAAGCATGCCTGACCGTTTTGGAACAAGCCAGGGGCCCGTCGATTCCTGTTGGCTCCAGACACCTCGTTAAGCTCGCCCATAGGACACGACATCGCCGCTCCTGCCATTAGCAGATATCGCGGCGCCTGTTCTTGGCCCCAATGTAGACTTCTTTGAGTCTTTTGACTCTACTGCGTCTACAGAAGCGTACTTATAAATATGTTTCCAGCTCTGATACTATGCGTGGCACCGGTTTCGGCCCTGGTCCTCAAACCTCTGGCGCACCCGACTCCTCTACGGTTAGCAAGGCACCTATATCTGGTGAAACGCGCCTATATATGCATTAAATGGCCATGATGACCCATGTATAAGTCAACTTCGAGAAGCCTATACAAGGGTCCTCGTCCGATTGCGCAGAGCCGAAGCAGCAATAGTGGCGACAGCAGTGGCGACGGCAACACGGCCACTATCAACAGCAGCAGCAGCAGTAGCATCAGGACTTTCAGCAGCAGCACCAACAGCAACAACTTCAGCAGCACCAGGCCACTCGCTTACGAGAGACTGGCGCCACGTTTATAACCACTGCACTCGGTCTGGCGGTGATCAACATCTACGCCTTCGCATTCCATCGATCGTCCTAGCAGTGGGAAGCAGAGAACAGCGCTGGGCCGACGGCCATGCATGTAATGCTTTACTTCAGCGGCCTCGGCTGCGTGCCCTCCGTCCACTTGCCATCTTTAACCATCAGAGCGGCTTGGATACAGTAATGCATGGCCCAGATCTACATGTCGAGGGCCGAGTGTGATCGCTGAAGCCACGACTTGAGCGTCGCCAGTGGCTGCAAATGATAGACCAGCGACGCAGCAACCCCATGAAAAAACGCCAGCTTCTATAATGAAGAGCAAGCAATGTTCTTGGCCCCTACGTCGCGCTTCGCCGCAAGTTCAAATGTTCAAGGTCGTTCAAAGCCACTGGTTGCTACTGTGGGCCAATGAGAGTGGCGGCTTCAGCGCACAGACTTCCTGTTTGGGCAGGTCTTGGGGTATTGAAAGGCTCGCGCCCAGCATCTTGCATTCGGCAACACAACCAGATAGCTCTGCAAGATGTAAGCCAGATGACAAGTACACAGGAGAAAAGCACTTTAACTACCTTCTCCTAGCCTGCTTCTTGCACTACTGCCCAGATGGCCACGCCCTGCACAGATGATCGCATGTCCTGCTCTAAGAGGATACATGGTTATGTTTGGGTGAACGAAATACCGCCGTGACCGCATAGGTCACTCTTTAAAGGAAGATTTACGCACCTCTTGAGCATCGCTGTGCGTTTGCAGTGTACCTTCAGTTGTCCAGCTCTGCGCCGTCCCCAACCCGGCCCCCAACTTGGCCCCCAAAGCTGGCCGCTTCCCCCCAAAAAAGCAGCCACACAGGCGGGGGCTGCATGTTGGTTCATTCCCGGCGCAAAAGTATATAAACATCACCACCTCCCATCACCAGATGACCTCGTTCAAATTCCAAAAAAATCGCAAAAAAATAAACATACAACAGCCGGTGTTCGCTGGTCGTCACCGACCCAACTACTAATCTGCCGCTCACAGGCTTGTCTCTGGGAGAGCGAACGGGATCCCGAATTTTCCTGCGGCTATGGTCGTATGTGGCAGAAAGAGGAGGTAAATCGAACTATATCAGCTCAACTGGCAGAATGTCAACAACAACCTATCTTTACTGTTACCAACTTTTACAGCAGCCGGTCTTCGCTGGTCGTAAGAGTCTCTGCACGGGCCCACTTCGCAAGCAAATCGCCGGGAAGATGCTAATAAGGCGACTATGAAGGTCTAGTGCGCGTTGAACTGTGGATCTGGGGCAGACACCATTGCCTGCAAACGAGATGCTGAACGAACATGTGAAATACTCCCTCCACCTCCACTTCCATGCCACTGTAAGGCACGGACATTTTTTGACTCTATTTGCATTGCATTATTGGACCCTCGAACGTAGGTCCGCCACTTTCTTCATGACTATAAGATCGGGTTTGTAAGCACGGCTGTCGGTTCATCGACTCAATGTGCCCTGGGCTTAATTCATAATAGTATTGAGTGCCTTCGGTACCCACTACGGGCTACCTTCAACCGTATACCAGCTATTGCACACTAACTATCTCTATAATCCTCATCATGCCCGCGGTCAAACCGTAGCGGAGATTCATCGTCGAGGATGAAATCCACGAGCCTCTCCAGTCCTTGAAAATCACCCTTGATCGAGTCACCAATGTCGCGGTCGACCCATCCCCGCGTCGTACCGCCCTCCAGGCCAATCACGACTGCATTTTCATTCCTGTCGATGAGGACATTGTCCGGCTTCACGTCGCCCCAAACGATACCCAGGTGGTGCAATCCTGCCACTGCGTTGCGGATCTGCGAAACCCATTTCTCTCTCAGTGACAGCGGAGTGTCCTCCCTGATGATCGAAGCAAGTGTCCCAGAACCTTTTGTTTCTATCCAATCGTAGAGCAATCCTTTGGCCTGACCTCCCGGACCTGCAACCACGCCAAAGAGTCGGGACGTGCTCAGTTGCTGTGTAGACAGGCTTGAGGAGTGAATGCGCGAGTACTTTTCGATCTCGTCGACGGCATCATAAGGCGCCCAGCATGATTTGTAAAAAAGCCTCTGGCCTCCGACAAAGACTTGCCGAGGGATGATGTCGTAAACGGCATTACCGTCGCTGTATGGTACCTCGACCTCTCCAGGATCGAGTACGGGAAACACAGATTGGAGAGAATGCATGTTCCATTCTTTCGATAGCGATGTATCATCCCATGTGCGTTCTATGACAGCACCTGGCACGGCCTTCTCCCCAACGACTCGGTACTGGCACTCGAAGGAGCCACGAACTGCCAAGTCAGCGAGCGTCAGTTTGCCAGTGTGTAGCCTGGGAGGCGCCAGCCTTTCGAATTCTGGCAAGAAAACGTCGGCAACTTCTTCGGAATAGTCCCAGACTTCCGGAGCATCATCATTGCCGGCACTGATTTGCTCAAATATTTCGCGGAAGCGGCTGATTGCGCATGGTGAGTCGATGAAGCAATCGGCAGACACGCTAATTGTAAAACAAAATCCATTGACGCGAATACTCATGTCGAAATTGTCGTCCCCGACATCCCACCCTCGAATTTCGTACGGGAGTGACGATTTCGGCATGTCGATACAAGTTTTCATCATCATAGAAGGAAAGGCAAGGAAGTGTTTGGGGGCACAATTGTACATGTAGATGGAGGGTTGACGAGCTGTCAGCTTGGTCCCGACTGAGCGGTAGAGGCGAGAGGCACGTGGGGAGAGGGCGGCACGTAGCGAAGCGCCCCGTCCGGCTCTGGGATGCGGCCACTGGACCCCTTCGACACGGTCACAGGGTCATGGCCGCAGCATTCTCGCTCGATGGTGGATTTCTGAAGAATGAATTGCCTCTATTCACGTTGCACTATTCGGCCCTCCAACATGTATTCCGCCACCTTCTTTATATCTTTCAAGGTCGAGTTTGTAGTCGCGGCCATGATATATGTACCTCGATTCCCTAGGTCCAACCCACATGTTGAGCACGTTCGCTAAAGTCAGGTCCGCGGCTTCCCCGGAACTTCCCATCAGCCTCACCATATCTACTAGAATGCTCGTGAGCATCGCGGCAGGACGTGCTATAACAAGAACTCAGCTTAGCAATAGTGATATTCGTCCCGACCCGAGCTCAGAGTGAGGGTGCTCATTGTGATCGGCGCTGATGGTCACAACACCTCTTTTGATTGCGTCGGTTCGTCGGGCTGTGCCGGTTTCTCGGACTGCGGCGGCACGTTAGACTAGGCTCCGACATAATATTCCGCCCAAGCAAGTGTGGTATTCAACCAGTCTTCGCCGGCGGGGAGCTCCCATTTGGCCTGAGGACAGTCCGTAGGGAGGGCAGCAAGCCTGGAGCTGTGTGCCGATGACCACGAAAGGACTATCTCGCCGTGAGAGGAAAATTTAGCTAGGATAGCTCATGGGGCATGCCACCCCAGGCTTATTTCTCAACTGGCGGTCAATATAATAGCCCGTCGTCCACATATGTCTTGTCCAGAGCATCCCCCCGTATGATGAGCGCCGCAAACAGTCCCAGTCGGCTTTGGCACGTCAAAGTATTGACCCGCAAACCCACGGGTCTCGTGTCACGAGTATTCTCCGCTAGTAAAGGTGGTTGTCAGGCAGGATGAAGGGCTGCGTGGGCGGTATGGTGGGCTCTACCCTCGGCAGGCTGGTTTTGCTCGCGGCAATGTTCGTCATGTGCACTGCCAAAACAGTAGCAATAGACTACAAAATCACAATTGCTGTCTTCATTTTGATCATGACGAAGACGACGAAATAGGCACACGATCAAAGGAATGTGCTATTAGGAGAGCAGCAGCACGCGCCCTGGCCGACAGCTATAGCGTTTTAAGGCGAAGACACCTCATATGCATTCGGCATGAATTGACGGACAGAATCACAACTCAGTCCCATAGCGTCCCCAGTACCTTGTTCACTCTCCCAGTCCAGGGGCTTCTCAACACCAACAGTACCGCGTGTAATGCCAGAAAGTGCGCAAAGGCGTTTTGCGACATCAGAAAAGATTCACTTGACAGAAACCGTCAATACCGGCGAGATGGCTGCCGTTCTTGGATCCCTGCGCTCTCGCTGTTTGACCTCGCGACAAGCACGGCCACATCTCAAAGGACGCTACCGTCAACTACCAAGGGATTTATGCCCAGCAGATGAGATTTCATCTCCGAGGCGAAGCCATCTACACGTCGGGGTCTTATCAATGCTTCCCTCATCGCATCGCGGCGCGAGCTCGGGGTCCGACGGACATTCCCTACAGAGTCCCTCGGCAGGGCTATGTGGAGCATCTGAGTGAAATAACAATGAAATGCCGTGAGTATATTGCAACAAAGAAGCAACAAATGATCGCGACTGGCTACGTCACAGACACTGGTACTCACCATCTTCCTCAGATTGTAAGCCAAGCCACCCGTATCTGTCTCCCCACGGACTATGTACGGAGCTCGAGAGCTACCATCCAATCTATGTTCTTGGAAGGGTTTATGATCGCATATTCTGCCTAATATTGTTTAGGACTCGGTAGAGCCGCGTTTTTTTCTTTTCCGGCCGTGACTTTAGCTAATGTTGCGCTAACTTATGGGCGCCTCTGCTTTGTTTGCTGGTATAAACACATCAGCCTCTGCAGGGAAGTAGCATGGGCCAACCAAGTTGACCCGCGTGGAATCTCAATGTTCTTATTTCTCTGGGTCTTTAGCAGCACATTCGCAATTTAGTCATCGCGGCTATTGAGGGCTCCGGAATCTGGTTGGCTGGCCGTGTAGTGAACCTGTTCTTGAAAATGATGCTTCTCTGTTCCGGGTAAGTCGATACTCATGCCTATTTTGAAACTTCTAAGCGTGAGCAGGGCTCTCGAGGGGCTAAAGGACCTTCCTGACCGGACCTTCATGCTACGTGGTAACTTACTCCCAGATGCTGTTGAAAGCTTCATGGGTCCTTTGCTAACAAATGCCCTGCGAGGCGAATGAGTTGGTCTTGTTCAATGCACCAAACGATACGGCCTGTGTTGATTCATTGTCGTCTGACATGTCTCAGGCTGGAGGCTGTCGCCAACCCCGGAAATTCCGGCTGCCAGTATTTCGCCACGTAAGAGATGAACACGTTTTTGTGACGTACTAACGTAAGTTTCGGTCATATATGGAGGTAGCTGAGCTCTAGATGGGCATATTGCTTGATCGATGCTTTAGTTGCATCGTTTCTGTTCTGGCTGGTACGTGCTTCGAAAAGGAAGAGGTCACAAAAGGTGCATCTATACATACATGTATTCACGGAACACCTTACCCGAGAGGGTCAGCGGATAAGTTTAAACAGTATTTAGACATTTTGTCAAAAAGCAGCTAAGAATTTAAAGGATCTTCTGGTGTGCAGTATTTTGGCCAGCGTTTCGTACATTTAGCCCGGATCCCGTGGTACGAAGGATAGTTTCGTGCCTTGTTACGATGGGTCACTACATGTAAAAGGGGGTGCGAGGCGTTCTCGTACGCTGCCACGGGGAACCCCGAACTGCCACTGCACTGAGATGTCGATTGGCTTTTGCACAAGCAAAGCTCAGCTGACGCTCGCAAGGCAGAGTTTGGGCAACGTAAGTTTTGCGTGACCAGGCTCATACATACCTGAAGAGTCTAGAAATAGCGCATCATTATTCAATGTAGGCTGCTGGCAGGCTCTCGGACAAGGAGACGCCCTCTGCTTTATCGGTCGTCGCCATCGCCGGTGTGCGTGCAAGCGGGCACTCATGAAAGCTTTTTACTACTCTCAAGACCAAGCAACAGATAACGAGCGATTTGCTTAGACGAGAGCCTTCTACTTACTTGCATCAGTCGTACATCGCTTGCGTGCCAGCGAGATGCTCTCGAGCAATGCATGACGCCATGGCCGACGACTGGCGTCAGAGACTCGGATCGACCCCGGCGACGTCGAGGCCCACAGCGGTGCCCCTCATCTGGTGCCCCTCATTCTCTCATCCACTCCAAGGTGGCAGTGCCGACACACGACGCTGGGATTCGAGGTGGAAATCGGCTACACGGCAAAGCAGGGTGCATTGGCTTGCAGGCCCCAGCCCCAGGGTCCCAGAGATCAGCCTACCAGGCCCCAGCTCAAACGCACTAGCCGGCAATAGCCTCCCGATTGACCAACCGCGATGGCGGCGTGAGGTCGAGCTTCCGCCCGGGAAGCTTCTGGCGGTCTCGAACGGGGGAGCTGGGAGCTCCAAACACCAAAGAACACGCGTCCCGGAGTGCAGAATGGACGCACTGCACTGTACCTGGGACCGAGCATGGATACTATGCGGGGACAGTGTGACGCAATTGCGTGCATTGTAGGGTGCTCAGATGCATGGATGGACTCAATTCGTTTTGACTACATGCTCTTGCTAGCTTTTAACCCAACGTGGGCGTTGTGACGTTTCCCGCGCCGTTGAGCAGAGATGGCCGAGCCATTGAGCTCTGGCGTCATCCTCTACCACTGTCCCTGGTTGCTCAGCTGCTCCTCGGCCTGCTGCTGTGCGTGGCGCTTGGCCTTCTCGCGATCGATGAAGTCGAGGCCCTTGGTCTCAACCTCGCGGTCGACAAAGGCGCCGATCACGCCGGCGAGGATCTCCTTGGCCTTGGCGTGGCTGTCGGGTTGACCTTGAGTGCGTCGTCAGCGAGTGTCCAGACAGCTCGAGCTGGCGTCTTACCATTGTTCGCGACGTGGTTCTCGTACGCCTTGGCGGCCTCGTAGGCGGCGGCGCCGCCGATGAGCTCGTGCGACCAGCTGGCCTCGTGAGGACGGTTCACGACCTGGTCGTAGGCCTGAGCCTGATCGGAGTCATCTGAAGCAGTGTGAGCGAGGCTGCATCGACAGGGAAGTCCAGATATCCAGCAGGAGGCGGCTTACCATCGAACCAGCCCATTGTGAGTGAATTGTAATAGCAACAAGTACGAAAGTAGAAGAAGGTTGATTTGGTTTGGGGAGGAGGGCTTCTCACGGATCAGAGGGGCAGAGATGGAGGGGTATATATAAGTCGCATCGAGAGGAGGGGAAGAGGTCCCTGGGCCGCGACATGGCTGGGTCCAATAGTGTCATCGAGCTGAGACGACCCGCTTGCTTTTCAGACAAGCAGGGGAAGGTACACAGCGACGTGGTCTGCTCGGACTCGTAATTTGGTCACAGTGAAACGGGAAGAGCCTCGAACGGAGTGGCGGGCTAAGCCTCTTACATTAGCTGCGTTGCGTCACAGGGTGGCGGCCAGCTTGGACTCAGCCATCCAGGGACCAGTGGATGTGCTGCACCAATGGATAAGGTATGAGATCGCCCAAGCTCCATCTACCGGGAACACTGCTTGGTGTGATTTGCAGTGCAACCCCTGGCAAATGACGCCGATTCGGTCCTGCAAAGACGTCACTGCCGGCGTTGGTCACGTAACATGAAGTATGGGTTGGGAGCTTGACGCAGTACCATGAGGACTTGTGCAGAGCATGATGCATGACGAGACTGAGGCAAGTAAGGGTGGAACTCATACGGTTAGGAGAAGGGGATCGTTGGAAGAGCAGGAAACTCAAACTCCATGGACAAGTGTTCTAAGCCAATGCTCCGCGTAGGACTCCGCCCAAAATTCAACCTTCGGCCGTCTCCATGCCCTCGCCAGCGAAAATTCGTATCATGTTACGAAGGGTTCAGAACGCTGATGCCCGAAATTCGTCATTGAATGATAAAAATGTAGACCTAAGCACCGCCCTTACAGATGCCATCCGAACAACAACCAACACCGTCTCCTAAGGAACAGCCTGTGGGTCACTACTTTCCAGAGCACCAACAAACAAGCCAAGGCTCCCGCAAGAAGAGGAATCAGCTGGGCGACACTGAGGATATCATCCACGCCTACTCCTTTTATGTCGTTCTCACGAATGAGATACTCCACAGTGGTTATGGAGAGCCCAATCAGACCCATGGAGGCCAGCATCAGCGATATCTCCACCTGCGGTCGCTGCCGCCGCCGAGCAAAAGCTTGCTCAAGACCACCCTGGAGGCGACGAACCATCCGAAAGACACTGTAGCCCAAAAGAGCAACACAGGCGATCAAGCCGGCGACGGACGCGGCCTTTCCCAGGGAGCGGAACCAGCCGGTGATGGTCGAGGGCCCAAAAAATGAAACGTCCCTCCCGTCGCAGTCGCTCTTCATGACATCAACCCCCGTGAACCAGAACCAAATCCCGTAGGCTGAAAGAGCCAAGTAGAAAATGAGCCGGAGGATGCCCGACGTGCGGCCGAAATGGCCGATGCCGTCGCCCGTGACGCTGGACAAGGACCCGCATAGCAGGAGCTGGGTGATGACCGAGGCGACGGCGTTGTGCCTCTCGCCCGACTCGGTGCAGAGGCCGAGGAAGATGGACGTCTGGACGATGAGGTTGAGCAGCCGAAAGGGGCTCTCGTTGGCGGGATCGAAGACGGTCACGAGCAGCGTGGCGATCCACTGCCCGTACACGCCGATCCGCACGCCGAGTCCGAAGAGGTCGGAGTTGCCATCGAAGGAGCACTCGGCCGCAGACATGGCAACCAGCAGTCGAGTGTTGTGTAGTAGGAGACGAGACGGTCGGGAAGAAGCGCTGCTCGGGGCCTGAACTTCGAATCGAGGGCAAGGAACTGGGGGCAGCAGTCAGGTAGATAAGGTTGCGGGCTGGCCCGCTGCCGTTGGTCTTGGCGGACGAGCCACGATAGGCCCACTGATAGAAGATGTGAACGCAATGCAAGTCGCCTCGCCGTTGCGCCTTGGCCGGCTGCCTGCTGGCTCGTGTCCGAGGAAAGTGACGATGGCGTGGCGCATGCTGCGACTATTAAGTTTCAGCGAAAGACTGCAGCACCTCAGCCGCCGCGACCCATGCATGGAGCTATCGCTGCAGCTCGCATTCTCGTGCAAGCTACTCCGTACCAGGCGCTTTGAACCCTGCGTCTCGAGCCCCAGCCTCCACAAGCCAGCTGGCCTTCGGGTAGGCCTCAGCCCAACGACGGCGCCCGCCAATGGACGTCGCCCAGGTCAGCAGGGACGCCGACGAGATGCGGACGGATGGGGACCGCACAGCCACCGCGCATCGGGTGCCAAGAGATGGCAGACCGCGGCCGCCTCGGGCGGGCTGACCAGGCTCGTCAGCCGCGTCGTGTAGCGGTGGCACGCAGTCCGAAGCCCTGGTCAGCCTCACGTTGCGCTCCCTCTCGTGCAGTCGCACCGCGCTTCTTCGTTAATATGAGCAGACGGGGCCAGTTCAAGTGCGTTGCTGTCGCCGACGGAGCGCCCGTTCAGCGCCAACAACTCGCCAAATAATAACCTCAAAGTCCAGCATTGCATCCTCGTGCGGCCTCGTCAGTCTACCCATCTCGAGTTCTCAACCACTCAGTCCGCGGCGTGGTCGCCCCGGCACCAGCTGGCATCATGAACGAGACGGCTTCCGCAGCGGCGGCTCTCACATGCCCTGTCACGGGCAATCCTGATCTATACGGCCTGGGCATCCGGCTCGGCATCTACATCCAGATGCTCACGGTCCAGCTGTCGGGTCTTCTTTCGTACTGCTTCCAAGTTGAGGACCACATAGGCCAAGCAACCATTGTCTTTGTCCTCTCCACCTCCATCGTTCTCGTCAGGCTGCTCAACACCACGATCGGGGGTACCGCACCGGCGCAGATCGAGCCCGTCGAGGTCTTCCCGGTCCTGTCGCTGCTCCTCATTCAGGTGGGAGTTTGCAGGGTGTCGCCACGCAATCACACGACGCTGCTGATCTGGATGGTCGAGCTGGTTGGCCTCACCGTTGGTTTTGCCTGGTTTTGGTTCCACGGAATGGATTTGCTACCAAGATCCTGCCCAGACGACAAGGCCTTCTTCTTCGCCCAGGTCAGCATCTGGAACTGGTTCCGCACATTCAATAAGGTTGGGTCGGTTTTTGCGGCAGTAGGCACAGCCTTTGCTATACTTGCATACTGCGGAAGTGAGTCTCTCTCGACTATGGCGTGGCGAACACGCTCAATGCTGACGGCACACCACCAGCCTTAATATATTCCTGCTGGATGTCCATACTCAGGTGGAATGATAGACGGAACAATCTTTACGTCCCTCCTGCCGACGACGACGACGATGATGATACAAAAGGAATCGGCGCTGGCGTCGGTGATATTGTGATTAATATTGGCGCCATTGTCTACGTGGAGGTTTCATTGAAATGGAACAACATCACCGGCGTTCAGTCTCTGAATAGCCCCGGCCAATTCATGCCCTTCTTCATCGCTCTTGGACAACTTCTGAGCGTCTTCTACTCGGCTGCCAAGTACTTTCTTCAGGCTCATGCAGGCGAGGGTGTGGATGGAGGAGAAGAGGACGGTGAGTGCATCTGCCTTCGCTTACACGGCGGATAAAGCGCATTGTGAATTAACGCAGCTCTTTACAGAATCGCTGCTCGAATGCCACCACCATAAGGCACAATATAGTAGTCCACACGATCAAGAGAATATTCCTCTTTGAAGGATTCGTCCTGCTGGCACGAGCCCGCATTGCTCGACCTAAGAATTTACACGAATATCTTATGAGAGTGGCAGCACCCAAATGTAGTTCGCCGGCACGGCTTCCGGGCCGAGGGGCTGCGCATTGATCGCTCAGAACGACGATCTGATTTGATACCCAGACTTGTTATAACGTCTCAGAAAACAAAAGCGTCTCCGAGAACCAATCGGCTGCTCAGGCGTCGTTGATACGTACTCGCGCGTCGGCTTTCCCCTCTTCGCAGATCGCCGTTCGCCTGCGTTGGCTCGGATGCAGAAGAGAACCGACACGGTGCATTTCGTTATGTGATGGCACGAGGACAAAGAGGGTCACGCGCCCAGCTTGCTGTGCAGGTAGTGGTTCAATCCCCGCCCTCGGGGTACCTTTTGTCGCATTCTTCGCGGTTTACGGAGTAAGCGTCAGCCAAACGCGCATGAGGAATGCAATTTTTCCGGCTCGCGGTAACGGCAGCCACTATGGCAAGTGGGCATGACGCATGGACAAGGGATGCAGCTTCGCCAATTCTGAAATCTGAAACGAGAACCTAGGCACTCTTTTTATGACCTTGAAAGTTGGCGTCATACGTCGGCTCAGCATGAGTCCAGCCCTGCCAAGTTGTTTGTTGACCACTTACCCATACTATCTTCCATTGGACATTCACATCGCCGTCGAAACGCTATTATTGGACTCGAAGGCCACAGGCTGCTGCGTAACATCGTATCTGAAGCGGACACGCAGATCCCGTCACGCACGTCTTGATGAGGGGTACGACTAGGTTTGTTGACGGTCTATTATATCTAGCTTGCCCATATCATTGTTCTACCTTTGATACGAGGAGCCCGCCTGTCGCTTCGTGCTCGATGAGCCCCCCGCAAATACCACCCGCCTATTTAAGAGCTTTTGACGGGATTCTTGTCGCAAAGGAGGCTTTGACCATGATGCTCCTGTGGTCTGTGGTTGCCATCGGCACGATGGTATTGACTGCGGAAGCCACTGAACATTTAAAGATGAAAAACCTGGTCACATTTGGAGATAGCTACACCGATGAAGGCCGCCTGGACTACTTCAACGGTCACCACAAGGCTCCACCGGAAGGATCTATGTTGCCGCCAAGCAACATGACTTTCAGCGGTGGCTATTCTTGGGGCCGGCTTGTTGCCAATCGCACGGGAGCCGGGCTCTATGACTATGCCGTGGGCGGCGCTATGTGCTCCAACGACATTATCAACCGCACCCTCCCTACAATAAACAGCTCATTTCCATCAGTCATGGAGTACGAGATACCCACATTCAAGAAGGACTTGACGTACGACTCTTTGTACCCAGACAGGCGAGCCGACAATACAGTATACGTGCTCTGGATAGGGACCAACGATCTCGGGATTGACGGCTTCTTGGGAGACACCCAACATGCCGGGCAGAGCATAACATCCTTTGTAGATTGCGTCTGGAATATCTTCGATAACCTCTATGCTTTGGGCGGCAGACAATTTGTCCTAATGAATCAGCTTCCGCTCCACTTCGCCCCAATGTATGCAACCCCCGGCGCCGGGGGTAAGGGTAACAATCGCTACTGGCACGATCCGTCCGCCTACAATGTAACGGAGTTCCAGAATAAGCTTCTCGAATACGCAACTAGCGTGAACACAATGTTCGACTACGGTGCGCCGTTCTACCTTCGCGTGCGGTCGCGATGGCGCGGGGCGACATTCGACATCTTCGACGTATACTCTCTGATGATGGATGTCCGCGCAAATCCGAGCAAATATCTGGACGCGCCAGCCAACATCACGGGCCCGTTTCGGTCGTGTCTCTCTTCCGATTGCGTCAACTCACCTGAACCGCTTTCGAGTTTCATGTGGTGAGTGATGCCAGGCTCGCAATTGCGGAGGCGCTTGCACGTGTGCTTGTATCGCTGACGAGGAACCAGGTACGATGAACTGCATCCCTCTGCCAGGATGGAGGAAATTATCGCGGAGAATTTTATCAATGTTGTACATGGACACTCGAAATACGGGAAGCACTATCGTTCATGACGGAATCTGATACCGCCTGACTCTTGAGAGTCAAATTGTATTTTGTGGCTCGCCCTCGAGAATATCTAGTAAGGCAGCCCGTCACATCATATGATCTTTTTCAGTCCCATCTCGAGCTACGATTTGGATATGGAGCTGTCTGCCGCCTTCCCGCTGGCCTCTGTCCCCGTCGTCACCCCGACCATGACGTTTCCCAGGCTGATGCCCACGCCGCTGGCGGTGCGCCCCTCGGGAGCCACGCCGACGCCCACGAACTTCCCGCCGAGGCGGAACCCGAACCCGCCGACGTCCGTCGTGTCTGCGCCCTGCGCCGTGGTATTTTGGTTTTCTGTGGCCGGCGGAGCGCTGTTGTTTCTCTCCACGCCCTGCTGCGGGACCGGTTCGTCGGTAGACGTGGACGTGGGCGGCGGCATCTGGTCGGTTGCGCTCATGTCGTCGAAGCTGATGAACGTTAGTTCGGCGCTGCGATGGAGTGCTTGCAGTGTGGTAATATTATAAACTATGACTTCGTAGGAACGTGTCTTTAAAGCCACGGCTGAGAATCGCGGGGGGGCGGCTTTATATTGAAGCTATAATGATTTTGGCCAGCATGCGTGTTGGTCGCGAGTAGCGGGCACGCGTGCCATTGGTTCATGAGGACTTCCGCAACCAACATCAACTGCCTTTCTCGGAAAGTGATGCTATGCTAAGCCACGGGCACGGCACGATTAGGGGACTAAGCCTGCAGATGTAGCCGCATCGCGAAGCAACGGCGCCCCCGTGGACTAATAGCAACGGGAATGCTTATACAAGCCCACGCTGACAACCGACGAGGACATGTTCTGCACTTGGAATCCTGGCCGTGTCAGCTATTTAATATGAAGCCGGTAGGAATTCGCAATACTACGTGGAGAGCAGTCTTGTTACCGCCAAATCCCCTCCACCCCATCTCTTCCCCCGAAAAGATGCGTGCATGCGGGTATTTGTAGTTGCTTACCGTTTGTTTGATAGAGTCAAGTTCAGGACCGAAGTTGCAAAAGACCAGAGTTGCCTTGTTTTGGACCACTAATAACTGCTCCACAGACATCCTGATCGGCGGCCGAAGCTCCAACATGCAAACGTACGAGTACCGGTACGAGTATTACACAAGTATTACACAACCTATTCTGCGGGGTACATCGCTCCTATTTTGGGGATCTCGAAAGAGATGCCTGATGAGTACATAATGCTTCTAGCTTGTCAGGAGATATGTACCCACATCACATGCATAAACGACATGCGTCTCAACTCTCAAGCTCCCCCTAGTGAGAAATCCCCGCCCCGACGCCCACTTTACATAGGCATTACAATTACCCAAAGGGCAATGATGTTCAGTTCCCGAAACCAATCTTATGCCGCTCGGCGGAAATTATCCGGGCCTGAGTCCGAGCCGAGTTTATGAAAGACCCACGCCCGATGGTCCGGCCCGTTAGACCGCTGGTTGATGGGATCCCATGGGATACTACTGTGCCTTTCACTAGTGAAGAAGCGGTCTGTCAAACACAAATTGGATACAAAGGCGAGCTTCGTTCATTATATTTGATTGGTGTCCGCACTTTCACCTTGTCCCCACAAGCCTTGCTCGTACTGGTACGGGCTTCGAAAGGATTGCGGCGTGTTCGAGTAGCTCCTAAAATCTCACATATAAGAGGGGTGATGCTGGAGGTCCTCTATATGGCATTAGGATAAATGAGCGTCCTTCTCCCGGTTCCATCTCAAACTTACGACCGAAGCCCATCCATCTCAAAGCGACATATCCGAACCATATCTATCACCAGAGAACCTTCTTTACGTTCATTACGTTCAAGATGCAACTCAGCTCCATCCTGACCGGTGTCATTGCCGCTGTCCTCGCCACTGGAGCGGCAGCGGGCTGTTCTCCCAGCCACCCTATCGGGGATCATTGCCCCCCCGAGAGCGAAGGTGCCCACTTCTGTGATAATTCTTGCTCCAACATTGTGAGTTCTATGCCGCATACTAAATTCAGTCCTCGATCAGAGCTCAAGCTAAGATTGTAGATCATCTGCCACAATGGAATCACCCAGCTGAACAACCGCTGCGCCCCAAATTGCTGCAGGTATGGGAACGGAGGCATTCCTTACTGCGCGTGCTGAAAGAGTCGTGGGTAGCGGCAGAGCGGGCTCTGGAGATAGTGCAGCATTTGTAGCAGGTGCTGCTCCCATGTATAAAATGGCTTGTCATGTCGTGTTCCGTCGGCAATGTAAGCTCAATCAGCATTGCAGATCAATGAAAGTCACATCAAACCATTTCCTGGATAGCTGGCAATAGGGTCATTACCTTCACAAGTTGATCATCGGATCATCGGGCTACGGCCTGCAGACCCCGCGCTTACGTCTATGCGTCTCTGGGACCCCTGCCCACGTACATCCTCCCCTCACTTCTCCCAGATAGGAAGTCGAAGGATCCTCTAACGGCGACAACTGCAGCGGTTTTTGTTTCATTTATTGCTGACCAAAATGCTGGTTCGTTACTTCATGTCCTGGTGGGTCACGGTCAATGAAGGCCTCATACATGTCGAGTTGGAGTTTAGCCGGTCTACGCCACGGGGTAGCTCAGATAGGGTTCTAATACATGTATGAACACAGCATACGGAAACCCGGCTTAGGGAAGCGGCGACTATGCGACATCGGGTTTGGAGACGAGTGCGGAGGCACGTTATAAGCCAGTGAGCACGCTCTCGTTCGCTCAGTGCAGCAAACGCATTGAAGACGGTCAAGAAGTCGCTCAAGAAAGGTGATGATACTTTTTCTCGGCCTCGGGTCCCCCCGCAACGGCCCCATTTGCGTTGCGAATCTCAAAGGGCCGGAGTGGAAGTCTGACAGTGCCACAAGACAGTCACGAGGCAATTTTTTAAAAGTAGTGTCACAACAATCCGGCAAATAAGCTCTTTCGAGAAACAGTAAACACATGGCGGCTTACTTTTAGTCGCTTGATTACTCTCCCGACGGAGCTTCTCCCGCATTTTCTAAACCCGTCCCGCATGGTTCGCTCCCTGGCGGCTTCTCAACCCACACTTCGTCCCGAATCGTCGCAATAAATGTCGTGAGAAAAGAAGCCGTTTCCATCACTAGGACACAGGACAATAGTAGCTACTTCCAGTCATACATAGGCAGAACAACAGTACGGAGTACTCCGCCCCTTATCCATTTGTCAGTGCAACCCGACGAAGGTGCCACAGCCAGGTCTTCACCACCACCTCATCTCGAAACACGCCAGCGCAAAAAGAAATCGTCAAAAACACCAAAAATGAAAGCCTCATGGCGGAATCGAACCGCCGATCTTATCATTACTAGTGATACGCTTTACCGCTAAGCCAATGAGGCGCTTCTTGTTGGGGACAGCGGGTGCCAATGTGCAATATGAAGCCAGCTTGCGGAAGTGGGAGGAGCGGGCCCATACGAAATGAGGGTATACCCGCAGTGGAGGGCATCGTGGGGCTGCACGAGGCCTGGATTCCACCAGACGGAAACGCTACCTCGTTTTGGACTCAGAATGTCCGTCATGGGGAGCAGTCAAATCCGACGGGAATCCAATTGCGGCTCGTGAGCACCATGACGAGGCCCTGGCCTTCACGACTGATCGTGCTGCTTTCATATCGACATATCGAGACTCACGAGCGACAGCGGGCAGTTGACTGATTTATGCGGCTGTCAGGCTATGCAATAAAGGCCGGCTAAAAACAAAATCGGCGGCAAGCCGTTGATGGCCTTGCCTTCTCCAGAGCTATACGTGGACACCCACGCCATTGGCGGCAGCATGAAAAGCAGCAACCAGATACAGCCATTTTAAGCTCGTGATTGTTTCTTGGGGAAATGGTCATTGTTTCTTGGAGAAGTACTTCATGTACCGAAAGACGTAGTGTCCCCATTTCGCATCCGGCCCCTCGTTCGGCGGTGGCATGGGGGCGTACTCGTCCAGGTCGATGTCCAGCGACCTGATAACCTGAAAGCCCGACTTTTCGTACATCCTCCACGCCGGCTCCGAAGAGTGAACCCAGGCAAAGACGCCGTTGGCGTCGCAGAATTCGGTGCCCCACCGCAGGAGTGCGGATCCGACGCCTCGGCCCTGATATTTGGGGGAAACGGACAGGCCGACGACGAAGATGCATCGCGTTCCATCGGGCATAACCTCCGTCATCCACGCTTCCATGTCTGCGTCTGTGCGAGCCGTTAGTCGCTTGATCGGATCCGTCTCCGGCTGGGGCTCAGGCTCCGGTTTTGTGTCTTCTGACGGCTCTGGCTCGACTCTCGGCTTCGCTGGCGGTTGGGTTCTCCCCTCTATGACGGGCATCTCCTCTGGCTCGAACCCGCGAAATCCCCAGTTGCAATAGCCCATGATGTCTCCAGACGCATCGTCCACTACCTTCAGAACCACCAATTTCGGGTTCTGTAGGCAGCCGGGCAGGCTTTCTAGCCCGTACTTCTTCATGTCAAAGGGCTCCTTGCCCAGCCCCTTCATCTCGGTCTGACGATCCGTCTCGAAGGCATCCGCGCTCAGCTGTGCCACTGCGGGCACATCCTCAAGCGTGACGGGCTGAATTTTGAAACTTGATTTTGACATGGCGAAGACTCTGGCCTGGTTTTGGTTTTTGGGTGTCTGTCAAGAAGCTGAGCGGTTGTAATGAAGACTTTCCCAATGATGAATGCGAATAGTCGTTTAAAATACTCCTCTGCGAACCATGCCGTTACAGTAAGATCAATTCAACGGCGACCTGAGTCACTCGGCGGCGATGACAAAGCACCTTGCGCTATTGGTAATTAATGCGTCGCGAAGTCCAGGGGTCGCAGCGATGGTAGAGTATCGCGCAGGTTGCAATTTTTAGCGGCTTGCCTTTCGCAGCAGGTCAAGGACGGACTCGGCGTATGCTGGCCCGTCGTCATCGGAGACGCCGCCGAGCACGACGGTCTTGTCCTTGGACTTCGCGCCGTGGGTCAGATGGAAACGGGTCTTGGGCAATTCAAGGATATCGCTGAGGAGCTGCACAACCGCCTTGTTGGCTTCGCCGTCGCGCGCCTGTGCTGCCACGCACAGCTCCACGCAGTCGTCCGAGACGGACGAGACGCCTTCGCGATCCTTGCTGGTGCCGGGCTTGACGCGCAGCTGGAGCCGGAGCGAGCCCAGGGCCGGCGTCTTCTTGCCGCCCACGATGAAGCGGACAGCGCTAGGCGACGCCATGGCCTTGATAGAGTGACGATTGGCAACTGGTGCAAGACGAGCCTGGATTTGGCGGGCTGCGAGGGCGCTGAGGGGTAGCATCAGCCCGGGACTGAGACAATGCGCGCTCCGCAGAGTATAATAATGTAGCCCAGATGGGCTTCGGGCTGCCAAACTCTCGCAACTCGCACGTCTCCGAAGCAAGGCAGTCCTGCGCGCGTGCGATGGGCCAATTCACCACCGCGTGTCGCCGGCGCTCCGCTGTGATGAAGCCAGCGCTTCCTCGGGCACCGCCCAGAGCCGCCGCCGTCGCTGTCGCCGTCGCTGCCGGTGCAGGGCTCCCCAACTCCAACTCCAGCTCCAACTCCCGCTCAGGCTGGCTGGTGCAGCGCCCCACCACAGGCCCTGTCGCCGCCCCGTCCCGCAGCCGCAGGTCGTGCCCGAACCCTTGCTCGCCAGAAATCGCCCAACTGCTCGCAGCGACATCATCATCATCGCCAACACCGCGTCCGCCCTCAGCACCCCCAATTCCCACCTGCATGATCGCTGCCCGCCGGCTTCACCCCAGTCTCCCCTTGCGCGCCATGGCCTCGGCGTACAGCGCGTACCATGGCGCTGCCAACGGCCCCCAATTCACCGTCACCGCGCTGGGCCGCTGGTCCGTCTTGAACAAGCAGCTTCCCGGTGCGCATCGTCCTCTGCCGCGCGCCCCCGCGAACCCAAGCTAACTCTCCGACAGCCGTGGACAAGATCAAGGCGCTGCACGTTTACGATTTCGACAACACCTGTACGAGTCCCTCCCCAACTGGCGATGCTGCTGCTCCGAGACCCCGCTGACGGCAAAACAGTGTTCAAGACGCCCCTCCCCAACCCTGCGCTCTGGAGCGGACCGACAATAGGCATGTTGGCCAACCAGGACATATTCATCAACGGCGGTTGGTGGCACGACAATCGCATCCTCGCGGCGACCGGCGAAGGCCTGCTCAAGGAAGAGCCGCGTGCTTGGGACGGATGGTGGAACGACAAGGTCGTCGAGCTCGTCAAGCTCACCGTCAAGCAGCCAGACGCCCTCTGTGTATTGCTGACCGGTCGCTCCGAGAAGGGTTTCTCCGACTTGATCAAGCGGATGGCGGCAAGTAAGGGCCTAGACTTCGATCTCGTCGGCCTCAAGCCCGAAGTCAGCCCAACGAACCAGAAGTTCCACAGTACCATGCATTTCAAGCAGCTCTTTCTCAACGCCCTGGTGGAGACATACAAGGACGCCAGGGAGATCAAGGTGTACGAAGATCGGCCAAAGCACACAAAGGGCTTTCGTGAATTCTTTGCCGAGTACAACCGTCGCCAGTCTCTGGCGCCAACACGGGGACCCTTGCTTGCCGAGGTGGTTCAGGTTGCAGACACCTCGACATATTTGGACCCCATCGTCGAGGTGGCCGAGGTTCAGCACATGATCAATCAGCACAACTTCAGTCTGGCCCTCCAGCCGTCGGACTTGCGACAAACCAGGTTCCAAATTAAGAAGACCGTCTTCTTCACCAGCTACGTCATCAACGCCGATGACAGCAGCAAGCTTAAGAAACTCGCTCAGATTCCGGCAGACATCTCAGCGCATGAACTGAAATACCACGCAAACAACATTCTCATTTGCCCTCGGCCGTGCCCAGCGAGCATACTCGAAAAGGTCGGCGGCATGGGCAGCAAAGTCCTCTGGGAGGTGACCGGAACAGCCTGTCTCGATAACAGCATTTGGGCAGCTCGCGTGCGCCCTGTGCCGTCCACGACCGTCTATCACACAGACAACCCTGTGCCACTCGTCGTGCTAGCCCTTAGGAAAGGCGCCAGACCGGTCGATGCTGGCAAGATCACCAGCTGGGTGCCACTGCCCGCCAACCAGTCCTTCGTTTTCGAGACTACTGTGCGTGAAAAGATGATTCTCAGAGTTGAGAGTGAAGACCCAAAGGAGGATGCCTACGAAAGCTTGTTTGCCAACAAGGCTTCCAAGCGAAAGCACACCGGGGACGATGACTGGGGTCACCGGCACACACACGGCCAGTACGGCGGCCGCAACGAGTCCAGAGGCTACCATTCTGGTAGAGGAGGTGGCGGCCGAGGGAGAGGCGGCAACCCCCGCGGCGGTCGGGCGAGAGGAGGTGGCCGAGGCGCCCGTGCTCGGGGCGGCGGCGGCCACAACTACCGCTCCCTCGACGACGTCGATCCCAAAGGCCAGCAAGGTGGCTACGGTGTGCAGGTTAACTACGATGACAGCCTGGTTCAGTCCGCTCCCACAGGCCCAAAGGCGTCGCACGGCCGGGGCGCATCTCAGCAGGGCAGAGGTGGCGGACGACCAAACAACCGACCCATGGGTGGCGGACATGGCGGCATCGGCGCGGATCTGCAAAACTTCTATTAGGAATCGTGGCTGATGTGACTTTGGGCAGCGTTATCCAGTCGGCGCGGAGTTTTGGCGTCAGAGAGTATCGTTTGGAAGAGTTTGTCATTTGCTTGGCGGAAGTGTATCCCGCGACGCCCTTGTTGGCTCACACGTTTTTCATCAGGACAAGCTGCATTGTACTTATACGTTACCTATGCGCGCTGCGGTCGCGTGGACGATTTGATGGATCTTGCGGTACGCAGGCCATTGGCCAAGCGGGGCCCTGATTCTAGGACGGGGAAGAAATGCGGCCAGGTGGGATGGGACAGACATGCATCAGCGACGGAGGCAGCCCGGAGGCAGCCCTGCTTGTACAGATTAAGATACCAAGAATATCAAGACACAACTTGTTCTTTGTAGATGTTCTTATGATATTTCAGGCCATTCATCTAGGTCTATTCTTCATCACTATCATCCTCGTCGTCTTCCTCCTCGGCATTCTCGAGCCACTCGACGAGCACCCTCGCCTTCTCCTTCAGGGCAGCCATGCCGTCGCCTTCGCTGGCCCTCTCGTCCTCCCACCACCCGAGGATCCCGTCCTCCTCGAGGATATCCAGCGCGTATAGCTGCTGCAGCATGGCGGCAAGCAGCGTGCCCGTCTTGCCGTGCTCGGTGCTCTTGGTGTGCTGCAGCGCCTTCTGGAGCGCGAGGATGAACTCGATCTGCTCGGGCTCTCCGCCGCCCACGCCAACCTCGTCGATGAACTTGGTGGCACCTTTCCGAGCGGTGAGTGCTCGCTCGGCCGCCTTGCTGGGCTCGAGTGAGCCGTGCTCGGGGGTGAGCAGTTCGGCGGCGCGACGAGAGAACGCCGTTGCGACAGCCTTTCGCATCATGGCGTCGGAAGCGTCATTGGCCAGACGCAGGCCCATGAACTCCAGCTTGGCCGAGTCAAAGTCCCCTGAATCGGCCCGCAGTGCGTCGAGAAGCCCGTGGACAGCATCGGCGTGGAAGGACAGCTTGCCTGTCGAGTCGTCGGAGGCGAACGAAGAGAGACGGGAGCGCGAGGACCCGGCGGCGTCGGCAGACAAGAACCTGGGATCGTCTTCGTCGTCGGACATCGCTTCAGACGCAAATGTGGAAATGGAGGACGTGGAGAGGTTGAGGTCTGCGAGGGAATACAAGAGCGATTTTTGGAGGCGTGCGGGATCCTCGTCGTCCATCTCGTCGTCCTCGGGGTCGAGAAAAGGGGCAGCGTTGGTATCAGGACCGAGGAGATTTGTGTCCTTTGTCGCCGGATTTCCAGTATAAGTGAGCGTCGACAGGACAACGCTCCGTTCCAGTGAGATGCCGTCGCTGATTTGGACTCCGGAAGAAATGAGAGATCCTGACGGGATTGAGCAGTTCTTTCCAATGACTGCCGACTCAGCGACGATGGAGTGCGATATCCTGGCTCCGTCCTCAATCAAAGTGTTATCCCAGACATAAGAGTCCTCCACCACAACATTCGCACCAATCTTGCAATCTTTGCCGATGACACTATTGGTTATCCTGCTCGACGACCCAATTGAGGTGCCTCGTCCGATGATCGACTTGGTCAGGCGGGCATCGGGTGTGTGCGAAACACTCGTCTCCATGACGAGACCATTGGCGTGTCGCTGATACGACTGCTTGGGGACGACGTTGTTTTCCGGAATGAAGGGGAACGTCCAGCGGTCGAGAACGTCGCGGCTCATTGCGTCGTACATCTGGAGGTTGCTGGCCCGGGCAGCGTATCCGTCTTCCAGGATCTCGGCGTAGATCATCTTGCCATTTAGCTCCCAGTCTTTTAGGACGCCGTGCAGGAAGTTTCTCCTAGGCAGCTCATAATCAAAGCTTTCTGACCACAGAGCAAGAACCTCTGGCGTGCAAATGTCCACCTGCGCGTCTATCAGGTCTGATCGCACCTCAAACTCCCTCGAGAGCTCATCTGGTATGGCCGGGTCAAGCGTGAGATAGTGATCGCTCTGCAAGGGGTTCATCTCGTCGTAATGCAGAAGGCGCTGGGTCTTTGCATCGACGACGAATATGGGCGTAATGCCGTTCGTCTTCGTTCGGTGGTCGTCCTTGCCTCCACTCCGCAGGACCGTCGTCATGATGTTTGCTGCGCTCGTCTCTCTTCGCTTGCGATGCGCCGCCAGCGCGCTGTCGAGCATGAAGTTGGACACGAGGTCGCCGTGCACCAGAAGGAAATCGCCATCTACGAGGGATCTCTTGTCCATGTCTCTCAGAACATCGCCAGTCGACCGCGCATCGGCTACTCGAACGAACTGTAAAATCGAAAAAGGGCAGGACCGTGACGACGTCGACCACCTCGAGCGGCTGATGTAGTCTTCAACCTGGTCCGTGTGCGCGCCGCAGTAGATATAAACCTCGTTCACCCCATTCATCGCCAGGAATTCCAGGGTATATTCGATCAGGGGCGTGTTCGCGAGGGGTAGCAGACACTATAGAGCTAATTGTGAGCGAGCTGGCGCCTCTCTGCAAGGCAACGCGGGACAAGGCATGGCGCACTCTTGGCTTCTCGACGGTAAACGGCCTGAATCTGTCTTGGAACGAGTCGGCGAGAACCTATGGCGCAGTGAGCTTAGTGACTCTCGTCGTCCAACAACCCCGCCCTGGCACATACAACGGCCTGGAGAACATCTTCCGTCTTGCTCTCGGCGCCCGACTTGGCCGGCTTTTTGCCCTTGCCCGAGCTGCTGTTCTTTCCCTTGTGCGACATGGCGTCCGGAGCAGAAGGGAAAGAGGATTGCGTGGCGATTGATGCGAGGGGCCGAGGTGGACAAACGAGAGGGAAAATGCTGGACCCTAGGAAAGTTCAAGGTGAGGTGACTCAATATCCAGGCTAGCGTGGGAAAAAAGCCCACCGCGGTGAGCACCCACCTTCCGAGGTGAACGGCGGGGTGGCTACCCTATAGCCTGTTTTCGACTTGTCAGACTGCGGTTCTACGCGAGTCTGCGGTCGCTACGAAATGCGACTGATCGCGAAGAGCTATACATAGTCTTGAGCTCTGAAACGTACTCTCTCCTCCAATGCGGTTTCGGACCTTTGTTTAAGCGAGAGACCGCGACGTGCTGATGCAGGACTCTGGCATGTCTCTCTGGTCGCTTTTGCAACCCAAGAGTTTGGAACTTTCGCTGGCCAGCTACCTTGTCTCACGTCGGCCCGCCTCTTCCGCAAACCACGAGATACGAATGCAATCGACGCCAAAGCTTGGCTTACTGTGAGCAACTCTTCCCGCATGGCTGCGGCTTACTGCACTACGCATGGGTCCCCAGCCGAGCTGTCTACTGGCCAAGCCGCAAAGGCACGTCAATTCGAGATGGCCACAGCCGAGATACAACACTCGGGCCCGCGATCGAATCCCCTCAAGCAGGATGCTCGAAAAGCTGTCTCATGAAAGGTCTTTGGCGCTATTGTGACATCCAAATCCAAACAAGGGTCGGAGTTCGGATTGACTTTGATCTAGAAGCGGTGCCTGTCGTTCTGTTGATTGGCCCGAGTGCGGCGCGCACGTTTTCCCCGTGAACCGAGCTGCCAAACCTGCAAGTGTCCGCTCAGGGGGGGATGCACAGTGCAGGCGTTTACGGTGCGGGGGTGCTGCCGCTCGAACGTGCGTCATGCTTTGATAATGCATTTCGACAACGTCTGCGCAGCACGCAGCAGGCGGCCTGGCATGGAAGTCGTCGAGCGATCTGCCATGATCGTCGGTCCCTTTTTTCATTTCGAGCTTGCGCGAACCCACTCATCATATCGGAACGCAGCGGTACCCGCTGTTTGGGGCAGGCAACTAAGACAAGGTGCTTCGCACCGACGTCTGGAAAATGGGGCACGAATAATACGAGGATTCTCGCTGCGACCCTACGAGATATTTGCAGGGCCACAGCATCGGCCGAGAGGCTTGGCTCCAAGGCTTGGCTTGCTAGCACGAGCGCGTGCTTGTGGTGGCTTGAAATTTTTCCCTCGCCGCGATCTGTTTGCGGTTAGATCCGTCTCTATTTACGATCCAGCTGCTGTGAGTTCGAGTGACCAGCATTCCTCGGAAAACAGCATCGTGTCTCATCTCATCTCGATCCGCACGGCCTTGGCCGTCCGTCCGAGGCGAGACTCGAGGCATGTGCACCCGAACTGAGCTATATCACTACGAGCACGGGACGTGTTTTTGACAATCGAATCTGTGGGGTATCCTGCGCTTGCCCACGTCGCCCCCGGCTGCAGCTGAGATCCAGCCTCGCCAAGGATTCACCCGGCACTTGGCATGGCCTGGCAAGATTCAGGCCGCGAAGATTCAGCTTGATAGGCGAGAGCAGATGCAGAGTCTTGGTTCGCGTGCAAGACCACGCGCCTCGGGCCCACCGTTCTGGGACTCAACCGTGCAGACTGGCAAGCCGCGGGCGTCGGGGGCTAGGGTTCCGTGGGCGGAATGTGGCAGAGGCTACTGCCGTCGGGCGGTTTGGAAGTGTGGCTGCGGAACGGAAGGGGGTTCATTTTTTTCTGTCACTGCCGAAGACACGATTCCGCAGAGCCAGCCGCCGAGACGGGGAGACAGAAGCCGTCGGTGGCCGTGGGCAACAACACTCGGGGAGGATGCAGTTGCCAGGCCAGGCAAAGAAACAATGATGGGGTCCGGGCACGTCGAAAGAAGCACGCAAATTGAGCCGTCATCGCGCCAGTGGAGGAGCAATAGACGACGGGGCGCGCGGCGCTGGACAGGGGCTTCGGCTGCGAGAGGAGACATTAACGGTGGGCGTCGGATGACCTGCGCTAGGGTGGCGCAAAGCTGAGGGACGGATGCCACGAGTAGGCGGCGGGCTTTTCGATGCCATCGCGCCGGCGCCGGTGGAGGAGTCGGACGGGAGGTGGGAGTGCGCGACAAGGAAGTCGAAAATGAGAGCGAGCGACCAGGCCCAATGGCGGGCGAGAGGGTGCATCGTGCCTCGGTGCTGCTTTGGAGTTGCCCCACCGTGCGCAGCGGGTTGCGCCATACGGTCCGGGATAGTTGCTGAAAGCAGCAAGTACGGAGAGCAGAGGCCCGTAGTGCCGCACCAAGGCCCGGGCGGAGGTGAGACGGCCCAGATTGGCTCGCCTGTACCGCAGCCGCAGCTGCGGCAGGGCGGGTGACCTGGCCGGCCAAGGTACCTGCGAGGTATCGAGGTGACGAGTAACGAGTAAGGCCCCCCACCCAGCGGTACCGAGCAGCAGCGACGCCCGCGACAGCACAGCAAGCACAGCGCAGCACCATCCATGCGAAAACCCATCCCCAATGCCCGCGACCACGTAGCCATGGCTCGCCCGCTGCCTCCGCCACCGCGCCCCTGCTGCTCCTCTGACGCTGCTCGACTCGACGGGAGCGAAGCTGCGAACCCACGGAGCTCGCCGTCAGCCTCGCACCCTCTGCCGCCGTGCCGCGTTCCTCCCCTGCCACCACCGGTACAGTACATCTCTTAGCCTGGCCCACCAGGCCCATCCACCTAACTGCCTTGGGCCTTGCAACCATCCATCCGTCCAACCCAAAACTCGCACGCCGGACGGCTTCGTCGAAACCTCCTCGCCAACCTCCGCCCAATTGCGCTGGCATTCGCATCGTCGACGCGGTGCCGCCATTGTTCTCCAGCCGAGCGCTCCGCGACAACAGGCTTCTGCGGGTGATCTCCCCCCCGCGCCGACCTTGCAGACTCCTCCTTAATCCTCCGACGAGGACGGCGACGCCGCATTTATCTGCGTCTCTTGCCACCGGTCATCCCAGGCAGACTTCCCCGGCACCGCCCGTCGGGCCATTTGCCGCGGATCGCATTGAATACTTCGGGGCCGTTGCGACACAGTCCGTGCGGGCTCTGCCCGGCGTTGGCTCAAGCAGGCCTCGGGCCGGCGCATAGTCTTACACACTCGACCTCTCCTTGTCAGCCGGCGTCGCGTTGCACGTCACAGCAAGATGTCAGGAACCGAGATGACTTCCGCCTCCGGCGGCGGCAATAATGCGAGCGAATTTGTAAGTCGTCAAAGGACCAGCCTTCCATCTATTGCCTGCGGTTGCCGCTAACACGGTCTAGGTTCGCAAACTCTTTCGGTAAGGCTCTCGCGCAGCAACTACCTGTCGCAAAACCTGACCCACTGACTCGGCTGTAGCATGCTCGAGGACCCTTCACATCAGGACGTTGCCAGATGGGGGAAGGATGGCGACACTTTCGTAGTGGTAGAGGTGTGTTGTCTCGACTGCAACTTTCACAGATTTGACGGAACTAATGCAAATCAGGGCGAGAAATTCACCAGGTCAATCCTGCCGAAACACTTCAAGCATAGTAACATGTCCAGCTTTATTCGGCAGCTCAACAAGTACGATTTTCACAAGGTGAAGCCCTCGAGCGACACCGAGTCATCTAATCCGAATGGAAATGTAAGAGCTTGGCTACGATACGCCGAGGTGGCAGGGCTGTAACTAACGAGCGCAACAAAAAGATCCTCGAGTTCAAACATCCGTATTTCCGAGCTGACAGCAAGGACGGCCTCGACAATATTCGTCGCAAGGCGCCGGCTCCGCGGAAGCCTCCGGCCGCCGAGGACTTCACTACCAGCCAGCACGTCAGCGTCATCTCTGAGCAATTGACTGCCACTCAGCAGCAGGTGCAGCAGCTCCAAGAGCTGTACACGGACGTATCGCAGACCAATAGGCTCCTGGTCAACGAGGTCTTGACCTTGCAAAAGATGCTCAATGCGCAAAAGCAGTCGCAGTACGAGATGCTCAATTACCTGGCCCCGTACAACGATGCTCGGAACCGGGGTCTCATGAACTCCAACGGCACGAGCGACGTCGATGATTCGGTCCCGGAGCTGCGTCGGGCGCGAGAGCTTCTCTCAAGCGTGACGGCAGATTCTGTGGCCGATCGCGAGCTCGAACGCCTCCATGGCATGTACGGCTCCCCGGCCGACTCGGCCGCCCAGTTCACGCCTGTCTCGATGCCCATGATGCACGATCCCATGAACGACCTCACCCGGTATCCGGTGTACCCGGTCGGGCAGACAGTGGGCATTGATCCGTTCCACTCGGACCACATCCACAAGATACCGTACGCCATGCCGAATGAGGGTGCTTCTATGAGCGTCTCTGAACCGGCAGGCTCGGTACCCGCACAAGCGCCCGCGACGACGGCGCCTGCAACGTCCGCGCCGATGGACAAGTCGACTTCCTTGTGGGGCCCCAAAAAGCCGCATGTCTTTTTGGTCGAGGACGATCCTACCTGCGCCAAGATTGGCATCAAGTTTTTGAAATCCATGGGCTGCGAAGTCGAGCACGCGGTGAGTCACGGGATAGTCTCGATCGGTTCATATTGGAGCGCGAAGCTGACGTTGCGTGTAGCAAAATGGCGCCGATGCCTACAACAGAGTTAGCACTGTCGGCCGAGATCACTTCGACATGATGTTCATGGACATCATCATGCCGCGACTCGATGGTGTCTCGGCTACCATGTACATCCGCCAGCACTGCCCATCTACTCCCATTATCGCCATGACGTCCAACATACGACCCGACGAAGTCAATGGCTATTTCGAACACGGTACGTCGTCCCTCCTCGTGTCCGGGCGTTCGCAGTTCCGATTGCTGACAGAGATTCAGGGATGAACGGAGTGCTGGCAAAGCCTTTCACCAAGGAAGGGATGCTGAAGTCGATCAAGACGCACATGGCGCACCTGCTGAAGAATCCACCTTCTCATGCCGAGGGCGAGAGTGCAGGGTACATGATGGGCAACATCTCGTTTATGAACAACAGTATCAAGTTCGAAACGTCGACTCCGCCACCCGCCGCATCGGGCTCCGGTTGGTCCCCGGGTCACATGGCGCAGAACAGCGCAGACCAGTTTTTCATGAACGGGGGCAATCAGTACGGCATGGGCCGGCCCAACTATGGTGCTGCGATGGACTCTGGCTCGGGGCGCGTGTCGGACCACGATAGCCCGCCGGAGAAGCGACAGCGGATGAATACGCAGCAGGGTAACTATGGTTGAGGCCTGTAGGAGATTCGGAGAGTATAAAAGAATCGGGCGTCGTCTTTATCGACAGCTCGTCGGCGTGGTAGCCCGGATGGGGACAGAGTCGATAGTGCCGCAGGGGCGGTCAACAGGCTCGGGCAGCGTCAGGATCTGTCCTGCGATTCGGGTCGACGCAAATAGTTCGAGGGGAGGAGCGGTTGACGGTTGAGGCGACAGCTTCGCCGGGAATCGGGCCGCGAAGAGCGTGCGATGCCCTCCGGATTCCAGGACTCAGATCGCATTATGAGATGGAGAACGGTCTTGGATACCAGTGCCTTTACATAGAGAGCCGAGGCTCGGAAGACCTAGATGGTCTTGTCATAACGAAATGATAGCAATGGCCAAACTGGCGAGTCCCGAGGTATGAGACTGAAGTTGAGAGCGTCGATGGCCATTGGCGTGCTGCACTAGCACGTGGCGACGACTGGCCGCCAAGGTCGCACAACGGAAGTCATGAGAGGCGCCGCAAGAATGTAGGAATGACAGATTGGGAGGAAATGCGGATGGGAAGAGTCGACTTATATAAAGACGGCGAAGTGGCGCGCCGGACCCCGGCTCCGGGCTGAGAGTCCATCGCGGTCTCGACCGGATCGCGGGCGGGGGTGCTTCGGAGCTTCGGGCTGCGGAGGAGAGGGGACCGCGCAGGGAGGGCGTAAGCATGTCATCAATTCAAGAGAGAGCTGTCGCAGGGTCCGCGAGCCGGGCCACGGGACGAGAGATGCGGTACGCTTCGGCGGTGGTGAATGTGCATTGTGTGGGCGACGTCTGGGACGCCGCCGAGAATGAGACTGCAGCGAATTGGGCTGTGATGGAACACAAGTTGGGCGTTGCACAGCACCGTGCCGCTGCATCAGCAGGGAGCATAGAGGGATGGGTCGAGACCGGCGCTCCGAGGCCAACAAAGACAGACACGGCAACTGATGGCGGCGTTGTCACATGGCGCGTGCGACTTACACGGGGCGAGATGGGACGGGACGGCCAGCAAGGCGGAAGCGACAATCGCCTCCCTTCCCCGGCAGAAACGTGACACGGACGGAGACTTGGCAGCGAATGGCGAGGAGTAGAAGAAGTGCCGGGACAGGGATTCAAAAACACGCATCTCTGGAGGCAGCGGACATGTTGGTCCGCGGAGTGATGGGACGGCGGAACGTGCGTCTGTTGCACCCGAAGCTTGGATGTTATGCAGCGAGCCCGAGGCACAGCCAGGTACTTTTGACTCGCTGGCTAATCCCGGCCGCGACGAAGGTGAAGAACAGACAAGGGAATTATTAAGACAGCGATGGCTCTCTGCGCCGCGGCGGGTACTGATGCCGAGGAGCTTGGCTGTTTCGGTATGTTGCCGCTGCACACCGGAGCACTGTCTCGAAGATTGAGGCAAGGCACTCGGCCCGCCGAGAGACAAGAGTCGCAGTCGCGGCCAAGGCCCTGCTTATCAACTGCCGAGCGAAGAAAAGAAAACATATCCCTTCCTACCTCAAATGCGTGTTGCACATGTAGTGCGTACCTGGCTGCGCATGTGCCGGTGGGGTTCGCCCGCAATGACGGGACCCAAGGGGGGCCGCCCGTAAATTCGCTTTACGCGACCCCAAACGCGTCTCGCCGGCGCGTTCCACATCCCGCGCACCACCACCCATCCACCTCGACGGCGACGACAAAGGACGACTGCGCGACCGAGACAGAGTCGTGGAAACAGCCATGCCGCATTCAGTCCCGGCAGAGCCCGGTGCGGTCAAGGACGAGCCGATGGAGGACCACGGCGGCGTCCCCAGCAGCATCAGCCCCGCGGCCGATGCCGACCCGGACGTCGACATGGACGGCGCGACGCCCACGGCGGCCAAGGAGCAGGTCAAGCTGGAGGAGCTGTTCGAAGATGACGACTCCGACGACGAGTTCCCCAGCTCGGCGCCCGTCAAGGAAGAAGCGCCGAGCTCGCCGCCAGCCAGGCCAGCGTCGCCAACGTACGTGATGCGTGCTTGCCTCTCCCCCGAAGGAAACATGCCACTGACGGAGTCGCATGCGCAGTGAAATCACATCGCTCAAGGCCTCGGATCCCGAGGTCATGCGCAGCTTCTACCAGCGACTCTTCCCCTGGCGACAGCTGTTCCAGTGGCTGAACCACAGCCCCATGCCCACAAACGACTTTGGCAACCGCGAGTTTGCATTTACCCTCCAAAACGACGCCTACCTGCGATACCAATCCTTCCCCACGGCAGACCTGTAAGCAACGAGACGAGGCCTGTTCTGCCCGCAGCTTCACCCATGCGCTAACACGTCCGCTGCAGCCTCCGCAAGGACGTCCTCCGCCTCAACCCCTCGCGCTTCGAGATCGGCCCCGTCTACACCATGAACCCCCGCGACCGCAAGACGCTCGGCAACTCGTCCGCCTTCAAGCCCCTCGCCAAGGAGCTCTGCTTCGATATCGACCTGACGGACTACGACGACATCCGCACGTGCTGCGACAAGGCCAACATCTGCACCAAGTGCTGGGCCTTCATGACCATGGCCATCAAAGTCGTCGACGCGGCGCTGCGCGAGGACTTTGGCTTCAAGCACATCATGTGGGTGTATTCTGGGCGGCGAGGCGCCCACGCCTGGGTGTGCGATAAGAAGGTCCGGAGCATGGACGACCAGAAGCGGAGGGCCATCGCCGGCTACCTAGAGGTCGTCAAGGGCGGCGCGCAGAGTGGAAAGAAGGTCAATGTGCGGCGGCCGCTGCACCCTCATCTGGCGTAAGTCGTCCCCGATACCAACATCGTCAACAGAGCGCTGATGTGACCGCCGCAGTCGGAGTCTTGACATCCTCAAGACTCACTTTCAGGAAGACGTGCTCGAGGTGCAAGACCCCTGGGCGTCGGGCGAGCAGGCCGAGAAGCTCCTCCAGCTCCTCCCCGACCGCACCCTCAACGACTCGCTGCGGCACAAGTGGGACGCGGCGCCCGGCCGGCCGTCGACGTCCAAGTGGGCCGACATCGACGCCGCGGCCAAGACAGGCGCGAGCAAGAACCTCGACGCCAAGGCCCTTCTCGAGGCCAAGCAGGACATCGTGCTCGAGTACACGTACCCGCGGCTCGACATCGAGGTCAGCAAGAAGCTCAACCATCTGCTCAAGAGCCCCTTCGTCGTGCACCCGGGCACCGGCCGCGTCTGCGTGCCCATCGACACGCGCCGGCTCGACGAGTTCGACCCGCTGGGCGTGCCCACGGTGCAGGCGCTGCTCGCCGAGATTGACGCGTGGAAGGACGACGGCAGCGGCGGCGGCGGTGACGACGAGAACAAGGACAAGGGCGTGTCGGACTGGGAGAAGACGAGCCTCAAACCCTACGTCGAGCAGTTCAGGGCCTTTGTGGCGGGCATCATGAGGGACGAGAAGGATGGGCGGGTCAAGCGTGAGCGGGATGAGGAGTCACTGGATTTTTGAGGGACGGAACATTCTATACAAAGGCTCACGATGCTGTAAATGAATTTTGGCTGGAACGGGATATCTGGCGTATGTATTCTTGATGCAAGACGGTTTCATTGCGGCACCGTCGCCTCCTCCTTCTCGCCTTGATCCGCCTCCTTCGCTGTTGCGCCCTCCGTCTCGCGCTCGGCACCATCGTCGTCGTCCTCCGCCTTGTCCGCCGCCTCCTCCTCCTCTTCTCCTTGCCCGTCTTCACCAATGAGCTTGCCCCCCTTGCGCTTCGGGATGACGGCCACGAACGCCTTGCCCCAGTCCTCGTACTCGAGCCACTTCAGCATGATCTCGACGACGTGGTTCGTGGCCAGCACCTGGCGGCTCTGCATCACCATGAACTGGCCGATGGGCAGCCGCGCGGTGCGGATGCCGAGCTCGCGCGCGCGGCGGTAGCACAGCCCCTTCTCGCGGTTCTTGTCGACGAGGCCGCCGATGACGTAGCTCGTGTGCGGCTCGAGGCGCTGCAGCGTGTACGGCGACTCGGACGTCAGGTAGACGACGTCGCTGTAGGCGGCGTTGGGCTCCGGCTGCGGCTCGGGCAGGGGGAACGGCTCGTGCTCGTCCTTCTCCCACGCGACGAGGCTCGCGTCGTCGAGGCCGCGCTGCAGCGGCTCGATCATCTTCCCGCCGGCCTCCTCCATGCGCTCGCGCGCGCGGTCCGCCGCCGCCAGGAAGCCGCCGGCCTCGAAGCCGACGCCCTTCCAGTTGACGTGCTGGTTGCCGAGCGTGTGGGTGAAGCGCTCGTCGATCTTGCCCGCCCAGCCGGCCATCCACAGGTGCGCCTTGTACTTGGCGTTGCGGTTGTCCGAGTAGCAGCGCGTGACCTGGCTCGAGAGCGACACGCGCTCCTTGTCCGTCATGTAGCGCTCGAAGTCGCAGTCGACGATGAGCGCCACGGGCACGAGCGTCGCGGGCGCCTTCTGCGGGAACAGCGTCGCGAGGTCGACGCCCTGCGCGACGAGGGCCGCGCGCTCCCCCCTCACCCGCTCCTTGTGCGCGTGGCGCTTCTCCTTGCGGCGCTTGCGGCGGTCGTCCTTGCTGTCCTCCCACTCTTGCGCCTTGCGGAGGCGCTTCAGGGCGTTCTTGGACAGCGGAGCCGCGGGTGCGGTGGGCTCCGTTGAGGCGGAGGCAGCGTCGGCAGTGGCGAGCTCATCCGCTGGTTTTGGTTCTGGTACGGATGACTCTTGAATCTCAACATCGTGAGATGTTGGCCGGGGCTCCGTCGCCTCGGCCTTGAGGTCGGGTGTTTCTGCGGAGCTCATGGTGTGAGACTCCGTTGCGGAATTGGCTGCTTCCTTGTGCCGTGACCGATATGAGATGGCCGCCTGGGGCACAGTCCAGAGATGAAGGAGCCTTCTCAGCGTCGTTGACGTCGTTGTTCCAGAGTTCAATGAACACGGGCGGACTGCATGTACAAAGTAGTCAGTCTGATGAAGATTCAGATGACACCAGCCGAACGTGATATGCGCGCGTAGCAATCGCACTTTATGTTGTTGGGCGCTCAGGATATGCTGCTAGGCCTGTGAAGTGTATGGGAATATATGTATCTGATCGCTTCGTGAGATATGTGTCCGGCTTGTGAGCTTTCGTGGCCGTCTGTTTGATGCAAACCCCATATCATCAGGCAGTCCAAGTGCAGCTCACTCACTTCAAGCCAAAAATTGTTAGTGGGGGAAGCTCTCCAGCAGTGGGGCTCAAAAAGGCCCAGCGCCCGCCAGGAACACAGCCGCCAATCCGCGCTGCTCAATTGACGACCAGTCACGTGAGGCCGGCGCCTTAGCACTCCACCACTCCGCGTCCTGTTTGACGGATGAACCACGAACGAACCCAAGGCAAAACAGCTCCTCCAGCCCTCCCACCGACGCCATGGATCGCCAGGTTAGCGTCAGCCCCAAGGCTCTGTACGAGGAGGCCGACAAGCCCTACGTCCCCCACGATGTCCTCGACGAGACGGCCAAGACGGCCCTTGTCGGCCTCGGCAGCGGCTTCTTCCTCGCCGCCATCCAGAACGCCCTGTCGAAGCGCAACGTCGGCGCCATGAGCGTCTTCACGCGCGGCGCCCCCGTCATCGGCATCTGCGGTATGGAGAACCCTTCGCGTGCACGCGCGCGGCGTCAATTGGCGCGTGGGGGAGCAGCGTTCGCTAACTGACAGTCTTGCAGCCGCCGGCCCCGGTGCCTACGCCTTCTTCTCCCGGACGATGATGAACCTGCGCGAGAAGGACGATGCCTGGGCCGCCGCCTTCGGTGGCTTCATGTGCGGTGGTGTTCTCGGCCTGCCTTGTACGTTTCACTCGCCGTGGTAGATTGGGTCTTTGTTGCGCGTTTGGTTGCTGACACTTCGCAGCCCGGAGGATGCCCGTCGTCGTCGGTCTCGGCGCCCTCGTCAGCACCATCCAGGGCTCCCTGCACTTCCTCGGCGGACGCATCGACAGTTTCAAGAAGGAGGATGACGAGTTCCACCGCAAGGAGGCGGTCCGACGGACGACGCGGCTACCCATCGAGCAGACGATTGCCGAGGTTGGCGAGGGGCGAGGTGAGCCCATTGAACGGTTTCGCGCGCGAGGCGAACGACTTGCTGACTTCAGACTAGGTATTCGTGCTCCTGGCTACGAGGAGCGGAGGCGGGAGCGGATCAAGGAGAAGTACGGGTTCGAGATCAACCCCGTCAGCGCGACTGTCGAGGGCAGCCAATAAGAGACAACAGGCGAGCAACCGATGCACCCGTCGGGAAAAATGTATATACCTCTTCTGGGGCGAGAGAAGAGCTGCCACTACTAGAGAAATGGAGTTTCTTTGTTTGACGCTTACACAACCACCTTGAACCTGTCCTTTGGTCCGTCTGACCCGACCGGCCCCAGCGACTTTGTGTGCAAGCCCTGCTTCATCTATTTGCGCTTGCAATGACGACCTAACTAGCCTCCCGTATGTCACTTGACGATTTCACGTTGTCACAGTGAATGGCAGGCTGCAAAGTAGATGCGGACTTGCGTGTCAGATTTTTGTCTTGACACAATATCAAATACCTAGCGGCTGATGGGGTGCCTGTCTTTTCCAGCTACGGTGACACCCATCCCTTCCCGATAACCCACGGATTGAAATCCCAAAACGCCCGCTTTGTATAGACATTTTACACTCGTTACCCAGATCGGTGTGCCGTCTCCCGTCAACATTCACAGGGCTTTGACGGATTGGAAAAAGGGGTTGGCAAGCAGCTTGGCGTCGGCGGCGACCAATTCCTTCAGCTTGGCGACCTGTTCTTCCTTGGTCATCTCCCCGCCCTTGACCTGGTCCTTCCATTGGATCAGCAGCTGCTTGAGCATGGCGCTGCCCTCCTCGACGTCGTCCTTGTTGTAGCTCAGCGCGAGGTCCTCGTGCTTGCTGGTAAAGTCCTCGAGCTCGTCCGCCTTGCGCTTGGCCATGCGAACCACTTTGTCCGGAAAGCGCACCAGCTCGGCCACGTGGATGCCGAAGCTCTGGTCGCAGATGCCCGGCTCGACCTTGTACAGCAGCGTCACCTCGCGCTTGGCGGCGCCGTCGTCGCCGGTGCCGCTGATGTGCGCGGTGACGTGCAAGTTCGTAACCTGAGAGTGCTGCTCCGCCAAGGCTGTCAGCTCGTGGAAGTGCGTGGCGAACATAGCAAAGCAGCCAATCTCCTTGACTATATGCTCCGATATGGCCCACGCGAGGCCGAAGCCGTCGTACGTCGAGGTGCCGCGGCCCAGTTCATCGATAATGATGAGCGACTCAGACGTGGCTGACTTGAGGATGTTGGCCGTTTCGAGCATCTCGGCCATGAACGTTGACACGCCCTTGAGCTGGGAATCGCTCGCACCGACACGGGCGAGGATGGAGTCGAATATGGTCAACTCAGCCTCGGCGCACGGCACGAAGCTTCCGACCTGCGCCATGAGGGCAATGACGCCGACCTGCCGGATGTAGGTCGACTTGCCGCCCATGTTGGGCCCCGTGATGATGAGGAACGAAGACTTGTCCCTCGTCAGGTCCACGTCGTTTGTGATGAACTGCACGTCGTCTTGTAGCTCCATGCACGGGTGACGCGCACCCACAAGCTTCGTCTCTCCTTCACCCCGGGGATGAATCTTGGGTCGGACGTATGCCTCGGGGGCGTGCACGGCAGTGTGGGCGAGGGAAACGATGACGTCGAGGTGGGCAAGCACGCCGGCCAGCCTCTCGAGCACGGGGCAGTACGAGGAGGCGACGTTGACGACCTCGTTGACAAGGCTACTCTGCGTGCGGTTGTAGTTCTGTGACAGCTGGTCGTGCTCACGACGGTAGGCCTGCATCTTCTTGGTCGTAAAGTAGACGCCGTTCTTCTGCGTCGAGCACTCCTGATACTTGGACTTGTTGCGGATGCTGCCCGCCTCTTGCCTCGTTAGGCGCATGCACACCCCGTGGACCTTGTGGTTCGTCTCGAGAAAGATCTTCTTGTCCGCTTCCTGGCCCAGATCGCTAGCCGCCTCCTTGAACTCTTCCCTGATGTCGCGATCCAGCTGGTCGAGCTTTCTGCGGATGACCCTCAGACTTTGGTCGTATTCGGACTTGATGATGTACTCGTGTCTATCGAGAGCGTCGAGGTCGACCGTCTGCTCCACCATGTCCTGCAGCTTGCCCAGACTGTCGGAGAGGTCGCGCAGCTTGGAGGTGTATGCCTCGTCCAGAGGATCGCGGTAGGTCTCGTCCATTACCCCCTCAAACGTACCAATGAAGCCGGGTAGTCGAATGACGACTTGATATGCTCGCACGACGTCCTCGAGATTTGCCTTGCCGCGCTGGAATCGCTTGGATAGGCGGTAGAGGTCAGGCACGGAGCGGAGATGCTCTTCCTGCAGCGTTTGGCGAAGCTCGGTGTCGTTGAAAAAGGCTTCGACAAGCTGCTGCCGTTTCTCTATCTCCTCTTTGCTCATGAGAGGTTGCTTGAGCCATTGCGCCAACAGCCGGCTGCCGACTGGGGTCTTGCAGTGGTTTAGCACGCCGTAGATGCTCATCGTTTTGGAGCCATCCCGTGGGCCTGGCATCAGATTTAGAGCCTTGAGGGCGGCGGCATCCAGCTTCATGAAGTGGGCCAGATCATGCTGATACAGCTGGTATTGACCAAAGTTGGAGGGGTCCTGCAGGACGCCGAGGTATTTGATGAGGGATGCGGCGGAGCCCATGGCGAGCTTCAATTCCGTCTGTGGGAGCAGGGTTGCCGATTTCTCGTCCTTCAGCAGACGCACCAGGTCCTGTTCAATGTCTCGAGTTCCAAAGTCTCCGGCGGGCCGCTCTGCGATGGCCGCGCCGCAGTTGTCGATGATCTGCCTCAGCTTGGCCAGCTCCGGATCCCTGTCCTTCTCGCCCTTATCGATCTGGACAATGCATTCCCGGACACCAAGCTGGATGAGAAGTGACTCGAAGTTGGAATATAAATCGTTATCGAGAAACTCGCTGACGCCCAGCTCGCGGACGCTGGCGTCAGCAAAGCAGACACCGACGCTCCGGGCCTCGGACGCCCTGGCGGATATCTTGACCGCCATGATCATGGGAGCAGAGTCAACCTGGCCGCCGAGATCGTCCTCTACGTCTTGCAGGTTGCCAGGCGACGCCTGCTTGACGCACTTCCAATTCATTCGACCGTTGGGGCTCTCCCAAATCTCGATGCGCTTGCCCAGCTTGAAGAGCGCCTCTCTGAGGAACTGTCGGAACACGGTAATGGTCATTGTCACGGAGGGGAGACCTGTGTGGTCGTTTCGGCCGAGTTGCCTGACCACGGAGGTCGTCTTGTAGACCTGCGTGCGTACGTTAGCTGGCGAGCTGATCGAGGGCGCGAAAGCGAGGTTACCGTCTTGGCAATGAACATGGCATCTTGTCCGTGCGACGTGTACCAGTCTCCGCGATCGAAAATGCGTATCGTGTCATCATCAACGTCCGGTAAAGCCTTGAAGAAGCGGATGAAGCCGCCCTCGTCATCGAGCTGTGCAAAGGTTGTTAGCAGGGAGCATTGCCCGGTCAGATCGAGTTTCTGCAACGTACCTTCAATTCCGGTCTCGAGGCCATAGCGAGCGGCAGCTCTCTGCGCAGCAATCGTGTTTGAGTTGCGCTGGCGTTGGAACACGATGGCGATGCTGCTTAGAACGGGTGCAGCTGATGCTGGTGTCGCGCGTCAGGCCGCCGCGCTGGGAGACGCGTTTCTCAATTAAAGTCGAGTGGCTGACGCGAGAAGCTGTGGCACGTGTCCGCACCGCCACATCTAGCTGCTGTGTCACTCAGGCGTGAACTGTGAAGTCTGAGGACCGTGGATCACATTGAGCCGCGCGAGCTGATGCATCCTGATGTCAATTTACCTGTTTGGCACACCGTTGTCAAAATACAGCACTCAAAATTCTACCTTATGAGCGAATGCGACTGTTCCATCGTTGAGGTGCCCGGGCGTGGCGCCATCTGCATTGACCCATTCTCATTCTAATCCAGCGTCGTCCCTCGACAAAGTCGACGGTGGATCAAAAGGACTAAATTTACTTGAGAGTACCTTGATTGCTAGGATAGCGGAACATTCTCATACTCTTGTTCAGCTTGGGGTTTGTCATCTGCAAGCTCGGGACAGCTTTGCTCGTCGTGAGCTCCCCCCGCCTAAAGAGAATAAGGAAGCAGCCCTTTTGCCTGCTCGTATTACTCCGGTGTCCGGTTCTTGCTTCTGCTCTCTTGACACATACATACGCACATGGTCGAACCACAGTTGCATAGTCAGCTTCTCAAGGTTGCAACCGGCGTATTCCCTTCGCACGCTGCTCGCACATCAGGCCGGAGGGCGCCACCCGGAAGCACACCCGTCTGCCCATCGCTTACAATGTTGCAGCAGGAAGAGTAGCAGCACAGCCGCCCATCTCATGTGGGCTGCCGTAACCGTCGTCTCGCCGGGGATCTTTTGGCGCGAGCAGAGCGGCACTCGGCGGGCCGGTGTGGGGTCGGCCTGCAGGCCATGCAGGTTTTAAGCATGTATGTAAGCTTTGAAGACGAGGTGCCTTTAAGCTTCACGGACAATCGCACGGGAACCGACGCAGCAGGCGTCCGTTCGCCTCGACGACTTACTTTACATGACCCGGCTCCGCCACGATGGGCCGTATCATCAGACGGCCCGCAACTTGACGCCCAAACGAGAAGTACCCAACCCCAAGAGCCAATCTCAGCATCGCGGCGTAATCCGCCTGCTCGTCGAGGTAAATACCTCGCCATTTCTTCGCGGCGAAGCGTCATGGGTCCGTCTTGGCTGCATGGCCGCTGCGTGCCATCAGGGTGCACATGTGCATTGAACGCGGGCCATCAGGGTCCGCTTGTGGGCGCTGACTTTTGCCAAGGCCGCATCCGCGCAGCTCGCTCGCTCAGAGCGGCCTCGGACCCAGATCCCATCAGGCGAAGCGACGCAGCAAAGTGAAAGATGTGCCAAGTCCAGCAGAGGCGTGGGTGGAGGGTGTCGATTTCTCCGCTGCGAGCCCTTATAACGGGCTCGCCTTCTCAATCTCACTCCGGGAAGGACTTGGGACAAGAGAGAACGACGGAAGGAGCCTCATCAACTTCGCTCCTTGAATCCCCTTCTTGGACCACAAGTGGGCGTCGTCAGGCTGTAATCTAAGCCGTCAGACACTACACTAAGCTTAAAATAAGTTTATAAATCCCTCTGCAGCCCCCGGCATCCATTACGCCGCACACCGATCAGCTTGCGGCTCTCAAACGTCGGTCTGCACGGCTATCACGGCATCCGAGACCCTGCCACGAAACATGTACGCCAACCTGTGTGCGTGTTTGGCCTTGGGCGGCCTCGCGGCGGCGGACTTGCTGCCCCGTCAGACGCCCGCTCCTACAACCACATCGGCCTCCGCGCCCGACGTCACTGCCATTACGGGCTGCCATTTCCATGGATTGCAAATGTACGTCCCATATGGATGTTGGGCTTCTATGGAAGCAGAGGACTGACGAAATGGCACACAGGTTCTGTCTCGCCGAAGAGACGGAGTACTTGGTGCAGACGACGCCCACGCAGACCACGGATATCCCGGCGCAATTCACAGGCTGTCACCACCATGGCTCGGATATGTAGGTGCAAAAGTGGTTCCTTTACGACATCCAAGACTCATGCTGAAGCAACCTCACTTCAGGTATTGCATTGGCCCGGACGGCGAGGACGTCGAGGTGGACCCCCAGACCGACAACCATGAGGCCGGTGGGCACGATCATGACTCCGGCGGGAAGGAAGACCCTGGGGCTAACAAACATTGCCACTTCCATGCCGGCGTCGAGTAAGATTTTCCACATCCAGCGTACGCTTCGATCTCGGCACAACTAACATTCGTCTCGGAAAGGCATTGCACAGGAGGCGAGGAGGGCGCGAAACCGAAGTGCAATCCTGTCAAGCGCAAGTACAATATCCCTCTGCGAGTCGGCCTTCTCTTTGCCGTCCTGGCAACAAGCGCCCTCGGTACGTGACCTTTGCAATCCCATCTGTGTACTCAAGCCACAACTAATCATCTCGGCTCACCAGGCGTCTTCGGCCCTATTTTGCTGCAAAAGATCATACCAAGAAAGTTCAATTTCGTCTTCGTCTTTCTAAAGCAGTTCGGTACCGGTATCGTTATCTCAACAGCCTTTATGCATGTAAGCCGTCGTCGTGTCAATACTCGGCTCTACCGACCAATGCTTACATGCGAGGCAGCTCTATACACATGCCCAACTGATGTTTTCGAACCCGTGCATCGGCACTTTGAGCTACGAGGCAACGACGTCTGCCATTGTCGTCGCCGGACTCTTCCTCTCATTCATCATTGAATACATCGGCCACCGTGTCATTCTTGCTAAGCAGAGGTCTGTGGCGGCGCTCTCCCCTGAAGAGAGGGGCAAAGCCATGCTGTCTAGTGAGGTCGTCACCATTCTGGTCATGGAATGTGGCATCCTATTCCACTCACTTCGTAAGCCGCATCACATTCCCCAAATATTGTCAAGAGCCGCAACCCCTGAACTGACATTCACTGCTCTAGTAATTGGCCTGACGCTCGTGGTTGCTGGCGACTCAGGCGTCATTCAACTCTTCATTGTCATCGTCTTCCACCAAGTCTTCGAGGGTATTGCCCTTGGTACACGAATCGCCGCTATCGGCACCCATGACCACCCCGAACTCGTACAGAACAACGGCCACGTGGGAGAAAATGCTCAAGATAGCGACAAGAGCGCCAATAGCCCCACCGAGGAAATGCTCGCTATCACCTCCGAGGGCGCTCCTCGGTACGGCCTATCGATGATGAAGAAGCTTGGTCTCGCTTCTCTGTTTGCATTCGTCACTCCCATCGGCATGGCCATTGGAATTGGCGTCTTGCACTTGTTCAACGGCAACGACAAGTCCACCCTCATAGCATTAGGGACTCTCGACGCTCTCTCTGCAGGCGTCCTCATCTGGGTCGGAGTCGTTGAGATGTGGGCTGCCGACTGGATGGTCGGCTGTCATGGCCACAAGGCTGAGCTGGCAGAGGCAAACATGCTGACGGTCGCACTCGCAGGCACAGGACTCGTGTTAGGGCTGATGCTGATGAGTTTCCTGGGAAAGTGGGCTTGAAAGGGAATAGATGCGGCCTGAAGCAGTCTTGCATAACGTCTTTATGAACAGCAACATTAATATTGTTATGAGCAGCAATATTAATACACTAGAGAACGCGCAACAAAAATGAGTCTTGCATCTCATCGTGATGGTCATGGCAGATGTCGTGCTGAATATTTACTTCGTTGATTCCCAGGCCGTGATGCCGCCCTGCGCAGAAATCAGTCGGGGGCAGAGGCGATGAGAAAAGGTTTGTGCTACGTCGTTGCCGTACTCGTCGCCAAAGTGATTACTTTCTTGCTCTTGATGACCTTGTCTAGCTTGAAGTACCGAAACTGGCGCCATATCAGCGTCCCGTCTGAACATAATTCAAGTTGAAACCAGACAGGGGCTAGCAGGCAGCTTGGGACCCCAGAGCAATGTACGTCTGGTAGCTTGCTTCCAGTACCGCGAGGTCGGCGGAGCGTAGAATGACATAGTCACCTAAGCACTTTGAGTCGTGGACGCGAATGCGACCATCATCTTAGCTCTGGGTGATCGGAAGAGAGACTTGGACGCTGATGTCGGGGACCTAGGTTAAAAGATATCGGGCCGCGAACAAAGCGTTATTATATCTGACCGACCAGGAGCACAGCCCATTGCCGGCACCTCGCAGTACCGTGCCGGATTCCCCATGCCGGCCGGCGTCGAAAATCCAAGCTCGGTTGGCTGCAGCGGCCAAGGCACGAGTTTATTCGACATCCCTGCAGTCTAATGATCACGATCCCAACCTCGCCCGTACCCCACGTGCAACTCCACTCTGAGAAATTCGACACCCCTGTCCATGGAACCTGAATGGAAAAAACGCGCCGTGTGCCCGGTGCCATCGCCGGTGGGACTGCTGCATCCGCGTCCTCTCCTGGCCATTCCTCCGGCAACGCAAGTCCACTGCCGGGCTGCTCGTGAATCCCCCATGGCGGACGAGGATGCACCACGGCAGGGTTAGACCCTCAACGGCGCCGCTCTGCTGGTTCTGCGGAACATGGCTTCGTGGCGTGCTCATGAGGAAATGAGATGGAAGTTGGGGCAAATGATCTCTGGACGACGTCCGGGGGCTTGATCCCGCCACCGCGGACGGAGGGCGCCGCACGCAGAGCTAGCGCACCGCCAGGCGCCATAGCCAACCTCGCGTGGCCACTCGAGCAAGCCCATCGTCCCCTTTCTGCGGGCCGTCGCCTGCAGCCCCTGCGTTGGTCTGCTCCAGCGTCGTTCGCCAATGGTGTTTGGCCGACCGGCGTGCCCCCGCGACACCACAAGTCGTCCCTCTGGGCCCTCCCGAGGTCAGCCAAATTGGCGGCTGCGGAGGCCAAAGCTATCGCGCACTGATGCGGCGCACAGACGGAGCACACGCCCATCTCCAATTTATCGTTGATGGCTCGCTGGCGGCGGATAGGGGACGATAGGGGACCGGTACGGCGCACCTATCGCACCGTACTCGTACTCGCACAATGGACTCGCTCTGCGTGCACCTGAATCAGCACCCCGTCCGCCGACGGCATTGACGCCAGCGCCAATGCACGCCGATGCGTGCTATAGCCAGGAGGGCTTAGAGGCGATTACGAGTAGCGCTGGAGCAGACCAACCCCAGCGCTGTGGGATTCACTCGTCGTCGTCGTTTTGAGGGGCTCGCTCGAAACCGCCCAGCGCCTCCCCCTGACTGTTAGTGCCTGGCCAGGAGGGACAGCCTCGATACGTCCCGAAGCGGGGCGCCCCAACCGCCTAGTCAGGTACCGGCGCCGTCGTTCCCCGCCGCCAGTCTATCAGCCGCGAGCAGCAGCTGCGGGTGGGTGGGAAGGCGGCGGTTCGTCCTGGGCCACCTCCCCTGTCCCTGCCGCAACCATCAGTTAATCAACCCAACCATCCCAGCCAGCCCAGTCCATTCCTTCTCCTCTTTCGCTTCTTCGTTTCCCTCCTTCAACACCGCTCGCCAGACCCTTGCAGCTGCTTGTCGCTCTTTTTCTCCTTCTGCTGCATCTTTCCGGCCTCGAGACCAAGTTCCGGACGGTCCCCTATCTCGTGCCGATACTCTCCTTTAATTGCGAGCTGCCAGCCCAACCAGGCCCCCCCGGAGACCGCGGCCGCGAAGCAATCAACCAAGAAACACATTTCGACGACTCAAACTTCCTACGAGTACAAAGCTCGAATTGCAAATCAGCGAGTCTCCTAAGCTCGCGTGCGTCCTCTTCACGAGCGAATCGCTTACACCTACCTCATCCGCGTCCCCCGATACCAACCGCCACCATGGGTCAGAGTCTCATGGACCGCATCCAAGCCAAGCTGGAGCTCTTTCGGCTTGAGCAGCGCTACACGCGGCGTCGCAACCGCCGTTCTACCTTTGTGTCCAACGCCGTCTATGTCGACGGCGAGTATATCTACCAGACCCCCAACAGCACCGGCTCTTCCACAGACTCGAGCGCATCCCGGATCGATGCTCTCCACGGCGAGAGGGCCCAGGCAGTTGCCGCCGCCAAACACACAGCCCACATGGCTTCCACCGCCGAGGAGACGGAGACGCCAACGCTGCCGGAGCGCAAGCGGCTGAACCGGTTCAGCTCAATGCCCGGCTTCGGCGGCACCTTTGGCAAGGAAAGACCACACGTCGTCGAGCGGCGAACCAGCATGATCCGATGAGCGTCGTCACCACGCATGCACTCTAACCAACGACGACGAGAGATCGGCTCAGTACGACGGCTGCATCGGCGCACAAGGCTGGTTCGCTACCAACACGGGGCATTCAGTTCATGACTTATTCCACTGCGCATAATGGATAGCGCGCTTCATTCTCTCACGACTGTTATATATTGTTATTCTCATCCTCATCATTTTTTGGGCCTTATCTGGCCACACGGCATAGCCTGTGCTGATTTGCTTCGCACATTGGACGAGCAACGGATGATTGATTGGAAATTGGACCAGCGTGCCGGGCTGCGATGCCACGCGCATGTCCGGCCAAGGGTGGAACCCGCGGATGTCGCGCTGGGCAATACATTTCATAATGTACATAGATGCAATAGACGCTGGCAAATCCCGCTCGCTCTTGACGACATCAATGACCATTCTCGGTGACGTGCATGACGCTTAGCCCACGTAATGCGTCTCTTGTCTTGCCATCACAAAGTGCCCATGCCCAATGGCTTCCCGTCTCAGCCGCGCTTGGCGGCTGCGGGCGTCGTTGGTCTCGCGACACCGAGCGGGGGGTGCTGCTTCATGCGGCTGACGGGTGCGAGGGGACAAGAAGCGCCCGAAGTGTTACCTGCGACGTTTGAGACCTGCAACGGGATAAGGCATGATTCATCCTCGCGCTTGACGCGGACATGAATGGATGGGTGGGCCTGATCTGGCTCGGATATCTGCATTCAACGGGATGCCACCAACCAGGTTGCCGTCATCGAAGCTTGGCATGCACCCGTCGAATGTCAGCTGCGGTGTCTGCTCCTCCATTGTAAGTTCAGACATGTTGTGGCACCTGACGAGCCCTGTCGGTGTGCCAGAACACTGACATCACGCTGTGCCAAGGACTGTCCCAAACACGACATTGCAGTCAAAACATCCAACCAGGGTCAGAGTCAGGCGCCATACTGCATGTGAACCCGACGCTTGTCTGGCAATGTGCAAATGCAGGTCAACGCCATGTCTGGCGCAAGTTCGCCGGCCTGCTCATCAGAGGCTCGCGATGTCTGCCAGTTACGACAGGCGGAGAACAAAGACACGCATCAAGCAAGGCACAGGGTACAATTCGCAAATCGACGGTGATGATTCAAAAACACGCAAAATCCATGTGTACAACGCCATTTTACAACGCCATTCCGTGGCGGCTCTCCGCCAAACCCGGCAACTCCCTTGCGCCGTGGCCTTGCCTCCACCGGCGAGGCATGCATGCACGCTGTCAACGCTACACTCTACGCCATCAACAGGCCCTCGTATGCCCTTTCGACCGTCCGCCCACCCATGCCGGGCACAGCCCGTAGCTGTGCCAGGCTGTCGATGTGTCCGCCATCTTCGGCCTCCTGCGCCGCCAGCTCCAGGTAATCGATCAGGTCTTGCGCTCTCTTCGGCCCGAAGCCGGTGAGGCCGCGGATCTGCGACAGATCTCGCGTGTTGATGACGCGGAGAAGCCGTCTTGTGCGCGGAGACGATGGACCGGGAGTAGCATCATCGGCAGGGATGACCAGCTTAGCGGCCGTGGGCTTCGCTCTAGCTTTCCTAGAACGGCTCTTGACGGCGTCTGCGAACGATTCCTCCTCCACGTCTGCCTCAGCCGCGTCATGATAATCGTCATCGTCGTCCACCTTGACTCGTCGCCTTCTCGTGCTTTCTGACGCTGCTTCACTGTGGTGCTCCACGTGATCGCCTCTGGAAACGCCCAAGCGTGAACGCAGACGCTCAATCTTGCCTAGTAGTTTGGCTTGGCCGGGAAAGAAGGGCAAAGCCATCTCGTACGCCTTGAGTGCGGCGGCGTCGTCACCTCTCTCCTTGTGCTGCCGAGCTGCCAGCAGGTACCGAAGCCCGTCCGACTTGGAGTCCTCCCGCCAGTCGTCGCTCTCAATGCGTCGTTCCAGTGCCTCAAGTCGTCTTTGTACGGCATCGCTGAGGTCGGGTTGAGTCGAAACGAGCGGCGGGGCGGCCGTCTTTTCTGCCGCGGTCCTTGCGGCCAGGATCTCACTGACCTTCTTCTCCACCATGGCTTCGATCTGGGCGGCCGACACCGTGACGGACTCTTCCACTGCAGGTCTTGCAACCTTGGTCGGCCTCGAGATGACTTCATGCTCGGAAGGGCGCTTGTGAGAGCTCCGGCGTGGTACCAGACTCACACTAGCCGTAGGACGTGCTATGGCTGATGGCTTTACCTTGTCCGTGTACACGCTGAAGGCTTTGACCGGCCTATTCGCGTCGGCGGCTTTGTCGGCGGCTTTGGCAGCAATGTTGCCGTTGTGAACATTGTGGGCATTGGCCAACGGCCGCAACGGCTGTCGCACGACGCCCCCTCCCATAGCAGAGTTCGTTCTTGGAACCTGCTTGAAGACGACCTCGTTCTCAATCTCGCGAACCTCGATTCGCTTCGCCCGGGAGCTGACATTCAAGCTGCTGAGGGTATCCAGATGATAGCTTCGTAGCGGCGACAGGTTCAGAATCATGACCGTGATGCCATTGTTCTGGCCGAGCGAGAGAATCCGTGTCATTTTCGACTCGCGGTACGGTATCCGTTTGTCTCCGCGCGAAATGGCATCGATGCATTGGCTGAGGACAAACAAGCTCTTGTTGATGGCTGCCGACTCAACGAGTCGCTCCTTGCCATTGTCCGTCCGCCGGTTGTCTTCCGAGCCGGCAAGATCGATGGCGGAAGCCGTGCTCTCCCGGATCGTGTCACCCGTCGTCTGCGTCAGCTTCACGCGTAGAATGGCGTGACTGCGGCTGCTGTGGGCATTGAGCTTCGTGGCAGCCGTGACACGGTTGTTGTTTGCCTCGATGTACATCTTTTCAAAGTCTTTGAGGTCCTCGCACGCACGTTCGGACAGACCGCAGACGACCGTCCTCCCATTGGCCTCAGCCCGGAGCGGCAGGCCAGACGGCGTTCGCTTCTCGACCGGCTCGAGGAGGTCAAAGACCTTGTCGTTGTAGATTTCGTAGTATGACAGCGTCACCCGCACGGTTGTGTTCCCCTCGGTGTCCTTCATGATTTTCTTGCCTCTGCGGAAGACGCCGCTCAGCAGCCGCGGAATCACCCCACGATCAGCGAGCTTGAGGCCTCCTCGCATCGTGTGCGTCTTGCCCGTGCCTGTGACGCCGTAGGCAAAGATGGTGACATCGAGGCCCTGGAACAGCGACTTGAGATGCGGTTGCACTGCGTCGCATTAGCGGTTGGCGGCATTGCCAGGCTCGTCGTCGCCCTTCCACGCACCTTCGGAAGTAAACAACGTCTCCTGCGACGTGGGTCGGTCGTAGACGCCATTGAAGGCAAACGAGAACTCCTCGGCCTCGTTCTTGGGGTTCGGGATCTTGACAATGGTGCTGGGCTTGCCCGCCTCCACGCTGTCGGGGCGGACGATGATGTCCTTGTCAAGCTCGTTGTCCAGCAGCGGGCGGATCCTGGCGACGACGCGGACCGACATGGTCAAACTCAATTGGAAACAACACACCGGCGCGGCAACAAAGGAAAACGACCAATGCAGCACCTGCCCGCGAACAAAATCCTCCGACGTCGAATTCGAACGATGCTAGAGTCGATGATCCGTGCTCAGCAGACAATAGCAGACTTGTATGGTTCTGCAAGGGTCGAGGATCGTGGTTGGTGGGCGTCGTCCCAGCAACGCCGGCCGGAAAAAGCCGCCCGCGAGCCGAGCCTGGCGTGACCTGGTTTGGCCAATGCCACGACGTCAGTCTCGGCCTCCCTGCCCACCTTGAAAACTGCCGCACGACGAGCCCAAGCTTGCGAGAGCTCGGGACCAGCTTCAGAAGGCAGCACGATGCGCGGTCCCTCGCCATTGCTCGGCACAGCGCGGCGCCTGCGGCTCCCGCAGCCGGCGTCGTTCGTCTGCCGGCAATGCAGAGCCATTCAGATCAGCGCCGCACCCAGCACCGACGCGCCCCGGGTTGGCGCGGATGCCTTTGGAGCTCCAAGCGAGACGACGAGAGACATGGCTGGTAGGTTGAGCAAGCATGCACATGGAGACATCGGCGGCTGACAGTCATTTGCGCGCAGATGCTCGGTTCGAAGTCCTCGGCTCGCCGTACTCGCTGCTCTCCGTGACGCTCTCGGCGTCACAGAAGCTCTACACTCGGAGGGGCACACTCGTTGCCGTCGCCGGAAAGCCGGACAACGTAAGACACCAATCTAGGTATATAGGCTTTCACGAAAGACGCGGCGAGCTGACGAATCTGGATAACAGGCGCAATCGACGCTGTCGCTCCTGAACCCGTTGACGCGGGCACTCTTCGGCGTTCCCTTTCTATACCAGCGGATATCTGCAACGACGCCCATTACGGCCCTCATCTCGACCAAGTCGCCGACGACAACGTTTACGGTTCTACATCTCGACGGGACGACGGACTGGATGGTCGCGCAACGCAACGCGCTGCTTGCCTGGACGGGACACACCCTGTCGCTGTCGTCGCGGATCCAGAGGAGCCTATCGCTCGCGCACTGGGGCAGCACGCACCTGACCGGTCGTGGGTTGGCAGCCCTGTCGGCACCAGGCCAGATCTACCAGCTCACGCTGTCGGAGGGTGAGGAGTTCGTCGCGCACCCCGGCAGCGTCGTGGCGTACTCTGTGTCGAGGAACGCGCCGCAGCCGTTCCGCTTCAAGAGCTCTAGCCTGCGACTCCAGGTGCCGTCGCTGACGTCCTGGATCCCCGAAACCGAGTTCATGAAGAATATGCGCAAGACGGATACGTACAAGTTCCTGGCCCGGACACTCTTCAGCCTGCGGACCATGACGCGGCGCACAATTTGGGGCGACCGGCTGTTCCTGCAGTTCAAGGGCCCAGCCACGATCCTCATGTCGAGCCGCGGCGTGCGCATCACGGATGCGCTGTCCAACGAGCAGATCAACGAGATTGCCGACACGCCGGCCGGCGCCGTCTCCAAGGCTCTGGAGGCGCCCGGCCAGGGGAAGGAGCAAGAGATCACGGAGGGCGTTGCGAAGACCGTCGAGCAAGCCCCAAATGCTCTGCACGTGGCGACGGTGAGGAGAGACGGCAAGGTGACGTTTGAGGATGCCAAGGACCTGAAGGAGTTTGTACGATAGATTGCGGCCCCCAAGTGGGTATCGCTAGAAGCCGACGGAGACGGCTTGCATCCTTGTCTGCATCGTTATGAACGCCTGAGTCGTCACAAATAAAATCTTTACTTGTACTATGCCGTGGCCAAATGAATACGTACGTCACTGCATGCTGATCAGACTCATATGCAATTTTCAATAATTCCATCTTTACGGCCGAGCCGCACGGTAGTGGCTGTGGACACGCAAAAGACCGAAAGTCAAAAGACCGAAGTCAATATCCCGTTGGCATGGCTGTCCGGGCACCAGCGAAAGCCTAGCGAAGAAAAGCGCCAAATTCAATTCGGAGCCGAGCTAAAAGAATGCGCGAGTCGTTTGCGTCAATTTTTTTAACATTTAAAATTATTCTTCTCCATCTGTTGGACGGGTGCCTTGTTGCGTGCTTGGGGCACGGGCTGCAAGTGACGAGATCCAACGCTGCAAGCAAGCGCCCGCTCTTTGTGCGACTCCGAGAGCCGAGCCGTGAACGTATGTAAGACACGCCGGGCCGCAATAGGCATCTTATCAAGCAAGCGTTCGATGATCAGCCCGCGCATGCAGGGATCTCGTCTCGCCCGTCGATTCGTCAGTGTCGACAACAGCTGCGCGGAGCTCGTCAGGCTGCCACTCACACTCCCGTAGAATCTGGCCATCGGCGCTCGCGTCTCCCGCCCAAGCGCGAAGGGGCCAGGGTGCGGCTGCGGCGCCGGGGTTAGGGGTTGCTGCAACGGGCTGGCGCGCGAGCCGATGCTGCATGTGGAACGGTGAGGCCTGTCGCGGGTAGCATCTGGAACATGGCTGAGCCGTGATGTGATGGCCAGATGCACGGCGGGTTCCTGCTGACCTTCAGCACCACCCGCCTGAGTCAACGTGCTGGCCCGGTGAAGAAGCGCGCCTCTCGAAATAGATTGTGCGCATGCATGCTGTTGCGAGCCCAGCAGCGAGTCCGTCGTCGCTGGGCGAGCCCGCGCCGTTGTGCTCTCTTACAGTGAATCTGCGGCGCGACGAACACCTCAGATCCAGATCCACGAGGCAGCACGGACCAGGCCAGCAAGCCACATGGGTTGCTCGTGCGCTTAAATCCGACCCCGAGCCCAAGCCCCGGCGCAGCCCAAATGCGTCTGCGAGATGGGGCTCCACTCCGCATCGAGCGAGGTGGGCACCCAACGGCCCAGGCAAGGGTTCGGAGACCGAGAGTGGCCAGTGAGATTTGCGACGGCCCGTTGGGGGCTATTGTGTGCTGTGTGACCCGATCTCTGTGCGACTGTTGAAACGATTTTTTACGCCTCAGTCCGTGGGAAGGAGGAGGCCAGGTCGATAAATACCGACCCGGGACCCTGCCCTTGGTTGAACCCGAGTCTCGACGCTGTCACTTGACTCGAAAAGTGTTTGTCGACTTACAAAAACCCCCGACACTAGACCAGCCCACCTTACGTGTACCCGTATACAAGCTTTCCAGGCTACCAGGCTAGTGCCGCAGATCCAGTCCGTCACGGCTCAGCGGCACCGGTGAGAAGCACCTGCGTACCGAGCCGTCCCTGCATGGCCGTCTTATTGGAGATATAAAGCCACCCCAGAACCGCGACGCCTCGAGGCGAGCCCCCGACGGCCTACATGCCGCGCTCGACGACGCAGTCCCTCTCCGCCTCGACCATGCCAGGCTCAAACGTATCGCTGCCCGCCGGCGCCGTGCACGAGAAGACGCCGGCCAACGACGACACCACCACCGCCCACAACTCGGTCGACCTGGACCACGGCGCCAAGATGGACGCCGACAGGTCCTCCGCGGGGGATGCCACCGCCGCGGCGGCCGACCTGGAGAAGGCGCTGGAGAAGGCGCCGGAGCCAGATGCCAAGGCCGGGCCCCCGGCCGCGGTGGGGCCTCCCGGTGCCGGCGACTTCCCCGACGGCGGCGCCCAGGCCTGGCTCGTCGTCGCGGGTGGTTGGTCCGCCCTCTTCTGCACCTTTGGCTTGGTCAACTGCATCGGCGTCTTCCAGAGCTACTATGTCCACGGGCCTCTGCGCGAGTACGACAGCTCGACCGTCAGCTGGATCCTCTCGGTGCAGGTTTTCGTCATGATCTTTTGCGGCACGATAGTATGTGGCTTCCCCACGCCCCTTGCTTATGTTCATCAGTTTCCGTGTCAGAGGCTGACTTTCGCTCGTCTAGTTCGGGCGCCTGTTTGACAACTACGGCCCGCGGTGGATCCTCTGGATCGGGACCGTCGTTTACATCTTCGGCCTCATGATGGTGTCCCTGTCCAGCGAGTACTACCAGTTCTTCCTCTCGCAGGCCATCGTGGCCTCGGTGGGCTCGAGCGCCGTCTTCACCTGCTGCATGTCCTCGCTCGTCAGCTGGTTCTCCAAGCGCCGCGCCGCCGCCTTCGGCATCATGGTGTCTGGCTCGTCCCTCGGCGGAGTCGTCCTCCCCATCATGATGAACAAGCTCATCGACCGCATCGGCTTCCCCTGGATGATGCGCTCCGTGGCATTCATGTTCCTCGGGCTCCTGATCATTTCCTGCCTGACCGTCCGCTCGCGGCTGCCCCCGCGTCCCCGGCCGTTCAAGCTCATGGAGTATGTCCACGTGCTGAAGGATATCCGAATGGCCGTCACCGTAACCGGCCTCTTCTTCTTCATGTGGGGCATGTTCTTGCCTTTCAACTACGCCATGCTGCAGGCCGAGGCCGCTGGCACGTCGCCGACGCTGATTCCATATCTGCTTTCCATCCTGAACGCTGTGAGGTGCGTCATGGCCACAAGGCTTCATCCTGTCCCACGTTTCTAGACTGTTGCTGACTTTCGTGTGCAGCATCTTCGGCCGTATCATCCCCGGCATCGTCGCCGACAAGCTCGGGCGCTACAACGTCATGATTTTCATCACCTTCATCTCGGCGCTCTTCTGTCTTGCCGTGTGGGTACCCGTGAAGGACACCGCCGGCATCATCGTCTTCATAGTCATCTTTGGGTTTTCTTCGGGAGGCTTCATCTCTCTCGGCCCCACCCTCATCGCACAGATTGTCGACATCCGCCAGATCGGCACCAGCGTTGGCGCAGCGTTTGCCGTCCAGTCGATTGGCGCCCTTACCGGCAGTCCCATTGGTGGCGCCATCGTTTCTGCTCAGGGTGGGAGCTTCCTCGGCCTGCAGCTCTTTTGCGGCTTCTCGATGCTGGTTGGTTCCTTCATATTTGTGTTGGCACGATACACCCAGGTCGGCTTCAAGATGGTTAAGGTATAACGGGTTGGAAGAGCCGGGGTGCAGGAGAGAGAGAAACGGTGGGAGATGAAGCACATGGAAATCGAAAGCTGGTGGTTCTCAACCTGAATTTACGGTAGCATGGCGTTCTGGGAAGACAGCCTCCAAGCAGGCCATAGGTCTAGCGCATGGTGGGTATACCTGGAGGGGGCAGGGCCAAGCATATCTTAGAAGTTTCACTCGCATGATTGCAAATAATAGACTCCACATATGAACATGAAGCATTGAACGGTCCGTGGCCTCGCAATGGTGGTCGTCAGAGCGAGAACTCCTTCAAAAGAAGATGTCGGCGTGTGTTCGCGCCAGTCCGCGGAAAAAGGGGATCTCCTCGATGCTCTTCAGTTGGCACGAATCAAACCAGTGCAGAAGTAGAATAAAGATCACGGACTTCTTTAGTTGCCGTTGTGAGGCGCACAGGTTTGAAATCCTTGGGTCAGACGGCTAGACCAACGCCGAGCCGGCCTGACTCATCCACTCTCGAGATAGCTTCAGAACTACAACCAACCCACTTCACCCCCCACGATTCAATGAGCTTTCCGCAATTTCCTCCCAACCCGCATCTAGACTTGCTGTGATGGCCGCCTCCATACGCCTCCGCCCTGCCGTGGCTGAGGATACCGACGCCATGGTGGCCGTGCAGAACGACGCCTTCCAGAACGACGCCTTCCACACCCGCTGTTTCCCGCGGTCCGACGCCGGCGCTCACGAGGCGATGGTCGCCTGGGTACAGAAAAACCTCGCCGACCCGGCGTCGCACCTCATCGTCGCCGAGGACGCAGGCACGGACTCAGCCGGCGGGCCTTCGATCCTCGGATGGGCCCGCTGGGTCCGCCGTCCGCTGCCGGGCCCGGACGCCCAGCCGGCGCCGCCGCTCGTCTTCACCGCCGACATGTACCCGGCCGGCGGCGACGCGCCCTTTGCGGCGCGCTTCTTCCAGGCCAACTACGACGCCATGATGCTCGCCACCGAGGGCCAGCCCGTCTGGTTCCTGTCCATGATCGTCGTGGGCAAGCAGCACCAGCGGCGCGGCGTGGCCAGCCAGCTCATGCGCTTCGGCGTCGATGAGGCGGACCGCGAGGGCTGGGCGGCCTACGTGAATGCGAGCCGCGAGGGCAAAGCCTTGTATGAGCGGTTTGGCTTTCGGACTGTGCAGAGGTCTGACTTTGGAAACGGCATCGCGACGGATCATATGAAGCGTGAGATACAGAGCTCTTGACTAAGGTCGCGATATGTCCAATGGTTGTCAACCCTTCCCGGGTACCGAGTGCTTTTCAGAACATCATCACGGCTTGCGCACAGGGTCACAGCTCACAACACAAGATTTCTATATTCCGATTGTATTTATTCAAGTCAAATACAGCATCTTCTATTTCATCACGCGTATACAGCGACTTCTAATGCCTTTTACTCTATGGTCCCACTACCTTTACCTGGGAGTGTTTGCTCCCTTCTTCCACAGCCCATCGTAGGGCCAAGTCCAGTTGTTCATTTGCGGCGGGTCGACGCCGTGCTCAAAGGCTTCTTCACGCGCCATGATCTGCGCATCCAGGAAAGCCTGTCGCGCCGCCGCACCACGGTTGTGGAGGTGATCCATGCGGTCGATGGCATCGATGGCGAGGCTGAATCGGTCCGTCTTGTTGCGGATGGCCAGCTCCAGGGGCGTGTTGATGTTGCCCTGCTCGGTGTAGCCGCGAACGTGGATGTTCTTGCTGCCGGGACGCTTGTAGGTGAGGCGGTGGACCATCCATGGGTAGCTGTGGAAGTTGAAGATGATGGGCGTGTCGGCCGTGAAGAGGCTGACCCACTCCTTGTCCGACAGGCCGTGGGGATGCTCCGACTGGTGGATGAGCTTGAACAGATCGACGCAGTTGACGTAGCGGATCTTGAGGTCGGGGAAGTGCTGCAGGAGAAGGTCGATGGCGGCGAGCGTCTCGTGCGTGCTGATGTCTCCGCAGGAGGCCATCACCACGTCTGGGTTTTCGCCGGCATCGGTGCTGAATTGCGGCCAGATGCCGATGCCCTTGGTGCAATGCTGGATGGCACTCTTCATGTCAAGATACTGGAGGTGATCCTGCTTGTCCGCGACGACGACGTTGATGTAGTTGCTGGAGCGCATGCAATGATCCATCACTGACAGCAAGCAGTTACCGTCCGGAGGCAGGTAGATTCGCGTCACCTCTGGGCTCTTGTTCACAACAATCTCCAAGAATCCTGGATCTTGATGCGAGAAGCCATTGTGGTCCTGTCTCCAGACAACGGAGGTGAGCAGGATGTTGAGGGACGGGACGGCTGCACGCCACTCCACCTCGTTCGCCTTCGCGAGCCACTTGCAATGCTTTGCGAACGTCAGCAGCAATTCTCAGTCATTGCAGAGATTACAACGTACCTGATTGACCATGGAGTCAATGACGTGGATGAAAGGCTCATAGCTGTTGAGGAGGCCGTGGCGGCCGGTCAGAAGATAGCCCTCGAGCCAGCCCTCCACGGTGTGTTCGGACAGCATCTCCATGACACGTCCAGCCATGTCAAGGTTGCCTCCGTCACTGTCTTCCTCAAAGTACTCGCCCATCCACGTCTTCTTGGTAACTGCGTACACGGCACCCAGCTTGTTCGACTCCGTCTCGTCGGGGCCGAACATCCTAAAGTTGTGTGGGTTCATAGCCATGATGTCCCGCATGAACTTGGCCATGTTCAACATGCTGTTGCTCATGCCGGTGCCGGGCCGCTCCACCTTGAGCGCGTAGTCCCTGAAGTTGGGCATCTTGAGGGGCTTCATGAGCAGGCCGCCGTTGGCGATCGGGTTGGCACTCATGCGGCGATTTCCCTCGGGACAGAGAGCCAGCAACTCCGGAATAGGCTTTCCGCTCTCGTCGAAAAGCCTGTCTGGCTCATAGGAACGCATCCAATCTTCCAGAACCTTCAAATGGGCCGGATTCATGCCAGCATTGGGCATGGGAACTTGGTGGGACCTCCAGTAACCCTCCAGGTACTTGCCATCAACCTGACGAGGGGCAGTCCAGCCTTTAGGAGTGCGCAAGACGATCATGGGCCACCTCGGGCGGAAAGCTTTGCCGCTGTCGCGAGCTTTCTTCTGGAATCCACGGATCTCCTTGACACAGTGCTCGAGCGTGGCCGCCATGGCTTGGTGCATGGTTTTTGTGTCATCTCCTTCGACGAAATACGGCTCCCAGCCGTAGCCTTGGAACAGATGTCGGAGCTCATCATGAGAGATGCGAGCAAGAATAGTTGGGTTGTTAATCTTGTACCCGTTCAAGTTCAAGACGGGGAGAACCGCACCATCAATGATGGGGTTCAAGAATTTCGTGCTATATTGCCGTCAGTATCAGGGCGTTTCCTCCTCCCTCGAGGGGCTTGAACAGGAGACGAACCTGTGCCACGCAGTGGCGAGCGGGCCAGTCTCGGCCTCGCCATCACCGACAATGGTCAGGGCGATGAGGTCGGGCTTGTCGAAGACGGAGCCGAAAGCGTGCGAAACGGAGTAGCCGAGCTCTCCGCCCTCGTGGATAGAGCCGGGCGTCTCTGGCGTGGCGTGCGATCCAATACCTCCGGGGAACGAGAACCACTTGAAGAACTTTTGCATGCCGTCAATGTCCATGGCCTTGTCGGGGTAGACCTCAGAGTAGACGCCTTCGAGATACGACTGGGCCAGCACGGCGGGCGCTCCGTGGCCGGGCCCAGAAACGAAGTAGGCATCGAGGTCGTACTTCTTGATGAGACGGTTGAAGTGCATCCAAGTAAAGATCTGGGCAGGCGCAGAGCCGTAGTGGCCGAGGAGGCGCTTCTTCAGGTGTTCCTTCTTGAGCGGCTCGCGGAGAAGCGGGTTGGCTTGCAGGTAGATCATGCCCAGCGAGAGGTAGTTGCTCGCCTTGAAGAAGTCATCGTACAGCTTGACCTCTTCCTGGGACAGGGGGTTGCCCTTGACGGTGGACCGGGCAGGGCCGTACGGCAGGAGTGACTTGTCCTCTCCCATTGTCGATGGCGTACGGGTGTGGTTGAATAGATGACAGTCAACAAAGTCGACAGGGGTGAGTGGATGGCAATCCACTACTATGCTGTGTCGTAATGAGGGCTGCGATGCTACGCAGCGGTTCCAGTATTACCCAGAAGATGTACGGTGCATGCAAGCGAACGGCGGGGACAGGGAAGCGGCATCATAGCGTCCCTCCGGCATAGATATAGTGTTGCATCCCGACCACGCGTTGGGTGAGGTGAGGTGATTCTGTGAAATCTCCGATATATCACGACAACCTTATTCAAGCACACTTCGGGAGGGCAAGCTCGAGATCGTCGATGGAGTAGATACGAGCACGGAAGACTCGGGTATGCCAATGAATCATTGGACGCTGCCGGGGGTCGATACATGCGATGCTGTCATGCAGTCTGCCCAGCCGCGTGGTGCCGTGATCTGAGAACCTTAAGCTCCATACGGGCCCTCGAATACCAAGGTCCCAGGCACTGGGAGCCACGTAGCTTCTCAGCTCCTCGAAACTTCGCTGCCACGATCAAAGGCCGCAACCCACGAACATCCGATCAAGGTCAGGCCAACGGCTCCGAAGCGCATGATTACGCGGGCCGATTAGCGCTAGATCTCGGGAGCTCTCGTAGCCTCGCCTGTGCGCATTAGCGCGCGCATGAGTTCGCGAGGCCCGGGTGTTGCCGCGCCACGTCGGATTGACTTTGAGCAGCCCATTGTGAGACAGGCCACTGGCGCAGTCGATTGGCAGCAAAGGGAAGTGGCACGATTGGTAGCGAAGTCGGATAATGGCGCATTCGCGGCCGACGCTACGCCGGACTGGCAGCTGCGGTACGTACCTCAACTAACACCACCTCGAGTCATCCCACCCCCCAGTCGACCAGATTCCTCGCCACGCCCAACTCTTCCCAACAGAACCCAACGGAACTCTGACTCTCGACGACGACCTGTCGACAGATGCTCGAGGAATCGATAGAATCGCAGCAGCATCGTCCTCCGTGTATCGAGATGGCACGTCCGGGCAAGAGAGCGGTGCGCCACAGGCCCGAGACGCCACAGGTGCCCGAGACACCAGAGGTGCCGGCCCCCGCCGAGCCGGGCACTGTTGAAGGCGACGACCCGGCGGATTACTAGAGTCTTGCATGCATGCGAGGCTCGTGCGAAGGGGTACGCACGCTATCGATGCCGCCGAGGGCTGGACGGGCCCCCGGGTTTGCTCGTCCCAAGATGCTAATAGCAACGTCCGAGCCGAAGATGAGAAACGCGGCACCTGTATCTGTACGAATTCGCAAGACTGAGAATGAATCTTTGCTTTTTCCCGTGCGAGCGGCACGCACGCCCGATCTATGAGCCGCATGGGTCGCATGGAACGCCGGCGTCCTTGCACCACGTTATTTCCTGAGCTCGGGAGCCGGGGCATGTATTTTTTTTCTTTTGGCACGACGGCATGTCTGAAACGTAGGCATCTAGTTTGCAAAACAATAAAATTAGCACGGTCATCCAGTTCTTGCAACGCCTTGAACCAAGTGTTGTCCTTCGTAGATGCCCACAGACCTCAGTTCGCACCCAACAGTCATTGGATGTGGCGCCCCGCTTGGGTGCGGCCCCGCTGAGCGCTCTCAGTGGATCGCCATGACCTAATGAGGACGAAACTCATCTGCATCCCATAAGCTTTCATCAACTTGCTACTACTGCAGCTGCCTTAAGGCATCATTGTTCTTGGTTGCTTTAACTCAGTAGGCGAGGCGAATCACAAACGACCCCTCCGTCCCATCTAGGATACTTTCCGCCTTGGCATAGCGCTGCGTCCACTTCGACGTCACTGTACCAGCGCCCTCCCGAGGCGGCCATGGACGCGTTATCCTTATCGCCCGAAGCCATAGCCCTGGCCGCGAGGATGTACGACTCGGCTCGGAGCGGCGACCTTGCCATCTTTCAACAGGCGCTGCCGGCTGGCCTGCCACCAAACATGACAAATGAAAAGGGCGACACTCTCGTAAGGCAGTCTGACGCAGTGATTCTAACTGGATGGGTGAAAGCTAACCAAGGATCCGTCAGCTCATGCTAGCGGCATACTACGGCCATGCTGAGCTGGTGAAGCTCCTGTTGCAGCACGGTGCTGACCCCAACCGACTCAACGACAAGGAACAGAGCCCCCTTGCTGGCGCCGTGTTCAAGAAGGAGGATGCTGTTATTGAGGTACGTCGCCAGGTTATCAACTAACGACGAATAAAAATCTCATGATGCAAATGAAGGCCTTACTCGAGGGTGGCGCGGACCCAGACTACGGAGACCCCAGCGCTCTTCAGTGCGTCGAGATGTTCAAGCAAGAAGAGACGTGGAAGGCCAAGTTTGAAGCTGCCCCAGGTCGGGGCAAGGCACAACCCCGACCAACTCAGGCCCGCCCAACTCAGGCCTCTAAGGCCTAAAGGCCATGTCAGGAGATTGGTTATAGCTTACTGTTGACATGGCCGAAGGACTGTAATATCACATTGTACTGCACGCAATGATCTTCTTGCTCGAAGGGAGGCAACTCAAGGTTCGAGACTGCGGTGTTTATTACGTTTTTTGTTGACGCAGGAGAGGTGACAGAGTCATCACCTAGTGGCTCATCATCCAAATCGGCCATGATGTTGCTGCAACGTTTCAAGATCGCTAGAGCGACAATGATGATTCGATTCGTCACACCAACCAACAGTGTCGCTTCGCGTGCCAAACTTGCAAGCTGACTTGGGACAGCACAAGAGCGACGCTATGGCACTGCGTCAATAGAGAGTTCAAAAGAGAAGCACACAGCGTTCAAGGTGTCGACCAAGCAACGCCCAACAAGCCCGGTGTCTGTCGGCAAAGTGAATAGTTGGTCAGGGGAACAAGGCTATGGTAATGTGCTCACTCTCTCGCATTTGCGCTGCCTGTGATTTGTCTGAAGGGCAGTCAAAACTTGTGCAGTTCACTGCACGATTGAACGTGACTTTTTCTAAACATTGTGCACAATGGCTATTTTTGTGCCCGAGTGTTTGTCTTTTACCTGTGCGGTGGTTGGGTGTAGTCAAAGGCTGGACAACTCTTTGAGCTCCCGCGCGACCACAAAGCAAGCTTTCAAAGAGTCTTTGTGGCCAAAACACCTACGTTCTTCCATTCATATGAAAGCCTTGTGTCGCATTCTCCTTCCACCTCCGGCTGAATTCATGCCTACTCAACTACTATCAAATGTTCGCCGAGGAAGAAAATGCCCGTTTTCAAGATTCTTGATGTGACGGCCAACATCCGCGACCTGCAGACTCGCCGAGGACGACCTTCCATCGCGGAGCGGCGGCAGACCAAGAGGATTCGACGCCTTGCGACAACGAGCGTGCCAGCTACCCTGACTGGCGAGGCAGGCCTCAGTACGTCTGTTGCAGTGGGATGTTATCATTGAGCACGGCAACTAATTTCAAAGCAGACGGAAAACGCCTTTTGAGGCCCAAAAAGTTGGACAACAAAGTCCGTCCAGGCATCATGAAGGGACTCATGCCTGAGCTTCAATCCCTCTTGAACGCCAAGGGACCTCTCGGCATGAAACTCGATAAACTCAAGTCCCAGCGGTACGACGTCTTTGACGACCAGCGACCCCTTCTTGGGCTCCTGGACGACCATTTCCCGGATCGTTCAAACCACTCAGGCCGTTTGCTCGACACTGGTCGCAGCATCAGCGGCCTGCTGCGAACGCTCCAGGGGCATTGCAGAACGGTGCGGAACCCGGCCCTGATGGCAGTGCGCGTAGCCACTCTGGTCAACGTCATCGTAGAAGAAACGACGATTGAAATCCAGAACTACCGACACGAAAACGCAGAGCCTCCCAGGTACATGAGTGAGGAGCAGCTGCAGGAGTACAAGCTGCGACAGCTGCAGGAACAGCTGCAACTATTCGTCGACGGCCTGAGCCAGGCGAAGCATGCGGCTCTGTCACGCAGCATGGCGCGGTCGCGCAAGCTGGAGTTGGCGTTTCCCGGGTCGATGGAGTCGCCGCCGGGCACCTTGATGTAACGACGCGGCCTGGTTCGGCTCAAGTCTCGCTGCCGTTTCCGGGGACATATGGAGAGGCTTGGGCACGCGAGGAGCGCAGGGTATGAGGAGAACCGCTAAGTGTTTGGGATGATGAGGGTTTGATATGACGGGGTTCTTGAGCCACAGAGGCTACCTAGGGTACGATACTACGACTGCGGATGCGATGCCTTGGTGGTGAAGGGACGCATGCATGACAACGATGAATTGATAGCAGCCGTGAGAGATGCGGTGTCGTCAATGGTGGGGCAGGATTCCACCCCCTGAAGCCTCCAGAAGGGCCCTGACGGGCTTGGAGGGGTTCCGCAGAGAGCAGGGTGGCCCGTGCACGAGCCGGAAAGGCTGCAACATTTTTTTGGAGCTCGACGACGACGACACGCACGAGAGCACACAAGGTCGCATCCCGACAGCCCTCGACCTCGCACCACCAGCCTCTCCCCCTCTGCATCAGCTGGTCTGCAGCGCGACGACGGGCCGCTCCAGCATTCCGCCGCCATCATGTCTTTCGGAGGGCAGACGCCCACCATCATCGTCCTCAAGGAAGGTGAGCTACCCCGCCGCCGGCCCCTTTAGCTGGCTGGACTCATGGCTGACCGCGACGACGCCAGGAACCGACACCTCCCAGGGCAAGGGCCAGATCGTTTCCAACATCAATGCCTGCCTGGCGGTTCAGGCTACGATAAAGCCCACGCTGGGCCCCTATGGCGGTGACCTGTTGATGGTGGACGAGAACGGCAGGCAGACCATCACCAACGATGGCGCGACCGTCATGAAGGTTCGCACCACAACTGGCATTGCCGGCTTCAAACGAGGACGTCCTTTGCTGACTGCAGCAGCTCCTCGACATCGTCCACCCCGCCGCCCGCATCCTCGTCGACATTGCCCGGTCCCAAGACGCCGAGGTCGGTGACGGCACCACCTCCGTCGTCGTTCTCGCCGGCGAGATTCTCAAGGAGGTCAAGGACCACGTCGAGCAGGGTGTCAGCTCTCAGATCATCATCAAGGGCCTGAGGAGAGCGTCGCAGATGGCCGTCAACAAGATCAAGGAGATTGCCATCAGCACCGACGAGGCCAACCGACGCGAGACGCTGTCCAAGCTGGCCGCCACCGCCATGACGAGCAAGCTGATTAAGCAAAACACCGAATTCTTCACCAAGAGTATGATGCGTTGCCCGCCCTCGCAGCTGTGTTGACACCGAAAACTGACTTCGCCATAGTGGTGGTCGACGCCGTCCTGTCACTCGATCAAGACGACCTGAACGAGAAGCTCATCGGCATCAAGAAGATTCCCGGCGGCTCCCTCACCGACTCGCGCTTCGTCAACGGTGTCGCCTTCAAGAAGACATTCGCCTACGCGGGCTTCGAACAACAACCCAAGGCCTTCAAGAAGCCCAAGATTGTGTGCCTGAACGTCGAGCTGGAGCTCAAGGCCGAGAAGGACAACGCCGAGGTCCGCGTCGAGCAGGTGTCGGAGTACCAAGCCATCGTGGATGCCGAATGGCAGATCATCTACAAGAAGCTCGAGGCCGTCGCCAAGACGGGCGCCAAGGTGGTGCTGAGCAAGCTGCCCATCGGCGACTTGGCCACGCAGTTCTTTGCCGACCGAGACATTTTCTGCGCCGGCCGAGTCGCTTCAGAGGACATGGAGCGTGTGGTCCAGGCTACCGGTGCCACTATCCAGTCGACGTGCTCAGATATCCTTGCTGAGCACCTTGGAACTTGCGGGGCTTTCGACGAGCGCCAGATTGGTGGTGAGCGCTTCAACTTCTTCGAGGAATGCCCCGAGGCCAAGACTTGCACCCTGGTGCTGCGTGGCGGCGCCGAGCAGTTCATTGCCGAGGTTGAGCGGTCGCTGCACGACGCCATCATGATCGTCAAGCGAGCTATCAAGAACCACACGATTGTGGGCGGTGGCGGTGCCGCCGAGATGGAGGTCTCTGCCTACCTGCACCGCTTCGCCGACACCAAAATTTCCCACAAGCAACAAACCATCATCAAGTCGTTCGCCAAGGCTCTGGAGGTCATCCCCCGACAGCTGTGCGACAACGCCGGTTTCGACGCCACCGACATCCTCAACAAGCTGCGCGTGGAGCACCGCAAGGGCAACACCTGGGCCGGTGTCGACTTCAAGAACGAGGGTGTGGCCGACATGATGGAGCGCTTCGTGTGGGAGCCTGCGCTGGTCAAGATCAACGCCATCCAGGCCGCCACCGAGGCCAGCTGCCTGATCCTCAGCGTCGACGAGACCATCAGAAACGAGGAGAGCGCGAAGCCCCAGGCACCGGGCCAGCTGCCCCCGGGGGCAGCGCAGCGGGCGGTGAGGGGAAGAGGACGGGGAATGCCTCGTCGGTAAGGGGTGCGAAGAGAAGCAAAAGAAATGAAAGGGTTTAACAGGGGTGGAATTGTGTGTTGAGGATCTGTATGATGACCTAGAACACGACCTCTAGACATGAACGACTTTCCGTCGGCACTGTGGAGCCTACATTGGAACGATTGAAATGGTGTGAATGATGCATTAATGTCTACCAGAACGCTCGTGATATATCTCTTAGAAGGTAGTATGTGCCACGGGACCGTGATGGAAATCATGACTTCCACTCACGCTACGCTCCCGCCCCTTCAAACCCGACGTCGTAGAGTCCTCTCCCCGCCCTGCCCGTCTTCCGTCCCCCTCGCCCATCATCATCACCTTCTAACCCCTCCATACCGACGTCAACCTCGTCGTCGTCTTGCTCAATCAGCATCTCCAGGTCACGGTCCACGGCTGCGGCGTCGCTCTCGCCCTCGTGGCCCGGGCCGACGTCCTCGGTGGCGTTGAGCAGCGCCTGGAAGTCGGCGTGCTGGTGGTAGTGGTCAAAGGGGTTTTCGTCGGGCGGCGGGCCGGCGGGGTGGTGGTGGGGGACGCCGGGATGGTGGTGCTGGTGGTGATGGTGGTTGATGATCTGCGGGTCGATGGGCTGGTAGACGGGCGAGGGGTGGTGGCTCGTCGGCGGGTCCTGCAGCATGGGGTTGTGGTGGTGATGGGGGTGGACGTGGTGGTGGCCCAGGTGAGGGTGGCCGAGGTGCTCCGGGGCTGCTGTCTGGCTGCTGCCCTGGAGGGTGTGCGAGGGGAGGACGGAGATGTCGCTGGGGTTGGCGTAGGCGCTCGGGCTCGGAGCCGTCGAGCTGCTGGCCTGCGACAGGGGCGACATGAGGCTGTGGTTGTTGTGGTTGTGGCCCTGCTGCAGCGCCAGGACCCTCTCGGTCGGCGTCGACGCGGCGGCGGCGGTGGAGGCGGGTGACGGGCTGCTCGGCTTCCTGCTGCCGCCCGGGTTGGGCGTCTTGCCGAGCTCCTTGCACTCGCCGCAGGCGCGGATGACGTCGCTGACCGTCTCCTTGATGCGGCTCCAGTGGTACTTCTCGGCGATGGTGGCCGTCGTCTTGTTGATGCCGCCGTGGTGCAGGGCGTGGACGTCGCGGGCGATCTCGTACTGGCGCGCCGGGTCGGCGATGACCTCCTTGTCCTTGAGCATGAGCTTGTCGCCGTCGAGCAGCTTGTAGTGGGTGGCGGCGCTGCGCAGGCGGCTCTTCTCGGCGCGGTCGGCGCCGTTGGGGTACTTTGCGTACTTGAGGTAGTAGCGGATCTTGTCGAAGCGCTCCTCGCTGACGAGCTCGTCGGCGTCGCCGCCCGCGCCGCCCAGGTCGCGGCCGTAGATGATGGCGTCGATGAGGCGGTCCGGGTGGCTGCGCAGGTTGCCGCACGCCTTGACGCGGCCGATGCGCTTGAAGCCGAGCGCGTCCCAGATGCGGATGGACGCCACGTTGGTCTCGTAGACGAGGTTGAAGACGCTGTACGTGTAGCCCAGGCGCGGCGCCCAGTCGAGGTACGCCTCGCCCATGAGGCGGCCGACGCCGCGGTTGCGCGAGCCGTCGGTGACGATGAAGCTGGCGTTGCACACGTGGCTGCTGCGGCCCGGGTAGTTGGGCTTGATGAAGAAGCTGCCGAGGCACTCCTTGGCCCAGTCGCGGCCCTCGCCCACGTCGTCGGCGCCGTCGACGTGGCCCAGCAGCATGACGGCGCCGAACGTCTGGAACCAGTAGTCGGCGAAGCCGTCGACGCCGAACGCGTCCATCATGGGGTACGTGTCGCCGCCGTCGATCTCGCGGTTGAGCTGGTCGCACAGGTAGACGAGCAGCGACGGCGGCAGCTGGTGCCGCGACGCGAACGGCACGATGGTCGCCACCGTCTGCCGGTCCCGCAGCGTCACCTGCCGCGGCACGATGTCCACGGGGAGGCCGGGGTTGCCCGGGTCCGGGAACGGCGTCTGCCCCGAGACGCGGTAGAGGGTGGGGCCGGACGGGTCGTCCATGACGGCGGGCATCCTGCCGGCCGGCCTACCTACGGGGCGGAAGAGCGAAGGATCGGTCAAGCTACTCGCCTGGCCCCGTCAGCGACCCGACTCTCATCAAGCGTGAAAACAGCGCGCAGCCAGCCAGAGGCCCTCGGCTCCTCGGTGCAGGTCCCGGCCTCGGGCCGCTGTGGTGCCAACCTACCCTGTAGCAGCAAATCGGACGATGCCGCTGCTGCGTGCGCGCCGCCCAACGGCCGGCAACTCGCAGCCCGGGAAACGTGGGCCGCCGCCTCTGGCCTAATTTTAATGCAGCACCACCTCGCCGTGGTCGCCACATCCACTTGGGCTGGTGGTCGGCGGGCAGACGGGGTCCGGCTGTGCTGAAATGTTCGGTCGTGAGGTGACGTGCCTGGTGAGGGGAAATGCGCAGGGCGAAGTTTACAGCCCGCCCCTCCTCCGTTCCCTCGTGGCTCGTGGCGCCGTCAAGGGTTCGCCCGGGGCGCGGGCTCAGGTTTCTCCGCTCCGGTCGACCCATCCGCGGATGTCAGTCGCCCAGACCAGGACAATACATACAATGTATGCAGGCACGCTGAGCGGTATGTAACTGCGTAGAGTAAATTCATCACGAAGAGCATACTTTCATTATCCTAGGCCAGGCCTCTTCTCTGGCGTGAGAGACTTTCTATCCCGAATCCTAAACTAGATTCATCGACATCGTCCTCGTACAGTCAAACGTTGGTGACTCGCCCCATATAATTGCCAGTCCTATTCGTTTGTACTTCGTTCCGGAAATTGATTCAACCAAGTCTAGAATTAGAAAGGTTTCGCGTGATTTTTCCCCAGACATGGCGGTTGGTCGCCTCGTTTCAGAGCGCAGGAGTAGGCACAAGTACAACGCTGCAACGCTGGCCTCCCCAGCATCAAATTGCCCAGCGCATCTCCAGGGAATGCCGCCTTTGGAAGTGGGGGTTAGATTCTCTCCAAACACCTGAAAATACGGCGGCTTATGAGCGCTTCCCTCTGTGAATGGCGCTATTTCAATCTCCCGCACCGGACCTTCGATCCGCACTTCAGCTGATTTGACCTGCGATGTGAAGGGGGTGCCGCGCCATTGCACGTCCCAGCCGAGAAGTTTGACATGGTATGCCAACTGCACTTCTGGATTAGCGGGCCGCTCCCAGGGGTTGTACCATGCACATCCCTGGCAGGTGAGCCAAGTCCATGAAGGCAACCCTGAGATTATAGAATCCCCAGGTCGCTTGGACAGCCGCAACCAAATCAGGTCTCTTGCGAAAGCTCTCTTCCACAATCCCAAGATTGGTACGTCATGCAGATTAGACGCAAAGTATTGGGTAATTCCGGCGATAGCGGGAACTCTATCTTGTGCGTGGGTGAAATTTCGTAACAAGTAATTTTCAATGATAAGTCGCCAGGTAGCTCGGTACCACTGATCATCCCGCAGAATACCTTCGTAGAGAAACGTCACGTCATTGCTGTCAACGATCTCCACAGGATCTAGAACGAGGCCGCTTTCTGTCCGGAAGCAGGCCTGGCAGTGCCACTGGACTTCAGGTTCCATGCAGGCAACGAGCCGTGTGGAGAGTAGCTGCTCCTGCAGTGTCCAGCCACGAGTGCTGAGGATGTTGTCGCTCACGGCACGGTTTCTGATATCGCCCCGATATGCGCGAAATAGCTGTCTGTGGTTGCCCGTTTTATCCGGCACAGTTCCGAAGAATGGTTCATCAGGAAAATCATTGTTTGCGGGGAAACAGCCCTTCGAACTATCCAAAGATTGAGCCGCGGCGATGGTCAGTTGGCTCCCTTTGTAGATTTCGTGCATATGTGCTGCCTCGCTTTCCCACTCCTCTTCATCATCTTGGACAATACAAAGGGCATCAATCCAGATATATGGGATCTCGAGAGCTCGAGCTATGCAAATAGCTTCGAATGGTGTTTGCGGAATTAGTTCCGCCGAAATTTCCTCACTAAACCGGGCAAGGGAATCCTTTGTTGCGCGAAGTTGCTGTGACCGGCCCCAGGAATAGCTGAGAGTTGCATACTCTGTCTGTGGAGCAGTAGCATTTCGCGCAACCAGTCGGATTGGCTTTCCATCAAGGCCAACATCGATGAGTCTCAAAGGAGCAAAGGGCAAGGGTTTGCATCTGTTTTGCCCATGTTGAGAGCGACATTCGTGTAGCCATGATTTGATAGTTTCTACTTTGTTGTCAAACGTCGTTGAGGGGCTCTTCCAAGCAGGAAGTTTTGCAGGGGGGCCTGGCTCAGTGGTGAGTTTTGTAACCACGGATCTTCTCTTTGGTCTCTCTTACCTCCTAATTGACATGTAATGACCGTGAAATGGGATACGAATCGTAGAGGAGGAATGGAGCAGCCGAGCCTTGCCTCTAAAAATGTCCAAGATATCCCCGAAGGCTTTTGCTGAGCTGCTTTCACGGTGATTTCGACCAGGAACGCGTTTTGAGAGTTCTGGATGGTTTCGTTGGAGACTCCGTGTCTATTTAGCGTGGCCTGAAAATGCCACAGAGAGCTTATTATTTTGCAGAGGCGACATGTTTCGCTAGAAGATGCAAGTGAGCCGTAATTTGGATGGTGAGGCGACTGTGAATGACGATCCGGGGCGTCTATGGGCAAATTTACCAAGTTCGAGCAGTAAGAGCAAAGCTCTATGGTATTCAGGGTCATGTCGCGGTTGTTTAGGTTCGATGGCTGCCGTTCTGCACCGAGAAATAGCGAATAGAAGATACGAGAGGGGCTTGCGTCCATGGACTGGATGCCAGAACATATTCCCACATGCCGACGTACAGTAAGCGCGGGGGCGGCCAAACCATGTTACGGGGATTTGGAGCAAATCAGAAAACGAATGCGCCGACTGCAACGCAGGCATAACATCAGTAACGGAATGTTGTACATGATTGATCGCTGGTTTAGCCTACAATCTCAGCGTCGACGCCCTATTTTACATGTTCTGACATGGCCCCCTCGGCGCTTCGTACAAGTCTATGCTGTCTTCCCGCTCCCAACGACAGTCTCAATGTAGGCTGCATGCTCTCCCACGCTCTGCAGCTGGGCCTCGATGTCACCCAGCCGCGAGTCCATTCCCGACTCCATTCCCGACCCCGGTGCCTGTGCGGGCTTAGACGGCGCTTCTCCGGCATCTCCGGCAGCAGCCTCGCCCATGAGCTGCACCATCTCATCCTCGCTTACGTCCAGCTCAACGCCCTTGTACTGCGACCGCAGCAGGTTCTGTTCATCCTCCGAGAAGCCCTGGATGTTGGACTGCATCCGGCCCATGACCTCTTTGCGCTTCAGTGCGGCGGCTTGCACCTCCTTCTTCATGTGCCGAGAGAGCTCTGGAGGTGTGTTCCATGACACGCTGCCTCGGGCAGCATCCTGCAGCCGTCGTTGCTGGCCCTTGCCACCCGCCCTGCCGAGCACTCCCGCGACAACGGCCATGGCGCGAAGACTTCGATACAGTTAGTAACGTGTCCAATGAAATGTGCACAGAATTCTGCCTTACCTGTCGTCGTTGGCGGGAATTGTGTATGTCACCCATGACGGGTCCACATTCGTGTCAATCACGCCGATGGTAGGGATGTTCTTCAACCCGCACTCGTACAGCAGCGTGTAGTTCTCCAGCGGGTTCAGGCAGACCACCAAATCCGGCAGCAATGGTCGTGCCATGCCTTTGTACATGTCGAACCCGCCGAGCTCCTCGTCGAGCTGGTCCACGACCTTGGTGGCTTGCGTCTTGAGGATCACGTCTCGGTTCGTGATGGCGCCGGGCGTCCACTTGGTGAACAGATGGCAGGCACCTGCCATCTCCGCCGCCTTCGTCACAATCTCCATCTGGCCCTTGCGGGTGCCGACGAACAGTATGACGCCTCCGCGGTACGAGACCTCCTCGACGACTCGGGCCGCCCGTCGGAGATGCGCCGCCGTGGTTTCCAGCGAGATGATATGGATGCCCTGACGCACGCCAAAGATGTATCGCGAGTTTGCCGGGTTCCACAGCGACGTATTGTGTCCCATGTGGGTTTGCGATGCCATCAACAGCTCCAACGTCACGTCCTCGGGCGCGGGCGGGTTGCTGACCAGCTCCGTCGGCACATATCGCTTCTCCACGCGCGAGCCCAGACTCCGCGTGTTCTTCTGGATGCGCTGAAATTCGGCATACTGCTGCGCCGGCGTCAGGGTTTCCGCGCCGATCTGATGCGGCTTCGTCCATGCGGCGCCCTGGTGTTCTTGGGACGAGTCCGCACCGAGGCTCATGATGACCTCTTGCACGATCTTCTGCTTCTTCTTCTTCGACGATGTTGGTAATTTCGGTGCCGCTACGGATGGTTGGGACGTCGGCCAGGCCTGCGGCGGCGCACTGGAGCTGGCATCGGGTCTGGCGTCTGTCTTGACCTCGGTGGACAGTTGTCGAAGTGCGGTTCTTGTCGTGGGAAACGCCAGTGCGCGGCGGCCTGGGCACAAATGAGAATGCGAGGACCAATAAGATTCCAAAATGGACTTACCATGCCGCACGGCGGCGTTTCTTAAAATCATCGCGGCTTTCAATGCCCGATCACTGGTCATGCGATGTCTGGAGTCTCTCTGTCGCCAAATTTCGCTTTGGTCGCAGGGGTTGGAGCTTGCGCGGCGATACGTATTTCCGGCCCCGACCCCAACCACGGCCTCGCTTCTCCAGGCCTCATACTCGTACACTGCACGAAGTACAACAACTCACAGTTGCAGCATCGGTGTGCAATTGCAGATATTTCGATGTTTTACAATTGGGAGGTATTCTAGAGCGATACAAGGAAACCCTATGTATATTTACAGCCGCCGACAGCCGACTTCGTGAAATCATTGAGCCACTTGCACACTGCCGCAGCAACTCTTACCGGCTGGTCGCTCTCGCGATGGTAAAGACACCGACAATGACCACAGCCAAAGTCACAATTGCACCAGGGAGTAGCAGATCGTTCGGCACGCCTGCAATGAGTTGCTCTTGGACAGGAGCGGTCCTCGTCCTCCGCGACCGGCGGACAGTAGACTCGTCCTCGTCCTCCTCGTCATCCTCCTCGTCATCGTCGTACGCTTTCCGACGCTCGCGAAGTCCGGAAGCAGTAGAGGTGGGCGGCGTCGGAATAGCAGGCGTTTCGACAGGAGCAGGAATGGCGACAGGCGGCTTCTCCGGGTCGTGGGCGTACAGGTCAACCTTCTCCTGGTGACGCTGGCGAGCCATAATGATAGCCTCCAAAAGGTCATTGTCCGTAGTGATGGAGACTGAGTCGCCTTCATCATCCATGTAGCTGAGAGCAAATCCAGCGCCACTCATCTTGCCATCCTCCACAGCAGGCTTGCCACCAATGGCGTCCACTTCGTTGCCCAGCTTGGCAGCGACGGCAGCGACAAAGGTCTCCATTCCCTGGGACGCGACGACCTGCACGCGATGCACACGCCCCGACGGAGCCTTGAACTTGAACGGGAACGGCGTGTCGGCCGGGTTGATAGGCTCCGGAATTTCTTGGACGACCGATTGAGGAGGAGATTCAACCCCGGCGTGCGACGCAGAATCCCCCGGAGCGACGCTATCCCCAAGACGCTCTCGGGTAACATCGGGCGACATGATACGCGAGCCGAGGTTGGTGTGGTGGTGGCTGCCTTCGCCGGACATCATTGACTCGGTCTCGTTGTCAATCGATAACCAGAACTTGTTCCAGGCAGGCCCCTCGCCATCGCCACTGGCCATGGTGTTGATTTGCTCCAAGGTAGCATAGGTCAGTTTCAGGACATCGACCATGCCGACAATCTCACCGCCGTCGTTCATGACTGGCAAGTTGAGGTAATGGCCATCTATCAAGATCAATTAGCCTGGATCTAAGGACACAACTTCGTTCTTGGAAACCCACCGTGCATCTTGCGAAGCGCCGCCTGGATAGTCATGTCCATAGGAGCAAAGTCAGGGTGGGGAGTCATGACGCGGACAACACTGCAGTTGGCGGGATCAAGGCCAGGCGCGATCACTCGGAGGACAACATCCTTGCTGGTGAAGATACCAGTGATGGCGCCTTGGTCCTGGACAAGGACGGCTGTGGTATGGTTCTCCTTCATCAAGGCAGCGGCTTCCATGACAGACGTCCTTACGCTGACGGTCGTGGGGGGAATGCCATTCAAAACGGTCTCCAGCGTCGGTCCAGACATCTTAGAGCGAAGGGCCTCGACGTATTGGATGATCTGCTGTGGCTGCGTAGAGCCGAGCTCGGAGTGCACGCCCTCGAGTGCATCATACAGCTTCCTCGAGGACGAGTACGCGCGCTCAAGCTTCTCCATGGCATCGTAGAAACACTTGGTGATGTCCAGCACGCCCGAGATGTCCTGGTTCTCGTCCATGACGGGCAGGTGGCGGAAGCCCTTGCGCACCATCAGATCCAAAGCATCCGTCGCACTGGTGTCGGTTCGAGCGCAGAGCGGGTTCTTGGTCATGATCTCGGCAATGGTGACCTTGGCCGCCTTTTGCCCGGCACCGACGACTCGGAAAGCGAGATCCTTGGCCGTGAAGATGCCGGCAATTCTGTCATCATCATCCGTGACGAGGACGCAGTCTTCTCGTTTCGCGGCCATGAGCTGGGCAGCCTCGGACACGGTGGTGGCAGGCTTGATCTGCAATGCCTGGCTGGGCTTCAAGGCGAGGACGGTGCCTGGGGGAGCTTTGCGGGTATGGCGTGCGCGGTTCGTGAGATGCTTCTTCTTGGAGAGGTCGCTCTCCATCTTCCTGCGGATGGCCTGCGGCTGCGGGTTAGCCATCAAGCTCTACAACGGTCCGAGCAGCACGTACCTCATCGCGCTTGGACTGCTTCTGCCTGCTCGCGCTCACAGAGGAGCTCGTCTCGCTGGGCTGGGTATCGAGGACAGGGCGAGGGATGCTCGATGCCGCGGCCGGGCTGTTGGCAAAAGGGATGGCTCCCCTGGACCGGTCGCGGTTAGGCGTGCCTCGCATCGTGTTTCCGGACATGGCGGGCGAGTGCGGCGTCAACAAACGCAGCGGGTGAGTGTCGCGGGAGAAGTCAATTCGACGTTTCGAAGACAAGCAACCTAAGCTTCAGGCGTGCCTCGCTGCCGCAGAGCAGATGCAGCCAATGCCAGCAGAGGACGGAGGGAATTTCCGAAAGTCGAACGAGATTAAAGTGAGTGGAAGGCTTCGCTCGCTTCGGCAGATTATCGCGTCCAGGTGACCGGGACCCTGGACGAGGGGGGCCCCAGCACCGCGCCCGACCCTTTCGCGGCACGCGCAGCTTGTCACGTTGTCATAGCAGCTGGCGCCACCTGAGGCGCCATGGTTCCAGGTGCCTGGGACTGGCGTCGCCCTGTCCCGATGCCGTGCATTGTTCAAACTAGCCGTGCCTGCATGCGTTTGATCCAAGACTTGAAGCTACTCGTATATAAATGTTCGACTGCTGCACCGAGAACGTGCCGGCAAATGCTGGTACAGGGGAGGGGGCGCGGCGCTGCTGCTCGGAGCTAACATCGAATGCCAGCAACGACAATCGAATGACATCGGGTCCTGACGGAGCTGCGGCATGCACAACATCCAACAGGGCCAGTCTCGGCTCACGTTGGCCTAATGAATAGTTACAGCGCCTGCAAGAACTGCAAGCTGCGCCGAGAGCTGGCCAAGGCCGCGAGGGACTGTCGTTCGATGGCAGTACGAGGCAAGCCTGGGGCAACAAGGGTGCTGGAATGCAGCAACAGGGCTACCCTACACAGGTTCAGTGTCCCGTGTCCGTGCTGCCGACAATGCGCTTTCGCCAGCATCGTCAAGGACCAAGGCAACGGACATGCTCCGCCTTGCAGCATTCCAGAGACCTCGTCGCGGCCCTTGGCCGGAGCGGAAGTGCGGCGCATGGCCTTTCGGTATTCGGCAGATGTTTACTCGCGCCTTGACGAGCTACGACGGACGGCTTCAGTTGTCATCCATTTGATAATCGCTTGAATAAGGTAGCCTGTCGATGGTAGCTCTTCCGAAGCTCCTGAAACATGATCAGCATCCACCATGAAAGGACGCAGAGACACAATCTGCCGAGATCATTTGATTCTAAGAATATGCACGAAGAGCGCCGCGCAAGCTGTCTCATGCTCCCGTTGTGCCAAGAGATCTTTCTGAGTGCACCGTTGTGCCAAATGTCTATCAAACCGAGAGACAGAGTCGCTTCTGCAACAAGACAGACCTTGCCCGCGCTCGTCCATGCAAACCCGTCTCCCGGAGCCTCAGTCTGCTTGGGCGACGAGTACGAGCACAGCCTAGCTCATGGCGTTGGCGCAACCACAGTGCGTGCACTTCATCGCAAGCTACCACGCGGGTCTGCAAGACGAGTTGCCAAAACGAACAATTTTCGCAGCTGCGGCATTTCACATACTCGTAATGACGACAGTCGATCAGCGAATCAAGCCGAACAAAGTTTTACATGGTCTTAGCCGCTGCGACGGGCGCCATGGTGACGTGATGGAGGGCGGCTGGGCGACCTGCTTGGCTGGGCTTGGTGACCTTCTCGCGGTTGCCGTGGCGACGTCGTCAACACCGACCGGGGTCCTTACACCTCGCCAATGCCCTGCCATGGCCGGCCGCCCATGCGTGCATCCAGAAATCCACTCTGTAAACCTCCATCGTCACTCTTGATAGCACCTCAAAGAAGACGAGCAACTTTCTGCATATCGAGCTCCGTTTACCGCGGAAGGCAACTCGAGAAACCGAGCTTTCTGATCAATCGCTCTGCTCAACGCCTGAATAAGGCATATATACCAAACCACCTGTGGTAGTCGCAAAGTCGCCCTCGACTGAGCACGACCACGCTATCCTCAGCCCGGCGCCCTGTGCTTGCGCTGCGTGAGGTGAGTCCCGATTCCAATCGCCAACATCGATCGAACGAGAGCTGACCATGTTGTACGACAGTTTCGGACCAAACGGTTCCCATCGACAACCTCGACCGACGACAAATCCCCATCCGGACTCCCCTTGCGACAATATGCTGTCCAAGCCCACCAGTAGTCTTCACGCCAGGCAGAGGCAACACCGCCGCCAGACCTCGACACCCTCTGCCTTCGAGGGCGTGAAGATCCAAGCCCTGCCAAACGCCAACCATCGACCAACCGCCGGCCACCGACGCGGTGCCAGCTTCGACACACGACGACAACACACACGGCAGGACTACAAGGTAAGCATGAATACTAACCCATCAGGACCAGCACCCAATCCGCAGCATCACGTTCTGCGAGAAGCGCAGCAGCAATGCATACAAGCACGCCCGGGCACACAACAGCAGGATCACTATGCCTCATTGGCATGTAGTGAAAGCAAGAACTACTTGATTTCTCCCCACGAGACTCCTCAGACTCACAGGTTCGACACGTCGTCATGCTACGACACGAGCGCCCTCTCCTTCAATCCCTACGGCGCTCAACTGAAAGTCATGATGCAAAAGAACCAGGAGAGCTATGCGAGTAACATGTCGGATCCCAAGGAGTTTGAGCTCTTTACCAACGACAGCGCTCTTTCCACACCCACATTCGTGAATTTTCCAGAGAGCCCCTCCGGTCAAGGCTGGTCTTCTGCGGGGGGCTCGAGGAGACACTCGAGAAGAATCAGCAACGGAATTCTGGATCGAGTCAATAAGTTTGAGAATTTGAATGTGGAAGAGCTTGAGAGGCCAGTTACACCCCCAAATCAGAATGAAAACAGTAAGTCGTGGCGATGGACGAACATCCTGCTCAACCATCGAAAACGAGGGTGACAGCTCACATGGCCTGCAGGCTACTTTCCCCCTACACCAATGGAGACCCCCCAAGATCGCCTTGAGAAGCAAGAAGCACGGCCTGAGAGGTTTAGCGAAGACTTTGACGAATCCATGGAGGAGACCATCAAACCACAACGCAAGCGATCCAACCAGCGCGCGCAGAACATCTTCCAAGAACTTCGACAGCAGTCTGAGAGCAAGATCGCCGTCTCCAGCCCCCCAAAGTCGAGCACCCTGCCAAATGCCAAGACCTTCAGTGGCATGCCGCTGCAGACTCCAGACTTTATGAGCATGAGCAATTTCAGACAAGAGTTTGTGAAGATGGATGCCGGATATGATGGCCTGCATTACGAATCAGATGCTGTCCATTCCGCCTCTGAGCTATCTCATCGCTCAACGCCAGACATTCACAGTTTGGAGCAGTTTATTGGCGGATTTGACGACAACCCTGACGCGCAGCACTTCCATGAGAATGAGACGCCTCTTTCTGCCAGCGATCCTGCGTCGGCTGCACGTTCTCGCCGCACTTCTCCGCACCATCGTCGCACTGAATCCGTTGCCAGCATTGCCAGTGCCGCCAGCATTGCTAGCATCAATATCGAGGAGACGAAAACGGAGACTGGTGTCACCATGGAAGAAATTTCCCAGTACATTCGCGGACCAGAGACCACCGACGGCAAGTGGACCTGTCTGTTCGAAAACTGCGACAAGCAATTCGGACGCAAGGAGAACATCAAGTCGCATGTACAGACCCATCTCAACGACCGCCAGTATCAGTGCCCGACTTGCCACAAGTGCTTTGTACGCCAGCACGACCTCAAGAGACATGCCAAGATCCACACCGGAATCAAGCCGTACCCCTGCGACTGCGGCAACAGCTTCGCCCGGCACGATGCCCTCACGAGGCACCGCCAGCGAGGAATGTGCATTGGTGCCTTTGACGGCGTTGTGCGCAAGGTGGTCAAGCGTGGCCGGCCAAGGAAGAACCGCCCAGACATGGACACTAGGATGGAAAAGTCTGCGCGGCAGAGGAGAAAGAACATGTCCATCAGCTCCATGTCGTCCGTGTCGGGCTGCTCTGACAGCTCCGCCGTCAACTCCCCCGAGAACGATTTCCACATGCTCGACGACATCGTTGACATTGGCGTTGAATGCCACGGTCAAAAGGGTACGTCTCTGTCGTCTGCGCCAATGCCAACAATGGCGACTGCCCGGGTAGTTGAACACATTGCACCGTCACCGTCAGCAGAGAGCGTCCACTCCTACGTCTCTCCCGAAGCGATCATGGACAAGACGTTTTCCAACCCTGCGACACCCGCCAGGAGCATCGCGAGCCACTGCACGCCTCCTCCCGGACTGTCTCGGTCGTCTTCGCCGCGTCCGGCTCGATTCTTCGACGTCAACCCCAATGCGCCTGTTGTTACTGAGGAACTGGCTGCCATGTCCTCCGTTACGATGCCTATCGGAATGAACGACCAGGAAGAGGACCTGCTACTCCAGTTCACCAATGACGACGGCCTCGTCCAGCTTGACCGAGACCCTAGCATGCTCATGATGAGCAAGTTCGACGAGGAGTTTGACAACGTGGGCATGTTCAGCAACGAAGACATGTTCTTCGGAAGCGCTTGATGCATCCACCCACGTCTGCAGCCTTTGTGCGACATACCCCAGGTATGCACTCAGTACGATGTCACGCGATGTTAATTATGGGCTCTCTCGGTTTGCTTTTAATCACGAACGGTTCCCGGTACCTCGATTCAGTATGTTTTGCCATTTTCTCTGCTTGAGCCACCGCACAAGGATGTAATAACGACCGATCACGGGAGGATGCTCCACGACAATTGCTGTACTATACGACGCATGTTACGGGGAAAACGGTAGAGGGTTTGGGATATTTCAATGCGAGGGCGAACGGATTTACTTTTCTTGAACCAAGGCGTGGCAGCGGGAGCAACAAGACCAGGTTGCGTCTCTGTGCTGCTGGAGTTCCGATGATTGCTTTGGTACCTTAGAATATGAATCGACCTTCATTGAGATAAGACGCGTCTGCCCGTGAGGAGATCCCTGAAGACACTTGGTCCTGGAAAATGAATCAACAAATGAATGAATGATTCAAGGAACCGGGTCACGAATGTGTTGTTTGCAACATGAGCTTGGACGCTTGTGACGTGCCTAGGTACATGGGCGTTGTGATTGGCCGCTCACCGGCTCGCCCACCGCGGCCCACACCGCCCTCCCTCAGCAGGCAGAAAAAGTGCCACCAGCCCACCATCATTTCGTGCGGGTCGCCGCTGCAGCCAGCTCGCGAATCTGCACGAACCAGCGACCCGACGCTGAACGACGACACATCCAGTTCCGCAGCCTGTCAAGAAGCATCAAAATGTCGGCCGCGCAGCTTCTCAACCCCAAGGCCGAGTCCCGAGTACGTTTTGCGAGGGCTTTTGGCGTGGCATGTACCTACGGTCGCTAACTGGATGCAGAGGAGGGGCGAAGCTTTGAAGGTCAACATCAATGCTGGTGTGGGCTTGCAGGATGTGCTCCGGTCCAACCTTGGGCCTTTGGGCACGATCAAGATGTGAGAAAACCTCCGTTCTGCATGGCAAAGCAAATTACTGACGGTCTTCTAGGCTCGTCGACGGCGCCGGTCAGGTAATTCACTCGACAGCTACCCCTCAGGGGCAAGCCGTTCGCTAACGACCTGGACAGATCAAGCTCACCAAGGACGGCAACGTGCTCCTGCGCGAGATGCAGATTCAGAACCCGACCGCCGTCATGATTGCCCGAGCCGCGACTGCACAAGACGACATTTGCGGAGACGGCACCACCTCAGTGGTTCTGCTGGTCGGCGAGCTGTTGAAGCAGGCTGATAGATACATCTCGGAGGGCCTGCACCCCCGAATCATCACCGATGGCTTCGACATCGCCAAGGTTGAGGCTCTCAAGGTACTTTCCGCCGCGGCAATCTTCCTGTGCGAGCTAAACGTGTCTGACACAAACCCCAGTTCCTCGACTCGTTCAAGCTTCCCAAGGAGGTTGACCGAGAGCTGCTCTTGAACGTTGCGCGCACGTCCCTTGCCACGAAGCTCAACTCCACGCTCGCGACGAAGCTGACGCCCGATATTGTCGACGCCGTCCTCGCCATTTATCAAGCCCCCGCGAAGCCCGACTTGCACATGGTGGAGATCATGAAGATGCAGCACCGCACCGCCGCGGATACCCAGCTGATCCGAGGATTGGCCCTGGACCACGGTGCCCGGCACCCGGACATGCCGAAGCGACTGGAGAACTGCTACATCCTGACCCTCAACGTCAGCCTGGAGTATGAGAAGACGGAAATCAACTCTGGCTTCTTCTACTCTAGCGCCGAGCAGCGTGACAAGCTCGTGGAGAGCGAACGCCGACACATCGACGCCAAGCTGAAGAAGATTGTGGAGCTGAAGAAGGAGCTGTGCGGCAGCGACGGAAAGAAGAACTTCGTCATCATCAACCAGAAGGGCATCGACCCCCTGTCCCTGGACATACTGGCCAAGAATGGCATTCTGGCGCTTCGACGGGCCAAGCGGAGAAACATGGAGCGGCTACAGCTCATCTGCGGCGGTGTCGCTCAGAACAGCGTGGAGGACTTGACCCCAGATGTTCTTGGATGGGCCGGTCTCGTCTACGAGCAAACGTTGGGCGAGGAGAAGTACACCTTCGTTGAGGAGGTCAAGGACCCGAAGTCGGTCACCCTCTTGATCAAGGGCCCCAACCAACACACCATTGCTCAGGTGACGGATGCCGTCAGGGACGGCCTCAGGAGCGTGTACAACATGATTGTTGACGGGAGCGTCGTGCCCGGCGCTGGTGCCTTCCAGGTCGCTTGCGCTGCTCACCTGAAGAGCGACGCATTCTCCAAGACGGTCAAGGGCAAGTCCAAGTGGGGTGTGGAGGCGTTTGCCGACGCACTGCTCATCATTCCCAAGACCCTGGCCGCCAACGCTGGACATGATGTTCAGGATGCTCGTAAGTACTACCCTGACTTTGTTTTGGAGGATTCTGTTCTAACATGGCACGCAGTTGCCGCGATGCAAGATGAGCACGCAGATGGCGACGTGGTTGGCCTGAACCTGGAGACGGGCGAGCCGATGGACCCGGAGCTGGAGGGTGTCTTCGATTCGTTCCGCGTGCTGAGAAACTCTATTGCGTCTAGCTCCGGCATCGCCTCCAACTTGCTGCTTTGCGATGAGCTGCTAAAGGCCAGACAGATGGGCAGGGCAGGCGGGCCAGGTCCGGGAATGGATGGACCTAACGATCACATGTAAAGGGTAATGCCACATAGATTTACACTAGAACAAGAGTTCACTCGCCAGCCACCTGAGTGCTATCTTCTGACATAATCTCATGTCCTCGCGATGAAGTTGAATGGTTTGAAGCAAGCGACCGAGTTCGTTGCTAAGGTGGCGGCCGTAGTCCATTTATGCGCTAAGCCCCGCATCGAGGTTCGAGGTCGACTTTTCTTCCGCCCAAAAAAAATTCACCCCACCATCAACCACCACGCACCTAAGTCAACACATTCGCGACTATGGTGATCGACTACGACTCCGACTCCACGGAGGGAGACTTCACGGAGACAAATGTGCTCCTGGGCTATGCGTCCAAGGATGCCGACGAAGACACCATAAGTAAATTGGGAGGCCGTCCGGTATGATGCCCACCATACCGTCTTTTGCCGCCAGACCGCTTACATGGAGGGAAACAGGACTGGCTGGACGCCGAAAACCCTCCCTCGGCGGCTTTCGCCCGATGCAAGGCCTGCAAGGAGCTCATGGTGTTGCTTCTGCAACTCAACGCCGAGCTACCTGAACGATTTCCCGGACACGAGCGACGGTTATACGTCTTTGCCTGCACGAGAAAGACGTGTCGGCGCAAAGAGGGCAGCATCCGGGTGCTGAGGAGCTTGCGGGTCTGGGAGGACGACGCAGCAGCAGCGCAGACCGGGGCTCAGCCGGAGGAGATTGAGACTCAGGAGGAGCCCAAGCCAAAGAACGATGGCCCGGGACTGGGAGAAACGCTGTTTGGCGCCAAGGCTTTGGGCGGGAGCGCTGCTGGAGGAAACCCATTCTCTGCAAACGCAAACCCGTTCAGTTCTTCCTCTGGCCCGAGCAACCCCTTCAGCTCTGGCTCTTCTTCGTCCAACCCCTTTGCCAGCCAGCCCGCGAAGGACTCGTCGGCAGAGACATCAGCCCAGAACCTCAGCAAGACCTTCGCAGAGACTCTCTCCCTAAACGCCCCCCCTTCCCAACCGCCACCACCGCAAGAGCCTTGGCCGGAGACTGCCTCCCAGCCGAAGCCTTACCCCGTGCTCTACCTCGCCGACGCCGACTACGAGACCCTCGACCCGACACCCACCGCTATCCCTGAAAACGCCCGCATGGAGGACGCCGACGCGCCCGAGCCGTCTGTTCTCGACCGTGAAGCCTTCGAGTCCGCCATGGATGCCACGTTCCAGAAGTTTGCCGACCGCCTCTCCCAGAACCCGGAACAGGTCATCCGCTACGAGTTCGCCGGCGCCCCCCTGTTGTACTCCAAGACGGACGCTGTCGGCGTCAGGCTCAGCGGTAAGGCGGGCATCCCTGGTTGCGCCAACTGTGGGGGCCGAAGGGTGTTTGAGGTGCAGCTGACGCCGAATGCCATCGCGGAGCTCGAGGCCGATGACCTGAGCCTGGAGGGCATGGAGTGGGGGACCATCATCGTTGGAGTGTGCGAGAAGGACTGCAGTCCCAGACAGACGGAAAAAGGCGAGGCAGGATACCTCGAGGAGTGGGCTGGCGTGCAATGGGAGGAGCTTTCAAAGGGAAATTAAGGTGTGGGATACGCATTACGGATAGACGACTGACGCTTGGCCATGACCATCAAGATTGCGTTCTATGCCGTCTCTAGATCTCGGTATCGCTTTTTTTAATGACATGTCCTGATAAACGCCAATTTGGATTTCGGTCCCCCCAACCATGCCATTGCATCATGCAAGCTCTTACGCATCATGCAAGCCCTTGCGCATCATGCTTCGCCATGAATACCGTTTCTTCATAACAGTCCGCGCCTCTCTGTCCTCCGCTTATACCGTCTCCTCCCAAGACCTCCGGATCACCCGCGCGAACTGGTCGACGTTGACGTCCTCACGAATCTCCGCCTTCTTGGCCTCGTTGTCCGGGTTGGAGGGGATCTTGATGCTGCCATCGGCGTCGACGCTCCAGCCGCAAACATCCGTGATGAACTTCTTGGTGGCGTCCTCGCTCAGGCCCAGCCACGACTCCAGATGGCTCAGCTTGACCTCCCTAAAGGCTTGCGAGACCAGGACAACGATCCTGTGTCGGATCATGTCCTCGAAGCCGGCGATGTCGGCGATGAGGTCGGCGCACAGGTCGTCGCCGTCCACGGTCGACCAGAACTGGGCGTATTGGGCGCCCTCCAGCTGCGAGTTGAGCGTCCGCAGCTTGGTCAGGGCCTCGTGGAGTTCGCCGCTCGCGGCAGCCGAGGGGTTGATGAGGTGGAGGGCGAGGGAGAATTGCGCGGAGGGAAATTGGGTCATGGACTTGACCAGGATGTTGGTGACGACCTCATCCTTGATCCGGTCGGGGTTGAGCTGGTACCTGCAGAATAATTCAGTCAGCCGTGTGCCTTGAATTCCGGCCGCGACTAAACGAGGCAATCCTTGGCAGGTCAGACAATTCTAAAAGCTGACTTCATGAGCGGCCGGGCCGCGGTCAGGTAATAGGAAACGTTGACATTTGAGTCATCACAAAACTGCCCCGAGCAAATCCAACAGCAATCATGCAGAGCAAAAGGCCACTCACAGCTTCAGCAGCGTGCGGTTCGCATTGCAGTCGCAGTACTTCTGTTCGCATTGCTCTTGCAGGTACGTCTCGAGCGAGCTCACAGCCTCGGGATTGTAACGCTCGAGGCCATTGATGATGCTGGTGACGTAGTCGGGCCGCTCCGGGGGATCTTCGCCGTTCATTTTGTCGGTTTTGGGGGGCTGCCGATTGGGTGATTTGGGGGGTGGTCGCTGAGGGGGAGGTCGACGTTGGTGATGGTGGGGCACGAAGTTTTCGATTGTGGTGTCGCTTGTTGTGGGCGCGAGCCGGGGCTCGTTATTGTTCCGTGCCGACACGTATGCCATGAGAGGTACGAAGGGGTCACGTGCTGTCGCGTATGCCTACCCGTCCCAGCGTCATCGAGCTTCGCGTGTGAGGGAGTGCACGGCAAACGGACCCCAACGTACAACGGGGTCGCGAGTCTCAGTGCGTTCCGATAAAATGGCATCGTGAACACACCATCCCGGCACAATGTCCAGTCCGGCCAAGAAGAGAAAGTTGAATAATGGCAACAAGTCGACAGCAGCTCAGTCCAGAGGGCTAGAGTACTTCTTCTCCAAGCAGAGACAGAATGGCTCCGGTGCGCCTTCGCCCTCCATAGGCAAGGTGTCCAATGAAAGTGCCGACGCCCTCACAGATGAGGAGCTCGCTCGAAAACTGCAGGCCGAGTGGGACCAGGAGGCTGCAAGTGAGCCGGGAAATGCGCCACAAGGCACTCAAGACGGCGTCGCAGGCGAAAACGGAGATGCACTGAGCCAAGAAGCTGGCTCCAATGTGCCCCAGCCACTGTCATCAGACATTGCCATCTCCACGCAGCCCGACGGGACAACAAAATCCACGCTTACGCTCCAGTCGACGGGCATGGCCGACGATGCCGTCACGTCGTCAATTCCTCTAGATGAGTCGCCTCTCATCTTTGAGCCTTCCAAATATGTTTCCCAACTGCGAGAGCACTGGGCTTCCGAGGGCGGAAATGCATCTTACGGCTTGCTCACCAGGTGCTTCGTTCTTGTCAGTGCGACAGCGAGCCGGATAAAGATTGTTGATACACTCGTCAACTGCTTGAGAGTCTTGATCGAGGGCGATCCGGATAGTTTGCTTCCAGCTGTAAGTCTTTTGCTTCAGACTCGGGACGTGTCTGACGTGAACAGGTGTGGCTGGCTACAAACGCCATATCGCCGCCATACATATCCCTGGAATTGGGCCTGGGCGGCTCCGCAATCTCGAAAGCGCTTAGGCAGGTCTGCGGGTTGGACAATCGAGCACTTAAAGCTATCTATGACAAATATGGCGACGCAGGAGATGTAGCCTTTGAAGCAAAGAAGAAGCAGAGTTTCACGCTGAGGAAGCCGAAGCCGCTGACCATCAAGGGCGTGTACCAGTCCCTGGTCAAGATCGCGACAACCCAAGGCCAAGGAAGCAACGAGGTCAAGCAGCGTATTGTTGACCGACTTTTGCAAGACGCCAGAGGTGGAGAAGAGAGTCGCTTTATTGTGCGAACTCTTTGTCAACATGTGCGTGCGTCTGGGAAAGGTCTTGCTCTCACGTGCTAACTTTGAACAGCTTAGAATAGGTGCGGTCAAGACGACCATGCTTATTGCGCTCTCAAGGGCATTCCTTCTTTCCTGCCCTCCCGGCGCGGATTACCCGCTCAAGTCCATCCCTGAGTTGTCGAAGCTCAAGAAGGATGAGTTGGCCGAAGTTTGGGGTCGGGCCGAGGAGGTTGTCAAAGCTTGTTTCGCGAAACGGCCCAACTATGATGACCTCATACCGGTACTTCTCGAAATCGGCGTCAGCGAGGAGCTGCCCATTCGTTGTGGCTTGACTCTGCACATCCCTCTCCGGCCCATGCTTGGAAGCATCACGCGGGATTTGTCGGAGATGTTGACGAAATTGCAGGGGCGAGACTTTGCCTGCGAATTCAAGTATGACGGGCAGAGAGCACAGATACACTGCGATGAGCAAGGCAAGGTGTCGATATTCTCACGGCATCTGGAGCTCATGACTGATAAGTATCCCGACCTGGTGGAACTGGTCCCCAAAATCCGTGGAGAAGGAGTGAGCAGTTTTATCATGGAGGGAGAGGTCGTGGCTGTCGATCGCGAGTCGGGTGAGCTCAAGAACTTCCAGACGCTTACGAACCGCGCGAGAAAGGACGTTGCCATTGGCAGCATCAAGATTGACGTATGCCTATTTTCGTTCGACCTCATGTACCTCAACGGACAGCCACTTCTCGATCGACCCTTCAGAGAGCGGAGGGAGCTACTGCGATCGTTATTTACTGAAGTGCCGCATCACTTCACCTGGGTGAAGAGCCTTGATGCCACGTCTGGGGACTCGGAGTCTGTTCTCGAATTTTTCAAATCAGCCACGGAGAGCAAATGCGAGGGAATCATGGTCAAGATCTTGGACAATCTGCCCGCGGTGCCATATCTTGGCGACGCCGAGACCCAGCCCCGCGAGGACAATGAGAAGTTATCAACGCCGAAATCCAAGTCCAAGTCCAAGCAAAAGAGCAAAAATGGGATTTCTGCCGATGGCGACGAGAAGAAGACCAAATCTCGGAGGAAGCCGCTACTGGCGACGTATGAGCCGGACAAGCGACTTGACTCCTGGCTGAAGGTCAAGAAAGATTACAACTCCAGCTTCGACACCCTGGACCTCATACCCATAGCGGGATGGCACGGACAGGGGCGAAAGGCGAAATGGTGGTCACCGGTGCTTCTCGCGGTGCGCAACGAGGAAAGTGGCACTCTTGAAGCTGTCTGCAAGTGCATTTCTGGCTTCACCGATGCTTTCTACAAAGCGACTAAGGAGTTTTATGATGACGGCATGGAAAGTGGCGAGGCGAAGAACACCCGGTCGCACAAGCCAAGCTTCATTGATTATCCTGGGCCAACCCCCGATGTGTGGTTTGAACCGCAAGAGGTTTGGGAGATGGCATTTGCGGATGTTACGTTGAGCCCGACGTACACTGCGGCTATTGGCCTCGTGAGCGATGAGCGAGGATTGAGCTTGAGATTCCCCCGATTTCTGAAGAAGAGAGACGACAAGAGCATTGAAGAGGCTAGCACCAACGACTTCCTTGCGGGCCTGTGGAGGAAACAGGAAGCCAAGGCTGTGACGGAACAAGGCAGCAGCGCGGCGCCACCCGAGGAGGTGGATGATGATTATGATTAGACGGATATGAAAGAAACATACATTCGATTCAAACTGCTGAAAGCGCCAATTATCTATCAGGGTATCGTAGAAAAGACTCATTTGCCCGCATTTAGTTTCTGGGCTATTAAACTGAAGACGGCCACGGATCCCATGAAGAGCACCGCGTTGTAGAACTGGAGGGAAAGGTCAGTCGGCATCTCAGCCCATCGCAGATCGACGGACACGCACAGCCTTTCGTGAGACTTCTCTCTCCTCGTCATCCGTCCTTGACTCGATGAAGAGCCGGCGAAGGTTTGGGAAGTTGGCCTAGCTCCTGTTAGCTGCGGTCCAATCCATCAGCTGCTCCCTGACACGATGAGGTCTACCTACCATATTGGCTAGAGGCACGTGCCGGCCCGCGAAATGGCGAAACTAAGCTGTGCAATATTCTAGCACCAGGATGAGCGCTTGAGCTGCATTTGTGCTTGGTTTTGGACCGCGTCCTCGGACTGAAATTGCGCCGTGCTGTGCTTTTGTGTCCTGTCTGGCCAGCAGCTTGCTTCCCTGAGATGCTGGTAATGATGCTCGTAGCTCTGGTTCCAGTGAGGTCACCTGACCGCTAAGCAGTGGCGGGCCTGAGTGCCGCTAGCACCGAGCCCAATTAGCGCGCAACTGCAGGCCCCCTGGGTCCTCCCAGCAAGGCGTCGCTTGGCATATCTGGCTAAGCTACACACACCTACACCACACCACGAATTGTCCTGAACACAACCCAGCGGGAGACGAGAGGCGAAACCCGAGCCAGGGACATACTTAATCGAAGGCGCTCGGCCTGCTCACAGCCGTCGCCAAGACCAGCTGACCGCGCGCCCCGTGTCCCACCGCCCTTTGCCGAATCGTTCCCGTACCCCTCCACCGAGGAAGCTCGTTGACGATGGCGGTAAATCGCATCCGCGGCGCCTTCGCCGCACCCCGGAAGGGCGAGACGTTTGAGCTGCGGGCGGGTCTAGTCTCCCAATATGCGTACGAGCGCAAGGAGTCCATCCAGAAGACCATCATGGCCATGACGCTGGGCAAGGATGTGTCCGCCCTGTTTCCCGACGTCCTGAAGAACATTGCAACGGGCGATCTCGACCAGAAGAAGCTCGTCTACCTATATCTTATGTGAGCGAACCCGACAGTGCTGGAGAGAGCCAGGTCTGATGCGGACCGCCTCGAATCTCTTTGGCACCCGAAGGAGCTGGGCCATGTGCTGACACGGTTGCAGGAACTACGCCAAATCACACCCAGACCTGTGCATTCTCGCCGTAAATACGTTTGTACAAGACTCCGAAGACCCGAACCCCCTAATACGAGCTCTGGCCATCCGCACGATGGGCTGCATCCGAGTGGACAAGATGGTGGACTACATGGAAGAGCCGCTACGGAAGACGCTGCGGGACGAGTCGCCTTACGTGCGCAAGACAGCTGCCATCTGTGTCGCCAAGCTTTTCGACCTCAACCCATCAATGTGCATTGAGAATGGCTTTCTCGAGTCACTGCAGGAACTGATTGGCGACCCGAACCCGATGGTCGTCGCAAACTCGGTGCAGGCGCTTCAGGAAATCAGCGAGACAGCCCCCGAGACCAGAGCGCTCGTCGTCACTCCTGCGACTCTCAAGAAGCTCCTTCTGGCCCTCAACGAGTGTACCGAATGGGGGAGGATCACAATTCTTGGCACCTTGGCCGACTACCCGGCGCAGGATGTCAAGGAGTCGGAGCACATCTGCGAGCGGGTCACCCCGCAGTTCCAGCACGTCAACCCGAGTGTCGTTTTGGCTGCAATCAAGGTGGTCTTTATCCACATGAAAGCGCTCAACTCAGAGTTGGTCAGATCCTATCTGAAGAAGATGACCCCTCCTCTAGGTTGGTATTGCTCTGTCGTATAACTGGTTTCGTACACTGACAGCTTGACCAGTTACCTTGGTCTCCTCTGCCCCCGAGGTCCAATACGTTGCGCTGCGAAACATCGACTTGCTGTTGCAGGCCAAGCCGGATATTCTGAGCAAGGAGTTGCGAGTCTTCTTCTGCAAGTACAACGACCCACCGTACGTTAAGCTGCAGAAATTGGAGATCATGGTCAGGATAGCAAACGAGAAGAACTACGAGCAGCTGCTGGCCGAACTGAAAGAGTACGCTTTGGAGGTCGACATGGACTTTGTGCGCAGGGCGGTCAAGGCCATCGGACAAGTGGCCATCAAGATCGAAGACGCCAGCGCCAAGTGCGTCCAGGCGCTGGAGGACCTCATCTCAACAAAGGTCAACTACGTCGTCCAGGAGGCCACCGTTGTCATCAAGGATATCTTGCGAAAGTACCCTGGCTACGAAGGAGTCATTCCGACTCTCTGCAAGTACATTGACGAGCTGGATGAGCCTGAGGCTCGCGGCGCTTTGATCTGGATCGTCGGCGAGTATGCGGAAAAGATCAATAACGCCGATGACATTCTCGGGAGCTTTGTCGATGGCTTTATGGAGGAGTTTACGCAGGTACGCTGATACGAAACTGTTTTGTCTACACGCATCGGCTAACTCGAGTTGCAGACGCAACTGCAAATATTGACTGCAGTCGTCAAATTGTTCTTGAAAAAGCCTAGCAACACGCAAGGCCTTGTTCAGAAGGTCCTGCAGGCTGCAACGGCCGAAAATGACAACCCAGATATTCGCGACCGAGCCTACGTTTACTGGCGTCTACTGTCAGGAGACCTCGACGTCGCCAAGGCAAGTGTCCGCACGTATGTGAAGATAAGCGAGGACTAACACGCGGCAGAGTATCATCTTGTCCCAAAAACCCACCATCTCCTCCACCATGACCAGCCTGCCACCCGCGCTTTTGGAACAGCTTCTCACCGAGCTCTCCACGCTGGCATCAGTATACCACAAGCCTCCAGAGTCCTTTGTCGGCAAGGGCCGCTACGGCGCAGACGAGATCCAGCGTGCAGCTATCCAGGAACAGCGCCAAAACGCCGCAGAGAATCCCATCGCGGCGTCGGTGGCTGCTGCGGCTGGCAACGGACCCTCTCAGAACAATATCGAGAACCTCCTTGACATCGACTTTGACGGTGCCGCGCCGGCATCACAGGAACAGCAGAGCGCCACGGCGACGCCCGACCGGATCGCCAGCCCATCTGGCGGTGCTCCGTCGGGAGGCATGGCGGACATGATGAGCATGTTTGACGCGCCGCCAGCTCCGAGCAGCAGTAGCAACGGCGCGGTCGGGCCGAGTGCCGGAAGTGGGATGAGCGACCTCATGAGCGGCTTCGAGGGACTGGACTTTGGAGGCGCGCAGTCGCATGAGCCGCTGCCCGCCGCGATGCAGTTGCAGCAGAACTCCCAGAACGGCGCGCCGCAGGAGCCGAAAAAGGATAGCGATGACTTGTTGGGTTTGCTGTAGACGGGCGAGGAGGCCAAGGCGTTTTTATTTCGTCAGTCCTGTCATAGAGGGCACGCCAAAGCCTACGGACGGCATGGTCAAAGGCATGGTCAAGGCGCCGCCAATGGAGCACGTGTAATGAATCTTCGTTTGAGTTGTGCACTCGCAAATGCCTTTCTAAGGTATCGATCCAAGCAAGCCGCCGCCCGGGTTCATGCCATCATGTATGCCGTGTTGTTCGTGAAATCGCACCCGCCACGCCCATCCCTCCTCGTAATCCACCATTCGCCGTCTGACCCTAACCTCCGCTGCTACTGCTTCGTGCCCTCGACCTGCCCGTCGGTCGTGCCGGCAAGCGACGGACCGGCCTTGGCCTTGTCCCGCTCCCACTCGTCGGGCGTCTGGCACTTGGCCGTCCAGGCGTGGATGGCGGCGATCTCCTCCTTGAGGGCGGCGTTGACGAGGCGGTGGCGCTTGAGGGAGTTGAGACCCTGGAACTGAGGGGAGACGATGAGCGTCGTGAAGGCCTGGCCGCAGCCGCCTGTGACCGCGGAGGAGCACGTCAGCGAGAATCAGGGATTGGCAGAGCAAGAGATGGAGAGCGGCGTCTCGCTTGCTACGGGGGCTTCTCGTACCGGACATGTCCGTCACCTCGACGTGGACGGCCTGCAGGCGCTCCGCGATGGTCTCGCGCAGACTCGCGTCTGTGATCTGGGCCATTGTCGAGAGAGGGAATGCGTCTGCGCGCTCGCGGTGTGTGTTTGCGGTCGCGGGGTTTGGGGCTGCTTTGCTTCGCCGTCGATGCGATTGATTAGATAGATGGTGGGGTCGTGATTAGCAATTGAGGGCGGTGCGAGGCGTGCGTTTCTGGCACGGTATGAGCTCACATCTGTGGAGAATCGCTGAGCTTTCGGGAGCGGCTTGGCTTACAACCTCGTAGCACTCACTCACGGACATTGCATTCAGCACATTACACTGCCGTTGCGAGCTACAGCGCGAACAGAATTGGGCTGCATTTATGCTTTGTAGCTGCAGTTCGTGACATGAGGCCAATTGCACGCCTCTGCACACCGTCGTTCAAACCTCTCCGGAGCTTTTCATCGCCAGCCTCTCACTCACCACTCTGTACCAGCCGACCCAGCTTCGCAACTCGCTGGCACAGCTTCAGCACGTGTGCGCAGAGACACTCGCCCAGCATGTCCGACACCGGAGCATGGGGCGCGTGGCAGGTCCAGCCGCCCAAGTTCACGCAGCTGGTGGTGGACTCGATGAAGAAGCTGTATGCGCCTCTGACCCGTGGCAGTCTGCCCTGGCTGACAACCTGTCGAAAAGGTACCCTGAAGAGCTCGCCGACTCGTCCTGGGACAACGTGGGCTTGCTGCTCGGCAACGTAGGGGCGGCAGGCAAGAAGCCCAAGGTCTTGGTGACCAACGACCTGACGTATCAGGTCGCCGTCGACGCCGTCAAGCAGGACGTCAGCGTCATTGTCAGCTACCGTACGTATAGATCCGTGTGTTGTTGCCCTTGGGTCTGTCGCTGACGTGCCCGCAAGACCCCATCATCTTCTCGGGCCTCAAGTCCATCACCAGCAGGGACCCGCAGCAAGCGACGCTTCTGCACCTCGCGCAGGCCGGCATCGCCGTCTACAGCCCGCACTCGGCCGTCGACGCCGCGCCCGAAGGCCTCAACGCCTGGCTCGCCGACATCATTACCGGGCCGCACCGCGCCGCCCGCTCGCTGGCCAACCCCTGCCCCGCGGCGCCGGAGTCTCACGCGCCCGCGGGCTACGGCACGCTGGGCCGCTTCGACGGCGTCGCCGTGCCGCTGCCCGAGATCCTGAAGCGCCTGGCGACCAAGCTCGGCGGCCTGCGGCACGTCATGGTCGCGAGCCCCGTCGGCGCCAGCGTCGCCTCCACGACGGTGCGGAGCTTCGGCGTGTGCGCCGGCAGCGGCTACTCGGTGCTCAAGGACGCCGACGTGGAGCTGCTGGTGACGGGCGAGGCGAGCCACCACTCGGCGCTGCGGGCCATCCAGCAGGGGCGTACGCTGGTACAGGTCTTCCACAGCAACACGGAGAGGGGGTACCTGAACGACGTGCTGCGGCCGCGCCTGGAGGAGCTGCTCAGAAAGGAGGTGCCCGGAGCCGAGGTGGTGCTGAGCGAATACGACAAGGATCCGTTCAAGATCCTGGATGTGAACGAGCTGACATAGAAGATCATCTGCGGGAGAGGATGCCGCATGGTTGCAGGAGTCATTATGAATTAGCTGTCGTCATACCCAAAGATTTCGCCTGCCGTCATCGGCTAGCTGTCGATATCCTCTCGGGCCTTTGTTCCCTCGTGGGCCTCACTACCGCATCGCCCTCTTCGATGACGGCTTGCACGTCCGCGCCACCAACGCCCTTCTCCTTCCACGCCACTAATAGTCTTCTCGGGAGCTCCCATTGCCTCCTCGCCTCCTCCATCTTGCCCTCCTTGGCCAGCTCCCGCAGGCGTTGCGGCGTAGCGAGCGCCGTCTCGGCCAGCTCTCTCGTCCTCCGCCGCCGGGCCTCGGCCTCTCGCCGCTTGCCCTCGTCCGAGTCCGGCGCCGGCACCGAATCGCGCGCGGCGTCCCGTATTGAAGATGCTTGGCTGTAGATCTGTGCGATGGCGGGGTCGAGGGTCGAGGCCATGGGGGTCAGGGGGTCCATGTTTGCGCGCATCTGCAGTCCTCCGTGTTAGCTTTCATCTCGGCAAGTGTGGTCTCGCCAGCGAACGTGCCTTTCGTATCGTCTCCGTCGCCGTGATGAGCTTGCTGTAGTTGTCGTAGACGAGGGCCTTCTTCTCGGCGTCCAGCGCCCGCACCTCGCCGACGACCTGGGTGTAGTGCCGCAGCAGCTCCTCGAGCCCGCAGTCGGCGACGACGCGCGCGACGTGCGCCTCGGCGTCGAAGTCGTCGGCGTCGAGCTCGCTGGCGGGCACCTCGGAGTCGGGCACCTCGATGCGCGGCAGGGGCGCGCGCAGCTTGTAGTACTCGCGCAGGGCGGCGCGGTTGGAGCGCTTCGGCTGCTGCTGTGTCGATGACGGCGGCTGCGAGGGATTGCCGTTGCCGACGGGCGAGGTGACGCCGGAGCGGGCGAGGTCGAGCGACGGGCGCCCGGACGACGTGGGCGTGCCGGAGGGCAGCCGGCGCAGCGTCGTTGACGGATCACGGGGCGAGGCTATTGTCGACATGGCGGCGGCGATGCTGCAGCGGCGATGCTGCGAGCTGTGAGGAGAGAGATGGGAGGGCGGCCTCGCGTCGCAGCTTGGATGACCAGCGGATGTGAAGTGGTTGTCAGCTGTGCTCGTAGAGGCAACGAGCTGCAGGGGGTGGCGGCTCTGCGGGAGGTGGAGGGCGCTAGAAGCACCGCCTAGCTCCGTTCCGGACGCGGGCTCTGGACCCCTGTGACCTCACCCGACTTCAGCGGGCAAACACCATCAACTGCATCGTAGGCCGCTTCAACTTCGATGTCCGCGCCGCCGACCACGACATTCTTCCCTATGCCAGAATATATTTCTCACGAGTATCTCATGATTTTGTTCCATTAGGAACCAGCCCCAAGCTGCGCAGGCCACGACATAAAGCACGGCCTCAGCCACGCCTCACGCTCACCTCTCGTCTCATGGATCCCGAATCCCAATACCACGACGCTCTCGTGGATGTCGCTTCCAAGCTCCGCGTCGTTCTCCTCGAACAGCACCTCCCTCATCCATCCATGTCCTTTCTCACCGGTCTCATCACCTCGCGCTCCGAACCGCCCCCGCTGCGCTCTCTAATGGCAACGGCCAAGACCCGCCTCCTCGCCTGCGATCTCACCTCTAGCAGTTATATCGACACAGCCCTGCTCGCTGTCCTTCCGGACGCCGACGACGCCGCGGCCATGGCCAGGGACGAGGCCTTGACGCGCGACGTGCACGTCCAGGTCCTCGACGTCGACAACCTGAGCCTCAGCCGCTGGGAGCAGGTCGAGGAGCTCGAGGCCATCGCGCGCGGCGAGCGGACGCGCGGGCGCGAGGTGGTGAGAGTCATCGAGCACAACGGCGGCGACGCCGCGGGCCAGATGCAGAGGGGAACGTCAGCAGCGACGCCCACCGCGGGCGCCAACGCAACGCACAGGCTTGTGCTGCAGGATCACCGGGGCAGGCGCATCTACGCCGTCGAGCTGCAGCGGGTGGACCGCATAGGGATCGGCAAGACCAACATCGGCGAGAAGATGCTCCTCAGGGCCGGTACTGTCATCGCGCGTGGCACCGTCTTGCTCACGCCCGAGACGTGCGTGCTGCTCGGCGGCAAGGTAGAGGCGTGGCACGATGCCTGGATGGAGGGTCGTCTGGCCAGGTTAAAGGAGGCTGTGGGCGGCGACCAGCGGGCGTAAGGCTAGAGAGAAGAGGCTATAGATAGACCTATTTTCCTTAAGTCAAATGATACCCCTTACATCATGGTCATGCAATTGCTGCTCTCTTGATTCTACATCATTACTAGCTGCTTCAATTACACACGGTGGAGCCACTTGTGGTATCCTCTATATGCTCGCCGTCGCAACCTCCAACGCTTGCCAGCTGCTCTTCTCCCAGGGCGCCAGCAGGGCCGCCTTCTGAGCGTCCGCAGCCTTTCCCGTCACAGCATACGCGTTCGCGAGGTCCTGCGCCTCCAGGGAACCCCTTGGAGGTATGCCGCGCGCGGCAACCTTGAGTGCCATCTGCGCCGCGTGCCCGTCTCCCATCGACTCGGCCAGCGACTGCCAGCCATGGGGCAGATTGGGATACAGCACGACGTCTCTTTGTGCCTGGGTCAACATGTCCTGCTCCGTCCGGCCCTCGCCGACGCCGGCAATGGCCCGGAGCACCTCGCCAATCTGCGACTGTTCCGTAGCCGTCACCTTTTCGTTTGTGCGCAGCCCCTGAAGCTCCTCTACCACCGCCTCTAAGCTGCTCTCGTCCTTATCCAGCAGCGCCACAACCCCCAGCAACAAGACACTCTGCACATGTTCAGGGTGACTCTCGATCACCTCGAAGAGAGCCGCACGGGCCTTATCCCGCGACTCTTCCGAGCCTTGCGCCCACAGCACCTGTGCCAACAGGCAGGTTGCGTCGGGGTTGTTGTCCGACTCCTCCAACGCCGCCTCGAAGCTTTTCTCCGCTTCCTGGAACTGCTCGAGGTAGAACTGTCCCAGTCCAACCGTGAGATGCGCCGACAGCCTGGCTTTCTTGCGTTGGTCGCTCGTGAGCTCGCTCTCGCCTTCATCCGCACTCAGCCCAAGGGCCATTTCACCACATTCCACGGCACGGTCGTATAGGCCAGCAGCTAGGTACGCTCTGGCCAGGTCGGTTCTCGCCAAGGTGAACCTGGATAGGCTCTCCGGTGATTCTGTCAACTCGTAATCCGCCTCGGTGATGCTGCAAATCTTCTCCAGCACCTGCACCGCACGGGAGCTATCACGGGTCCTTTCCTGGAACAGCGTCGACAGATGAGCAAACGCCAGGTCCTGTGGTCGTAGGCTCTGCACCTGATTCAGCGCGAAAAGTGGCTGTATCAGGGACGCCACAGGCAAATTCGCCGGAGCGGTCAAAAGGTGGTCGAAGACCGATGCCGAGTAGTGCTGCCGAGTGGGCAGCGACGATGATTCTGCGATTTCCATGGCGTGCGTGAAGATGCCTCTGGCTTCCTTCGCATCCCCAAAGAGCAGTGCGACGAAGCCTTGACCCAACCATGCGTGGGCATAATCCGGATCAGCAGACTGCGCCCTAGTGTACGCCTCGTTGGCAAGCTTGCTATCTCCAGCCAGCAACGCCAGCGTGCCCAGGTTCGTCCACACCACTGGACTCCGCTCATTCAGGTACAAGCTCCTGACAAACGCGTGCTGAGATACGGATGGGTTGATCTCGCTCGTCACCACGCCCAGGGCGTTCCAGAACTCTGAGTTTCCACTTTCCAGTTCGATCGATCGTTTGAAGGCCCTTACTGAGGCCTTGATATAGCTGCTCGGCTTCTTCCGCAGATGGGCCGGAAGGCATTCATGTGCTCGGAATTCAGCCCATCCAAGATTGTAATGTGCCACAGCGTGTGCGTGGACATCGCCAGACGAAACGTAAATCGCCGCTTTGTGGCACAAAATGGTCGCCTGCAAACACCGCGTGATGTCCACGCCCAGCTGCTCGTCCTTGGAGTAAAGGCCCTTGGCATAAACGACGTCGGTTCCAACCTTGTCAACCGTCGCAAGTATCTCAAAGGCTTCCTGGTGGCTATTTTCCAGAAGATCCCTGATCGTCTGGGCTGGCAGGTCCGTGGTGCGGCTTTGAACCGAGGAGAAGACCGAGCAGGCGTCAGCAAGGTTCTTCCAAAAGTTGAAAGCCTCCCTGACGCTACCGCTCGTCGTTGCTGCGAAGTTGATAGTGTCAATAGCCAGCTGCACGGCCTTCCCGAAAAGGCCCTTCTCCACGCACGTCAGAGCATTATCCACCATGGTTTGCATCAGAGCAATGACCACTCCCTCTTCTCCCGAGTGAGTTTCCGCCAGAGACTGATGCAGGAGGCCTATAGCCTCGTCGAACTCGCCGAGCTCGCGCTTGATATTGGCAAGCATGTACTTTGTGAACCAGGTGTCCCCCGAAGTTTTTTCTTCAGAGCCCGCTTCCAGGCCTTGGGCGTTGAGAATGGCTTTTGTGGCTGCAATGTATCTGCCAGAACTATGATAGCTCTCGCCCAGCCCGACCCATGAATGATAATCATGCGGCGACAATCTCAGGGCAGACTGGAAAGAAACAATGGCTTTGTGGAAGTCTTGCTTGTTCAACTCGGCCACGCCTAGAGCAGCAAACGGCCAGCTGATGCCCTTTCTCTTTGAAGACGGCGGAGGCTTGACCTTGCCAGAATCGACAATTCGCTGCGCAACAAGCTCGACACGGTCCCAATCTCCATCTTCTGCAAATAATCGAGCTAGCCGTTCAGCAGCAACGACCTCTGCAGAAGATAACTCGAGCGCCTTCTGGAAGCAGCGGCGAGCCCTCTTCGCATCTTTGGCGTAGTCGTTGTAGAAGATACCGAGACTGGTGTATGTGGAGGCGTGGTTCAAGTTATTGTTCAGCGCAGCTAGCCAGTAGGCATAGGCACATTCACCTTTCCGTTGCTTCCTTGCCTGTCGACTGGTGTCCAGATTCCACAAGCAACATCCAATGCGATACTGCGTATCGGCGAGCAGCTCCTTGGAGGAGTCTTTCTGCTCAAGAGGCGGGATGCACTGCAAGAGCTCATCTTTGGCCGTTTGCCAGTCTCCCTTCAACGCTTTCACCCAAGCGGCTTCTGACTTGACGCGAATATTGGACCCGTCTCTTTCCAGGGCTCGGCTCAGAAAGTCGACTGCCTGGTCGTATTCTTCCTCCTCCTCGTAGATAAGGCCGACGCCTATGAGCGCTGAAGTCGAGGTCTCATCGCGCTCGAGGACCTTGTCAAAGAGGTTCTTCGCCTCTTGATGGTGCCGAGGCGACTGATAGTACACCAGCGCCGTGGCAAGGATCAGCGAATAGGCATCTTGGGTGTTGCTAAACGCCAACCCTGTCCATTCCCGCTCTTTGGCCACATATTTAGCAGCCTTGCGCATGAATTCAACAGTGCTCTCGTAGTCGCCAAAGTGAAGAAAATACTGGCCCACGAGTCGATACGCAAATATCGACTCGGTAGTGCTTATGCCTTCGGTCAGCATAATCAGCCGATCTTCGTCGGTCAACGGCACGAAGGACGTGGGTACACCACCATCATCGTCGTCGTCGTCGCTAACGTCTGATACAACCATCTCAGTCTCCTTTTTGTCCGGCTCCTCAGCTGCGGGGAACGGCGACACGTTGCTGGTCAAAAACGCCGTGATAACCTTGTACAGGTCGCTATCCGGAAAGAACGAGCAGTACGCCCGCAGAAGATTCACGTCCCAGTCCTTGAGTTCCTTGTGATCCTGCCACTCAATGGCAATATCCCAGGCCAGCTTGAAGGGGTGCTTGATGACCACCATGTCGTTGGCAAGGCCGAGCACGGTTGCTTGCTCCTGAGCTTTGGCAGCAGCAGGAAAGGCAAGCAGACGCTCATGGCAATATGAAAGCAACTTTTCTTCGTACGTCCGTCGCAAATCGTCGTCGCTGGTCCAGTTGATGAGCTGGCGATAAATGTGTTCGAGCTTGCTCTGGCCGAACACCTCTCGCTTGGCTTCCGCGGTAACATCGCTGAGCCTGGCCCCCAGCCGAGTGCGCCGCTCGCCGATGAGTGTGTTGATGCGCTTTTTCTCAAAATCTTCGAGGATGTGCGCAATGCTCTCGTAGGTCCTAGCGGGATGGGGGAACCGGCCCTCTAGTATTGAGTAAAGGGGGCCGTCCGGAAGTTGAATCCATAAGGCATCGGCATACTGCACCGGGTCGCCGTGTACTCGCGCAAAATCGACAAACTTGTCCACCACATCTTGACATTTGTACATGTCATCTGCATCCCGGAATATGTGGGCAAGGCTCACAACTGCGCGCTGGTACTCGCCCAGCTTCTTGGTGCCTTGCTTCTCAAACAGCTTGATTAGTCCCTGGAAGGCTTGCGCATCCTGGGGCCGCAGAGCCGCAGCTTCATGGTACTCCCTTTCAGCTTCATCGAGCCTACTCTTCTTATCCAGCGCAAAGGCTAAGAAAATGTGTCTTCAGAAGTCAGTGAGCATGTCTTGAGGGCCGGAGTAGACAGTACCGACCCTTGGTAGCTTTTGGGCTCCTTTTTCAGGAATTCTTGAGCCTTTTCGATAGCGTCATCGAATTTCTGCTGCCGGATGGCATCGTTGATGGCCTTCAGAAGCGCCTTGGAAGTTGACATGGTTTCTTGCTGGCTATGATGCGCCGCTGTTTCGCAGTTCCAGGAGTCGGCGCGGGGTGGGCAGGATAGCGACAGTGCAGTTCGGCTTGGGGCTGTGGCTGCTCTTCGTCGCTTGTCCCTTCATGGCAGACGCCTGTGCCGCCAAGATCCTCGACTCAAAGTGTGAGATTATCCGTTGCAAGCTCAGATGAATGAGTTCTTCCCGGCCGCCTTGGTTAGTGAGCGAGTGATGAGCTTGGTGGTCCATGTCATACTGGGGCTTTGACGTGGGGCTTAGCCGAGGATTCCCCGCTTTCACGACGCTTGCTGAGCGAGCGATTAGATACCACCGTGCACTTCACAGGAAACCATCTTGAGCTCATCATGGTTACTTTGCTTCTCGGAAATCGCGAGAGCTACTCTTCCGATCAATCCCGCATGAGAAGAGGAAAACTCTCGTTATTTTTCGCACATTCCCTCTCCGCATCGCAATTCAAATTTGACGGTCAGATTCCGGCACCAAGTTTCACCGTTAGTTGACAGACAAGTTGCCGCCGCTAGTATCACCGTCCTGGCTGGCTCGGTGTGGGCGCAACAGAGGCTACGCAGGGAGCCCAGTGAGAAATAATGAGACTGCCAATCTTTTATTTATCTAGCCCATATCTTCGTTGCCTGAGTTGCTCCTAGGTTTGACGGATGGAAATAAATGACCCCTCTCCAGAAATGCTCCGCCTGCGATCTGCGGAGACACTTAAACGTGAGACGTGCATGAACCGTGAACGTTCATGGCCTGCTCCTTATCGTTGGTTGTGTACCGATGAACGTTGTTGTTCACAAGGCATTGGCCATCCCTCTTGAACAAGCCGTTCTGTGCCTGAATGGTTTCCTCTTCCACGTCCCGAGCGGCGTTTCCACCCAGCTGGCCGGCGTTGCGTATGCCGAGTCCCTGCGCGATAGCTTGGACCATGTCGTGGACCTCGTCTAGTTCCACTGCGCTTTTGGGGAAAACGAGACCAGCTCCCACACTCACGTACTTTTGCGCGGCTTGTGAGGCGTATTGAAAGTAATTGGCGCTCGGTGGGAACATGTAGATGGGCGCCGTGAATTCGTAGAGATCGCCGAGCACGAGGCGCGCTAGCGAGTCGATATTGGCCGGCGAGCCCGGTAACAGAGTAAACGCCGCTGGAATTGCCAGCGTTACGTGGACTTTGATGGTGTAGGCAGCGCTGGAGCCCTTGGCGAGCGTCCAACCCACGTAAGAAGCCGACGCTGTCGAGGAGAGAGCGGCAATGAGGCAAGTTATGCCAGAGACAAGCGAAAACTTCATGTTGGCGGCAATAACAAAGCAGACGGTCAAAGTGTTTTTGCGCTCAAGATGCAAAAATTGAGGGAAGTGACGCTTCTCTGAGCCTTTGTCTCCGAGTAATGAAACAACTTGTTCATTGCGAAGGCCGCAGCTATTTATATTTCATTTCATTCTTCTCGGCCGCCTGGTCCTTTGGTGAAGTTGAACATCATGATCAAATCTGATCATCGCTTTGCCGAATCAATCAGTTTTCTGTCATTAGTACGCCGAATTGATGCCCAATATCACCCTGCGGCGTTGGACTTTGGGCGATTTCCACCAGTCATGTAGCTTCTACGAGTTTTGGAGCGATATCACAAAGATGCGCTGATGTTTTCTAACCTTTGAAGCGCTGCTAATTGATGATTGATTGGTTCTAATTATATCCTTGCTGAGTTACACTCTGCGACATTTCTCCACCAGTCATGTAATATTCCGTGGCTCTCAGCTGCCTGGCGGGTCGGAGTAAGACGACAGCGGCTGAAATACTCACGCAAGAAATGTACCTGGTTCCCTGTCACCACGCGAGCACCGGCTCTCATATTATTTGTATTCTAATAATTTAATGATTGCCGTTATTTCCTCTTTCTGCAACTATATAAATTCTGCATAGTAGTGCCTCAAATGCTTCATTCATCAGCTGTAGAATCGCGCGTGGGGGACCAATTCAGACCGCATAGCGTCCTCGACCAATGACCCAACTCCGAAAGCGATTGCCCCTCGTTGTTGAAAAGCCTCGACGTATCTCTACAATTCCTCCACGGCGCGGTCCAGAATGTCGAGGCTTTTGTGCGCAATGGCGAGAAGGAACAATTCTTGACAGGCTCCACGTATTGATCGTCGATGATGAATGTGTGGAAGCCTTGCTTGAGGTAAAATCGAACACATTCATGACAGGTAGTCCACAGGGACAGCGTTACCAAGAGAGGCTAGAATTCGATTTTAATGTGTCTGATGGACAACTATTAAGTGTGCTGTGGACAAATATTAGCCAGTTGAGGGAGAATTTCCGGGGAATACGGAGAGTTGAACACCCTCACAATCCTGAGATATCAATGCCCTTTAACAATAAAAAGTTTAGGGTTATGTCAGAGTGAAGATGGTGTCGTCTCGTCTTGCAATCCCTGTGGTAAAGAACTGGTTAGTCGGACATGGGGCTTGCAAGATTCTACATGTAGGCTCTGTCATTTCGATTTCGTACGCACGACTTACTTGATAGATATCATGCACTTGGTTCCCCTCTGAGTCTTGATCACGGCTGCCCTCGATCCTGAGAAATTCTTGAAAGAGGAGCTGGGGACGCCGACCGCACATTGCGGTCAATTGCTTGACTAGCACTTACGTCAGCATTTACATTGCCGAAGTTGTCGTGTCTCCCCAACTTCCAGACATTACACCATTAGCATCCACGGAGTCTGCACGTTCGCCGTTAATCAGCTTACCATCCGAACACAACCACCGTTGCCGTCACACTATTTCTAGTCGACTAGCACTTCGCCAGAGGGTCCTGCTAAGATGACCGTCATCCATATCGTGATGTTTCAGTTCACCGCTGCTGCCGGTGCGGAAGCAGTGCAAAGAGTACGTCGTTCTTGTTTACTTTAGGGCTTCGGCCTGTAGGATATAGATGCATACGAAGGTTGCTAACGACAAATCTCATAGGTCTGTTCAGATATGCTAGCTTTGAGGAGCAGCTGCTTGCACCCGACTTCGCAGAAACCTTACATCCGGTCACTGACCGGCGGCATCAACAACTCACCCGAGCCACATAACGTGCGTACATCAAGACTTCCCAAGCCACCCCTGTGTCGATGTGCTAATTGACAAGCAAAGAATGGCCTTACGCATGGCTTTGTGGTCCAATTTAATTCCACCGAAGACAGAGACTATTATGTCCATAACGACCCTGTTCATCAGAGCTTTGTCAAATCTGCTGGCCCTGTCATTGAGAAAGTTTGCGTCCTTGACTATACTGTTGGTGCCTTTGAATAGTTGGAGGAAGTATGAGATATCTCATTCAATTCAGAATGAGAATCCTTTCCACGGCATTGAACCTACCAGCATCAAGTAGTCGTCATCACCGTTGATGCATTCTGTGCCTGCCATTCGACTAATATCTGCCGCTCTTCGCTAGCACCGTGTCTCAGCTCCACCCATTTACTTTGGAGAGGGGACCTCCCATCTCCTCCGCGCCACGGCAGGTGTCTATAACTTCTCGCAGCAGCGTTGCCGACAGCACGAAAAGTGAATCTGCCCCAGGGTCCGCCATTCTGCCCAAACATGTCTCGTCAAATTTAGAAGGCCCTTGCTACCATTTCCCAGTGAATACGGGCAAGCAGTACGATATCCCCACTGTGCTTTGGGTACCGCGAAGTCGCAGTCTGCTCTTGCGTGACACCCTGAAGTTTTCCAGCACTGACGCAACGCATCCAGAGCCGCACTCTTGACCGCGACAATGAGAAGCGATGCTTGAAGCCCTAGCACTCCGTAGTAGATGGCAGGCTGAGCTGCCAGATAGATGAAATGTCACATGCCCTCGACAATCCCGCAAACCCCCCGCATCCCCTGCGAGCTCGTCCTAAAACAGTCCATAGTTTACACAGGTTTGACTGATTCTCAATATCTCCCTAACCAGATCCTGAAATGCAAGAATAGCCATGCTCTCGAGATTAGCAACATTTTGCTCTTCAGCTCATGTGAGAAGGATGAGCGGATGTTCAGCTACAGAGCTGTGCAGGATCAGCGGGCTGCTGTGAACGCGGATGGTTAGGATGCCATGTGTTGAGGGATTGAAGGATCGGCCGAGGGCGCCACTTCATTCCGGTCTAATGGAGCCTGCAGACCGCAGGATTAAGAAGCGCCGGCGAAGGCGCCCGAAGCTGCCAACATAGGCCCTATGTAAGAGAGCGACGGAGACTAATGCAATTGAAAGCCCCGCCGCAATGCTGCCTCCGCGGTGTGAGGTGAGGTGCACGAGCCCATGGGCTTTTGAAGATGTTCCTATCATGCCGCCTTAGGGCGAGCAAGCCAACAGCCGTTACCCAAGCCACCTCTCATGTTTGCCGCGCTCTGCGTGACATTTGTGTAGATCTCAATGTCGCAGACACGAAGAGCGGCATGTTGAGCAAAGGAGATGATGAGCCTTTTCCATCCACGCACTGAAGTGACACCCAACGCTGTCTTGCTTTCCACGTTGGTTCGATGCATGGCCACGGCGATGGAGCTGACGTGGGTGATTGGGCATAACCAATAGGGGCACAGTAAACGATGTTGGTGCCTGCTGAGTGGCTGCTGGCCAGCTCCTTCACCATCCTGCAGCCGACAAATGACATCCGACGATGCTTCCAACAGCCTCCATCCGGGCAGAGGCTGTTGCATTCCAGACCAACATGGTTTTGCCAAGAGAACTGTCTCACCCGTTTGAGCTCACGAGCCAGGATTCACACGACGCCTGGCACGCCACTTCAGCTCTAAGTCTCCTTACGAGTACGGGGTGGCGGTTGGCGCGCGAGCTGCAGTCTGGGCTCGGAGTGTTCGAAACAGCATGTATCTTGGTGGCGCGGCTGGAGCCATACACCACGTTCACTGAGTGCTATCACCAACGGCAGTAGTCAGCCTCATGTAGCATTATGCGTTCGTAACAGAGAGAAAATCCGGCAGCCTGATAAGTTCTCCGTGCGCCCGGTCCATTTGCGCTGCAAGCGTTCTTGCATTTTCTCGCCTTGCTTCCCATGTGCCGCTCATCCATTTCCAGCAAGTGTTCCTTATGACCGTACCGATGCAAAGGACAGCCTCTACTGGCCACAGTAGTCGATTCTCGACTCAGGCACGCAGCAGGAGAGCCAATGCTGGCGCCATCATCGAGAACCCGCTGGGTATGGAACCGAGTTCGGCAAGACCCCCACCGGCGTGATGTTAACGAGAATGCAGCGTACCTTACGGACCAGGAATTGGAGGAAGACGTGAAGGAGTTTGCCCAGAATCATTTGCCGTCCGTCGAATATGAGGACGTTCTGCGATCTGCGAGGGTAGCCAAGGATATTCGTCTCTACGACGACATTGCGAGACATCCCGAATTCGAAGTCAGAAATCGGCTCCCAGTGAAGCTAACGAACGAAGAAAAATGCGCCCTACGGAAGGAGAGAGATGTGGCATTCAGCGAAAAAGGGATGAGAATCGTGATTGCGACGGTTTCCGTGGCAGCTCTACTACAAGGCGAGTCTCTTTCACCACCATACTGAGAGCGGCAATGCTAAATCTCAATCCATCCAGGCTTCGTCCAGTCATCCTTCAACGGTGCCTCGCTCTACAGCAAAGAATGGGGTTTGGCCTCAACGGGGAAGGGCAGCGATATGAGCACGGATAACTTGCGTCTCGGAGTTGCGAATGCCTCGCCATGGCTCTTCGCTGCTCTTCTTGGGTGTCCGCTCTCTCTTCCCATCAATTATTGGTACGGCCGAAGAGGAGGAATCATGGTCGCTGCTTTTCTAATCCTCGGGAGCTCAATCGGAGCCATTTTCGCAACCACTTGGATACAACTGTTCACCATAAGAATTTTCAACGGTCTTGGTTAGTCCCCAAGCATTCTTCTTTGTCCCAAAGTTGACTTCGTTTCTAACACTGCCCAATAGGCATGGGAATAAAGGCCGTCAGTACCACTATTCTTGCCTCTGAGACCGCCGTCGGTTTCTGGCGTGGTTCAGCTGTCCTTGCTTGGCAGCTCTGGTAAGCTTAGTGTCCATGATTGATGGCATCTACCAGCTGACCAGCTTGCGTAGGGTTGCGTTTGGCATCATGCTGGGCTTCATTTTCAACATGATCTTTACGAATGCACACACGGATAGGACCACATTTACCCTCATACAGGGAGCGCCCATAGTACCCGCTCTGGCCCTCTTCATCATGGCTTACTTTTGCCCCGAGTCACCACGTTATCATTTGATGAGAGGTCCCAACTATGGCGTCGAGAAGGCGTACCGAATATTGCAGCGGGTCAGAAACACCGAGGTACGTCCTTAGTAGCAGTCGATGTCGTACCATTTCACCAGATCGCTGATACGCCTTTCGCAGTTACAAGCCTTGCGAGACCTTTACGTCGTTTATAAGGCAAATCAACAAGAGAATGTGGGTGTCGGGGATTTGGATGCCAATGCTGTTCTGTCGCCGGGCTTCTTTTGGGTCATTCGTGACTTCTTCAAGCAATTCAAGCAGCTATTCCAGCAGCGGCGGTTGTTTAATGCAATGATAGCATCATCAACCGTTAATTTGGCACAGCAGCTTTGTGGAAGTGAGTTCTACTGCTGATTTTTGCAGACGACGCAAGCTAACCCTCCGAAGTCAACGTGTGCGCATTTTATTCCGGTTTGTAGCATCATATAATCCGTTGTATGATGCTCACAACGCTGATGTTGGCCAGGAACCTTCTTTAGAAGTGTAGGAGCTGAGTCGATACGTACGTCAATGGCGTACAGTATCGGATTCGGTACGACAGTCTCGCTCTCACACCATGTTCAGTCACTGATCAGGGACCTCAAATAGGCGCTATCAATTTTCTCTTTGCACTGCCGGCCATAAAGAGCATAGATACCCTGGGTCGAAGGAAGTGGTTGAATGCGACGCTTCCCTTCATGGCTCTGTTCATGCTTGGAGGAGCCATGGCTTCCTTCATCCAGGATAAAAACACGCGGATTGGCGTAACTGCAAGCTTCATGTTCCGTAGGTATTTTCTTGCCTTTCCCAATTTGCCGAATTCTGACACTGGCCTAGTTTTTGCGACGGCATACTCTCCCGGCCTGGGTCCCATACCCTTTACACTCGCGTCCGAGAGCTTCCCATTGACACATCGAGAAGCAGTGAGTTGATTGCTGCTGTGGTCTATTTTCCAACCTCTAACTTCACCAGGGCACTGCCTGGGCAATCTCTATTAATTTGTTGTTTGCGGGAATTCTGGCTATTTGTTTCCCCAGGTACGTTGTACGCAAGCATCTACAAGTAGCGAGCTGACAATGTCTCTAGCATATACTCTGCGCTAGGGCAAGGCGGGTCGCTCGGGTTGTTTAGCGCATTGAACATCGTGGCACTGATACTGGTGTTCCTTCTTGTTGAAGAGACCAAGCGGCGCAGCTTGGAAGAGCTGGATCACATCTTTGCCGTGTCAAAGCGCGAATTCATGCGCTTCCAGGTCACGAAGTACCTGCCTTGGCTTGTAAAACGATATGTGCTCGGGCACAGCGAGGCGGCACCCGAGTTGTATCACGACTTGGTCTGGGGATCGGACGAATTGCACGAGATACTACGGCAATCAGACATACCGAATAGCGTGAAGAGACGGCCAGGGATGAGCGGCAGGCAGTCACCAATGATCAGGGACCTGCGACCAGCATCTCTACAGTCGGCAGGGACGTTGGAAAGCAGTCGTAGGTCCCCTACGCCCGGCTACAGCGCAGACGCTGTGGAGATTGGAAACGGTGAGCCTCGGTACGCCTAGACATGGATGGGATGTGCTGGGTCGGCGCAACAAAGTGCGTCGATAGTTTCAACTTTGAATCCTTCTGGGGATTTCAATGAAAGGATTTCTGGGTCATAAAAAGTGTCATTTGCGTATACGAGTAGGATTTGCTATAGGGCGTAGTGCTATAGCATACGCTTGACGAGCACATGTATATAAATCCTCCCCGGGAAACCTGCACCGCTGAAGCACATCTCCGACTCCAAAACCATCATCAGGAACTGTCCTACCTCCAATCTCAGTCAGCTTATTCCAACATCATGCAATTCTATATTGTTACAGCAATGCTCTTGGGGATAGCGGCCGCCCATCCCTTCCAGGCCGAGGAATCATCAACTCTACATCCCCGTTGTCGCGCCTCAGGAGTAAGTGATTTGCCCTTTGTGTTTCACGACATGACTTGCTCACGCGCCCTGTCGTTATAGACTCACTGCAACGTCAACGTCAGCCATTACCGCTAGCCATAATTGTAACTTCTGCTAAAACTTTTAGGAAAGCTTGATGACTGCTGTTCCAAGTGCGAGTACTATGAAGCGCTAAAGCAACCCCTATGCGTGTAAAGGATAAAAGGTGTTGACCGAGCTGTTATATAAAGAATTTGAAATGGCATATGCGTTTTGCTAGTTCCGAGTGAAGTGATGTCGCGATATGGGGCCACTCTGTTTGGCTTGCTCTTGACACGCACGCGTGATGGTTGCGTTTGCACTAATCCTTTGTCGAGGCCCGAACGCAGAGTACGCCGCATTACAATGGGGGGGTGGTGTTTGAAGCGGCAACTATTTGATGTTGCATCGGAATTGCGACTTCATGAAAGCCGGAAATCATATAGGTAATTAAGTGATAAATTATAGGGGAGGAAACCATCGGCGTTGCGGGCCCCATGTCGTCATTGCAACTCAGCTGGGCGCCGTCACTAACTTCCCTTAAACTACCTAGTCCCCTCGGCGACTCGGCGCCCCGACACCACTGACCACTCTCCGCAAACCCTCCCTCCTCTCCAATCTCCTCTCGCTCAGCTCGCCCCCTTCCTTGCCTCGCCCTGCTGGTCACGAAGAGAACATGGCTTCCTTCCGCCTGACAATCGAGGACGGCCAGTTTCGCGACGGCCAGGGCCGGCAGGTGGTCCTCCGCGGCATCAACGTCGCCGGCGACGCCAAGCTGCCCAGCGAGCCCGACCAGCCGTCCCATATCGGCGAGGACTTCTTTGACGGCGACAACGTCTCCTTCCACCAGCGACCCTTCTCCACAGACGATGCGCCGACCCATTTTGCCCGGATAAAGCGATACGGCTTCAACACGATCCGCTATGTCTTCTCGTGGGAAGCCATCGAGGCGGCCGGGCCGGGGCGATACGACGAGGCGTTCATCCAGCACACCATCGAGATACTGAGGATAGCAAAATCTTACGGCTTCTATGTCTTCATGGACCCTCATCAAGACGTGTGGTCGCGTTTCACGGGCGGCTCTGGAGCTCCGATGTGGACCATCTACGCCTGTGGCCTGAATCCTCAGAGCTTCGCGGCGACAGAAGCGGCCATCGTCCACAACACCTATCCCGACCCCGACAAGTTTCCCAAGATGATCTGGTCGACAAACTACTTCCGACTGGCTGCCGGAACCATCTTCACATTCTTTTTTGCGGGGAGAGACTTCGCGCCCAAATGCATCATCGACGGCGTCAACATCCAAGATTACCTGCAAGGACACTTCATAAATGCCTGCGCGCATCTGGCAAAGCGCATACACGAGGCCGGAGACCTGGAAAACCAGGTTGTCATTGGCTGGGAGAGCATGAACGAGCCGAACAGGGGAATGACGGGTTACGTGGATCTGACGGTGATCCCAAAGGAGCATCCTTTGAAGAAGGGAACCTGCCCAACCATGTGGCAGACACTACTGACGGGCATGGGGAGGGCATGCGAGATTGACACGTGGGACATGGGCGGACTGGGCCCCTACAAAACCGGGACGACCCTCGTTGACCCTCATGGCGAAATTGCTTGGCTGCCACAGGGATACGACGACTCCAAATACGGATGGAAGAGAGATCCCGGATGGAGGCTCGGGGAGTGTATCTGGGCTCAGCACGGCGTGTGGGATCCTGCGACAGACACGCTGTTGAAGAAGAATTATTTTCAAAAGAACCCCAACACGGGTAAGGCCATCGACTACCCCGAGTTCACGAACACATACTTTATGGAATTTTGGAGAAAGTATAGCCGAGCTTGCCGCAATCACCACAAGGACTGCCTCATGTTAATGCAGTACCCCACGCTGGAGTTGCCGCCGCAGATCAAGGGCACCGAAGATGACGACCCTCGGATGGCGTTTACGCCGCACTTTTACGACGGCATCACCTTGATGACGAAGCACTGGAACAGCACCTGGAATGTCGACGTCGTTGGCGTCCTCCGGGGCAAATACCTTCATCCCGCTTTTGCCATCAAGGTCGGCGAGACGGCCATTCGCAACTGTCTGAGAGACCAACTTGCAACCCTGCGGCAGGAAGGGCTGGATAGGACCGGGAAGCACCCCTGCATCCTGACAGAGTTCGGCATCCCGTACGACATGGACGACAAGAAGGCGTACAAGACTGGAGACTACACGAGCCAGTCCGCAGCGCTCGATGCCAACTATTTCGGAGTTGAGGGTTCGCAAATAGAAGGACACTGTCTGTGGCTTTACGACACGCAAAACGACCACGAGCGAGGCGATCAGTGGAACGGCGAAGATCTGTCCATTTGTTCTCTCGACGACAAAGTCCCGCCACCTTCCCCCCTACCCAGGACCAATCAGTCGGCAACCAGTCTTCTCAAGCTCTCAACGACGATTCGTGAAGCTCCTGACGACGGCACGGTGACACCGGCAAATATCCAACGCACGCTTACCAACCCTTCCATCAGCTCCAACCGTTCGCTCAAGGACCCTGAGCTGACCAACGCACCTGGGTACCGCGCGGCCGAAGCCTTCATCCGACCGACACCGACTGTCGTGGCCGGAGATATCATCTCCACCGGTTTTAACCTGCGACAGTGTACATATGACCTGAAGCTCAAAGCTCTCAAGCCTGCCGCGGAGGATGCACCCACAATCATTTTTCTGCCAGAGTATCACTTCTCCAAGGACCAGTGCGAGGTGACTGTTTCTTCGGGGAAGTGGGAGATAAGCTCGGACGAGGAAGAGGGCACGCTGCTGCAAAGGTTGCGGTGGTGGCACCCGGAAGGCGAGCAGAGCCTGACGATACGCGGCACAGTGAGGAAGCACAACGTCCCGGAGGGCTCCGCAGAAGATGTCGGCTACCTGGAGCAGTGCCAGCAGGGATACGGTTTCAACCTCGGGAGCTGCGTTGTCATGTAGGTCTTTGACAATGGCGCTCTTCCTCTCTTATGTGCGGGCTCCTCGGGTCCGCCAATGCATAGAGATGAGGCATCGCTCCGACGCGTTCCTGCGGCCATGACCACCTGAGTTGGGAGGGATTTCGAGTATACTGAATCGAACGACAGCGAGAATTTGCAGCGCATTTATGAAATCATTTGCCCAGCACGTTGGAGATAAAGTCTTTTTTATTGGTTTTCATACGGTCCAAGACGGAGAGTTTCTAGACAGAAACAGACTACAAATACACAATCCAAGAGTATCTGACTGCACTACCCTGCATCGACGTAATGATAATCATCACTTGAGGAGCCAACCTGTGCAGAAAACTCAGCGTCGCTTCAAGCAGAAATGCCTACCCCGATTCAGCGTCGGTATACTCACCAGGCCCTTATCCCCATCTCCGTGGCCGGCAGTCGTAATTCTACCAAATTGCAGAAAAAGGGTATTGTACCAGTCCCAGCAGAGGTGTTTTGTCACTGACGAGTACTCCGTACCGGATCACCGGTTGAGTTAAATGGTTGGAATTTGGACGGTACGGCTGATCCCGTGTTACAACGCCTTTTGCGACGACGCGCGATTCGCTGGATGGTCTTCTCTGACCCATCCAACCTGCATGCGGCAGCCATGCACATCACCATCAATGGAACGGGGCGAAAGGAGAACCCATTCTCCAAGACATTCGGCTTTGTATTCCGAGGTCTCCGCCGCATGGACACACGCGGAATCGCAAGAGAGGGGCGGGAGCTTGCAGATGCTACTATTTCCAGAACGCGGGAGGGACCCGCGGAACGAAGCCATCCGGCAGCCAGGCTCCTCTCACCACGCAGCTGCATCTGCTGGCGCTGCCGAGGCGCGTTGAGGTCAGAGAGCGACAGGGCCGCCATTGGCCAAGCGTCAGGCGACAAGGGTCCAAAGGGCTCTCAGTTCGCTGAAGAGGCCCACCTCGAGTGTCTCTAAGCGCCCGCGTCGCCACAAGGCCCAATGGTGGCTGACAATGGATTGATACCTTAAGCGGCAGAGGCTAAGGTGGGCCCCCCGTGGCTCATCCTGGTTCCACCGTTCCATGTCTCCAGAGGCTGGTCGGGTGGGCCTCGAACTCGGCCCAGCAAGGGGACGAAGCTCGCGACAAACAAAGATTCGACAGCGCTCCTCGGCCGTCGCACAACAGCAACGTCTCAGATGGGACGGTCGTTCCCCTGTTCTCCTCACCGACGACTCGAGCATCCGATTCGGCCGGCAGCGAACACCGTTCAGGCAGGGCCTGACAGACTGACAGGTTCAGGCTGAAGAGCTCCACGGGGCACGCCGAGGAGGACACCAGGAGGCTTGCCTCGTCGGCTCGCTGGCGGCTTGCCAATCGTTGTTGGGTCGCCGTCTTGTATTTGACCTCCAGAGCTGTGGACTGAGCGGGCAGCCTCCGGCCCTGAACTCAACACCAAAAACCTACCCCCCGCGATCTCCCCATCGCGCGACTCGAGGCGGGCGGCCCGCGCGACCTCGATCAACATGTATCACGGCAGCCAACGACATGTCTCGGGCAGCGATCGAGCTTTCCAAGTCCCTCCTCCTCCACCGCCGCCGCCTCCTCCGGCAATGTCCCCTCCCATGGCAGGCCCTCCGATGAACAGCATCATGAACATCCCGCCGCCGCCGCCCCCGAGATACCCTGCTGGGCCCGGCACCACGCCCGGGCTGGTCATCCCGCCGCCTCCCGGGCCACCGCCCGGCGGCGCGCTCGGCCAGCAGCAGTCATGGCACGGCAACTACGGGCGCATGTACGACGGCCGCCCCGGCATTCCCCTGCCGCCGCCGCCTCCGACCGGCCAGCATCAGCCGTATAACCCCAAGTTGCACGCGCAGATGGCCACCGGGCAGACCATCGCGCTCCCGCCGCCGCCGCGATCGAGCGACGCCATGAGCGCTACCTACATACCCACGGGCGAGACGTACGGCGAAGGTGTCGGCATCCCTGGCTTCGGCGTCAGCGACTCGACCATGTCCACGTCCTCAAACGCGCAGAGCCCGTGGCAAATGACGACGCCCAAGAGCGGCACCGAAACCAACACCACGACGACCATGGACGATGCGGCCGCGAGGGACATGTTTTATATGGCGGCCCAATCGAGGGGGCTGTCGAACGCCTCGAGCGCCGGCATGAGTTGCACGATACCGCCAGAGGTTGCCGCGCAGTGGCCCATGGACACCGTCCTGATCTGGCTGGCGCAAAACCAGTTCTCCAAAGACTGGCAAGAGACGTTCAAGGGACTCAACCTGCAAGGCTCGCAGTTCCTGGAGCTGGGCAGCCTTCACGGTGGTCGCGGCAACTTTGGCATGATGCACCAGAAGGTGTATCCTCGCCTGCTATCGGAATGCACCAACAGCGGCACGGGATGGGATCCTCAGCGGGAACGAGAAGAAGGCAAGCGCATGCGGCGCCTCATCCGGAGCATTGTCACCGGAAAGCCCGTCGACCCGTCTAAATTGACATCTTCCCACGGTCGTAAGGAATCTGGTGCTTCCGGCCAGGGAACCAGCCTACCAAGCGCGGGAACCGATCCGGCAGATTCGCCCAATGTGAGTCAACGCCCCTGAATGAGGGTTCCTCGTAGCGCTCTAACAGCTACGCAGACGCTGGTAAACTCGTCCGATGCTGGCTTTCCGCCCAGGCGGTTTTCTCAACATCGAGCGACGACGATGCCCACCCTTAACAATAGCACCATGAGTTCCGACTCGAGCCATCGACTGGCACTCAAGCATATCGATTCCGAGCCCGGAAGGCGGCTAAGCCCAATAACAAACGAGCTAGCAGAGGGGGACTCGTTCTGGGGTACAGCGGCCCGAACAGAGAGTCCGACAGGCAGCCCCGTGCCCCAACAAGCCTTGTATGCGTCGGCGACGACACCAGTCCTCTCATCCTCGACGCCAGGCTCCGCAAAGTTCGGACACCGATCCCGAAATAGCGTTGACTCGGTGTCGTCCAATGCCGCAATCTATGGATCCGGCGTTCCTGCCGACGCTGCCGCAATCCTGGGTCGAGGTCTGAGCCTTGGGGACGTGTTAGGATCTGCAAGGCATCCGGATGGGCGGTCGAAACAATCACCCCTTGATTCTGGGGATAGGTCGGCCGGTACGGAGCCTCCGGCATCAGCCAAAGACTCGAAGAGTTTCCTCAGCTTCCTATCGCGCAAAAGGAGGCAGAAGGAGGATGGATCCTTCCCTTCTCCAGACGAGTTCGATTCTCCAGATTCCCCAATGGTAGTACCAAAGCCGCTGGCGTTTGGATCTAACGGCAGCGATTCTCATCTGGACCGCCCTGGGTCAAGCTTCGGTGCCCAGGACAAGAATGACGTTGCATCGCATCGGAGGGCCAGGCGAGCCAGTGTAGTCAGGACATACGTATTGGCTACCATGGACTTCTGGAACTACCGCATGTGCGACATCACGGAAGCTGATTCTGCGGCCGACATTCGCCATGCCATCTGCGAAAATTTGGGGTTGTCGAAATCCGAACAGTTCTCAATCTACGCTACGGAGTTGGGAAAGTTCGATCATACCGAGCCTCTGGATGACCAACAGCTTCTCACCAACAAGCGGGTCAAGGCCGACGCGTTAGGATCGCTCAAGTTTTTTGTTGCCGCGGGAAAATCCGCTGGAGCGAAGAGAGGCAGTGGTGTACCAACGTTATTGTCTCCTGGATATCTACCCCCTGGTATGGACGAAGAGGCATATGCGCGCCTCAACGGCCGACAACGATCGAGCTCATCACCCCCGACCTCGAGGTCTAACACGTTGTCCGGCGGCAGCATTGATGAGAAGACGTTAGCACAGGAGGCCAGCGAATACAGAGCTGAGATCGAAAGGAAGCAACGCGAGTACCTTGCCAAGCGGAAGCAAGCGAACAAGAAAGAGAGCCCTACAGTAGCCGAGGGCACTGCGACATACGGAATCGTGGGCCGCAATGTGGACTTTGACCAACCGAGAGATTCTCCTTTCGAGGATAAGAAACCCGAGCAGCTCTTCCCACAAAGAAAACCACCTGCGCCTCCCAGCGATCCGTCTGCGACTTTGATCAAGGCAAACTCGCTCAGCAGAAGGCCAGGCCAGGGCCTGAGGACGTCTAGCGGGGGCACGGACGGCTATCCCTCGTCAAGGCATCCCCCGTCGAATGTCAATGGGGACGGCGAGGGCTCAGACGGCAGCAAGAAGGCGAAGTATGCGGCCCAGGCTTCGGGTGCCGCAGGTGGCATTGGCGCTGCACTTGTGGGTATGGGTAGAAACTTGAGCGCCATAGGGCAATCCACCGCCAATGGCCCTCGAGCAGTATCTCCAAACAGGATAGTGTCCTCACCGGCAGGAATGGCTGATTCCGGTGGCTCGCAGCAGTCAGGTAAGAAGGCAACGTCCACCGATCATTTTGACCAGCACCGCAGAGACTGGAGCAGCCCGACTGGTTCAACGGGCACATTAACGTGGAGCCCGGGGAACGTGTCATTCACTGTCCCATGCTACTCTCCAGGCGGAACGCCGCTTGCGGCGGCTGAAATACCAGACAGAAGAGCGAGCGCTAAGCATTGTGATACAGTATACCGCCAATCGCCCTCGGGAGACGTGAGCCCCAACTCGGCGCGCGTGAGGTCGACAGCCTCTACTGATGCCAGCTCCAAGCGGAAGTCTTATGGGCCGGACCTGGACTTCAAAGAATCCGATGTCAAATTCTCCGATCCTGTTCACCGCCCTCGACCGGGGCAGCAGCGTCGAGATGACGATAGCGACGATGATTCCGATGACGGCTTGTTTGCTATCCCGCTGGCGGGTAGGAACAAGGGCAAGGCTGCGGCAAGAGACACGAAAACGACCGACGTAGCCGGACACTCTCAAAGGCCCAGCTTAACGCTAAACACCTCTCGACCGAAGAGTAAGACGTTGTCCGTATCGTTCACATCGCCACAATCGCTTGGAAGTGCCATGACGACCGAAAGCAACGAAGGCAACAGCAGTGCGAGAACTGGAAATAGCTCGCGGAAAACTCCCGCGACTCCTGGGTCCGAAAGCTGGGACTCCGAAGACAGCAAGATCAACAGGCGCAAGTCGTTCATCGAGAAGGATGTATGGGCGAACCGTCCCCCGACAGACGACCTTCTCAACAACCTTGACGACTTCTTCCCCAACCTCGATCTGGATCAGCCCGTGCTCGAGGACAGCGCGGTACCGGACGTGAGCTCATCGCCCATACCGGAAGCAGAAGAGTATGCGGGTCAGAGAAACGCAAAGAACTCTTCCGGTTCCGCGTTGCCGCCGATGGGACAGAATAGTCCCGCAGCCATCCCGCCCTCACGGCAGCCCTCGCTATACAACGACGGCGACACCTTAGGCTCTGATGAATCGACGCTCAAGGCGTCAGAGCGCACGAACGCATCCCAAGCGGTGGCACAACGGAGCCTGCGACGGTCTGGCGGTCTTGGTCGCATGAAATCAATCCGCGAGGTGGCCCGCGGCGCGCACGAAGCGAACAAGAGATACACCACTGCCTCTCAGACCGTGGGCAAGTCGAACACCAATATCATGCGCCGAAAGAGCACCAAGATGTTCAACGCCAACATTGTCCAGATCCGCCCTGACCAGCGCGGCAGCATGGTGATGCCACAGATTCCGCAGGATGCGCTGCCCAAGCGCCAGACCACGTTCCGATGGTTCAAGGGCCAGCTCATCGGCAAGGGCACATACGGCCGTGTCTACCTCGGTATGAATGCTACTACCGGTGAATTCTTGGCCGTCAAGGAGGTCGAGGTCAATCCCAAGGCGGCGGGTGGTGACAAATCCAAAATGCGGGAGCTGGTCGCGGCGTTGGACCAAGAAATCGACACAATGCAACACTTGGACCATGTCAATATTGTGCAGTACTTGGGATGCGAGCGCAAGGAGACGAGCATCAGCATCTTTTTGGAGTACATTTCTGGTGGCAGCATCGGGTCCTGCCTGCGCAAGCACGGCAAGTTTGAAGAATCTGTCGTCTCGTCACTCACTCGCCAGACGCTGTCGGGACTAGCGTATCTGCACCGCGAGGGAATTCTGCACAGAGATCTGAAGGCGGACAACATCTTGCTGGATCTGGACGGCACCTGCAAGATCAGCGACTTCGGCATCTCCAAGAAGACGGACAATATCTACGGCAACGACAAGACCAACTCGATGCAAGGCTCCGTCTTCTGGATGGCACCAGAGGTGATCAGATCTCAAGGCGAGGGATACAGCGCCAAGGTGGACATCTGGAGTCTCGGGTGCGTGGTGCTGGAGATGTTTGCGGGACGACGTCCGTGGAGCAAGGAGGAGGCAGTGGGAGCCATTTATAAGATTGCCAACGGAGAGACGCCGCCGATTCCAGAGGACATCCAGGAGACGATCGGGCCACTCGCGGTGGCGTTTATGATGGATTGTTTCCAAGTGTACGTGCCACTGAGAGCCGCCCGCTCCTTTTCCGTTAGCAGCGTTACTGACTGGGCCACAGGAACCCGTTTGACCGTCCCACTGCAGACGTGTTACTCTCGCAACACCCCTTCTGCGACCTGGATCCCAACTACAACTTTTACGACACGGAACTATACACCAAGATTAAAGTCAAGAATGAGGCCGACGCTAGGATCGGCAAATGAGGTGCGATACGGTTCGCGATGGGCGGTTTTTGATGTACATCTTTGGGGGTTCGGCAACACCTGGAAGCGACGGCGCTGTTCTTGGTTTAGCGATTCGAGCGCCTTGTTTGGCTATTTGCTAGGTCCCTCTAGTGCGAAGTACATATCAGTGAGACAATACTTTAACGGCCTGAAAATGCCACTGATACAGTCAGAGTCTTGATGGGGTTTGCCCCATTGCCCGTGAGCCCTTACTGAAACAGAGCCGAAACGTCGTAGTGCTATGACCTGTGATTTGAGGACAGATAGGGTAGGCGAGCTGAATCGAGGTTGCGAGGGCTTCGGGGAAAATTCGTCTTTAGAAAAGTGGGTTGAGGATACGCTGCGAGACAAAACTCTTTGCTCCGGAATCTCGTGTTGCGTGTACGTGAGCTCTCGGAGGAGGTGATGGGCATCCCTGACGACGGGACCCCTCCACGACCCACGGGCTACCGAGGAATAATTTGAGCCGGCCGTGGGGAAGAGGCGCGGCGTACTAGCGCAGCCGGCAAATAGACTTGTTCGCATGCTTGCATGCATGCGTGCTGAGCTGCCTGCCCGGGCCAAGCGGCTTATGACGGGTGCAGGGTCTGGTTGGAGCGTCCAGTCGCCTGTGGCGGCTCCAAGTGTGACCTGTGGGAGCTGGAGCCAACAAGCATAAGGTAATTAGGTTGAGCTGCTGAAGGGAAGGAGTGGGCAAGTGGGGTACCGGAAAGGGGCGCCCGGCCGTCCACTCCACTCTGCAGGAGCGATGCTAATGTGCGAGTGCGGCGCCTGCCCGAGGACCGCGACTGCCTGTGCACGCATCCCACTACGGGCACTCTCTCGACTTTGCGTCGTTTCTTTTCTCCCTGCTTCAATTGTCCTCTCTATTTTTGGCTTTGTGTCACTCTCAGGCTTTTGCTGCGTTTTCCTCGGTTGCAGACGCGGCGGCTACGCGTTGTTACTTATCATTTCCTTGTCTCATAGGCATCGCATTGGCATACCACACACGTGTACCGACGTGCTGCCTCCGTCGGCTTTGACCCTTCCTTCGCTTTCCCTACCAAGCGCACAGGCTCTGTCTGCGTTGCAGACCAAGCGGACATCAAATTTCTGACCCTCGAGCGCGGAAACAAGCAATGCGGCCGGCCTAGGACAGCTCGCCCGTTTGCAACGCCGTCTCGACAGTGGCCCTCGAGATCCGCCCCGGCGGCGCGCGAACCCTTCAACGACCGCCACGATGCCGCGACGCCGGTACAGGGTTTCCGTCATCTTCGCCGCGGTAATTGTCTTCCTGCTCTACCGCGTCGTCCAGAACTCGTGGGACCAGCAACCCGGCCACGTCGCCGTACGCCCACCGCCACCTCCGCGACCGCCGCCGCAGCCCGCGCCAAAGTCTTACGATGATGCGACTTCGCCGCCCCCGAACCTGCCGCAAGAGCCGTTGAAGGACAGTTCCAGGCCAGCCGGCGACGGCAAGCCCAAGGTGGAAGCGGACCACGACAAGGTGGAAGCGGACCACGACGACCCTGTAGGCGTGACGATCCCTACATTGAAAGATGAGGCCGGGGAGGAAGATCCGTCGCATCTGAAGGACACCTCGGCCTCCAAGACGGATCATGCCACCACCGAAGACCCTCATTCCGGAGGGAATCCCCAGGAAGAGGAGCCGTTGCACTGGAAGAAGCCGCCGAAAGATTCTACTCTTGACACGCCGCCCAAGGCGGCCAAAATACACTGGACCAAGCCCAAGGAGCATTTCCCCCTGGCCAAGGAGTCCATCATTACACTACCCACTGGGAAAGCCAAAAAGCTCCCAAAGATTCAGTATGCCTTCGGTCCAGAGTCCGAGCAAGCCAAAGCCAAGCGGATTGAGAGGCAGAACAAGGTCAGGGTAGAGTTGGAACGCTCTTGGGCCGGCTACAAGAAGAACGCGTGGATGCACGACGAGCTCTCCCCCGTCTCTGGCAGATATCGCGATCCATTCTGTGGCTGGGCTGCCACGCTGGTTGACTCGCTCGATACCCTGTGGATTGCTGGCTTGAAGGATGAATTCGACGAGGCTGCCAAGGCTGTCAAAGACATCGACTTCACTCACAGCCCCCGCACAGATATTCCCGTCTTTGAGACTACCATTCGCTACTTGGGCGGACTGATTGCTGCTTTCGATGTCAGTGGTGGTGCTGCTGGCGGCTACTCCTTTCTTCTGGACAAGGCAGTAGAGCTCGCTGAAATTTTGATGGGCATCTTCGACACGCCCAATAGAATGCCCATTCTCTTCTACCAGTGGCAGCCTCAGTTCACCTCACAGCCCCATCTTGCCGGCCGAGCCGGCATCGCGGAGCTCGCGACGCTGTCAATGGAGTTTACCCGCCTTGCGCAGCTTACCGCCCAGCACAAGTACTACGACGCCGTTGACCGCATTACAAATGCCCTCATTGAATTGCAAAAGGAAGGCACAGTGCTACCGGGTCTTTTCCCCGATAACTTGGACGTCTCGGGGTGCAACAGGACCGCCACAGATATCAGAGATTCGCTGAGCAAGCAAGCCCAGAATCAACTCAGCTCTCAGGAACTCCTCACCGAACCTGAGGGCTTCGGTGGACCCCCGAAGGAACTCAACTCTATTCTGGATGCCAACAGGCTCAAAGAGCGCCCTTCCAGCTCAGATGATCGGGTTCAGCGTAGGTCTGAGACGTCTGCCGAATCACAGCGAGACGATGTGGCAAAGAGCTCATCCGACCCGACGCATTCGAGCGACAAGAAGGAAGTGGGACCGCTGACAGCAGACGGACAGCGGGCAGAGTGGGATTGCGTGCCGCAGGGGGTGGTGCCCATCGCCTCTGGGACCCAAAAATTCCACCTGGGCGGTGGTCAAGACTCGGCCTACGAATACTTTCCCAAGGTAAAATCCCATGTGTTGGCGCTCTTAGCTTGAGATCTGGCTGACTTTGAGACAGGAGTATCTGCTTCTCGGGGGCCGAGAGCCAAAGTATCAGAAGCTTTACGAGGACACCATCAATGCCACGAATGAATGGTTGCTGTATCGGCCAATGCTAAAAGGCGATTGGGACGTCCTGTTCACCACCAAGGCTGCCACACAAGGGGATCCTTCCAATGACCTGGAGTCTGAATTTGAGATTACTCACCTGACCTGCTTCGTTGGCGGTATGTACGGCCTGGGCGGCAAGCTTTTCGACAGGCCTCAGGACATTGAGAACGCCAAGAAACTCACGGACGGTTGCGTGTGGGCGTACCAGTCGACGGCCTCTGGCATCATGCCGGAGTCCGCGCGCGTTGTACCGTGCCCTACGCTGGAAAAGTGCGAATTCAACGAGACTCGGTGGTGGGACTTGATAGATCCAAACAGTGACTGGCGAGACGAACAAGTACGGAAGTGGGAGGCAGAGCAAGAGGAAAATGAGCGCGCAGAGAAAGAGATGGCCGAGAAGCCCAATAACGAGCAGCGGTCTCAGGATGAACCTGGCACGCCAGGCATCAACGCTGATTTGAACGCCGACAAGGAGGGCTCAGGCAAGGAGTCCGGTGGGCTCAACAAGCGAGCGGCTGTGCCCGCCGCAGACCCAAGGAAGGCTTCTTCCAACTCCCGCCTCGAGAACGAGGAAGAAGGCTCTGAGCTGCCACAATCTCTTAAGGACAAGCTAGGCTATAAGAGCACGGAATCCAAGGCTGCGACAGACGACTCGACGGGTGATGGCTCTGGCGCCGCGAAGAGCGACTCGGACAATCCACCAAAGATACCCCCTCTTCCAACCCATCGAGAAGGGAAAACAAACCCGATTCGAGAGAAACCGTTGTCCCACAAGGAGTATGTCCAGGACCGCATTCAGCAGGACGGTCTTCCACCAGGATTCGTGAGCGTCCCCTCGAGGCACTATATCCTCCGGTAAGTTAGAGACCACCCTCTTCTCTGTGAATGCCGGCTTACATTGCGACAGCCCTGAGGCCATCGAGTCTGTGTGGTACATGTATCGCATCACTGGCGACGAAACCTGGATGGACAAGGGATGGGCCATGTTTGAGGCGACGGTGCGCGCCACGCGGACCTCCATAGCCAACAGCGCCGTGGCCGACGCCATGTCAAAGGAGCCGGGGCTCAAAGACGAGATGGAGAGCTTTTGGATCGCCGAGACGCTCAAGTATTACTATCTTCTCTTTTCGGAAACGAACGTCATCAGCCTGGACGAATGGGTCCTCAACACAGAGGCACATCCGTTCAGGTTGTGATGTCCAAGGATGTATGGGTACTACTAGCTGGCGACCTGTTGGAAGCGGGATGGAAGTCTGCGGTTACACAGCGAGAAAACACCTTGTTACGGTGTATCCTTATGGCGTTTAAAGGACAGTTCTATAAAAGAACAACGGTGCTTAATTTTTACGGCAGAGAAGTACATTGACCTTGCCTGTTATCGCGTGTCACGAATCTGCTTGTCACGGAGCAAGAACTGCGGGTGGGGTGGGAATCCTTTCCATTCGTAGAATAGACGTCTACCCATCAACATCCTTCCGTCGCTCCGTACTATACATGACTCATTGCCTAACATGATATTCACAGTCTTTGATCTGTTGCGTTGTTTATCCATCCCGCGTTTCGAAAAATTCCCAACCATCAAATCGTTCCGACATCGCTCGCCTCTCGGGGACCCGCCGCGACTCGTGCCGTCGCGAGTGAAGCAGGATAAGTAGCCCGTGCTACAGTTGTTAGTCGTTCGCTACTGCTGGTGTCGTCCGAGGAATGATTAAGATGTCAATGAAGAATAACGCCTCTGTAACTCCGATGCTGATGCGTCTTGACCATTCTGAAAGCCGCCCGTCCTTATGTCGCGTCGCAATTCTTTTTCTCTTTCGCCCTGTGAGCTCTCATCAAGCGTCACCGCTCATCAACCGCGCATCATCTGGCCCAACACGCTTATGCTGAGTATCATGACAAGCAGGCCGATGGTGACGATGATGAGCAACGTAAACGAGAACCAGCCCATGACCATGGCGCTGGTTCCCACGCCGCTCTTGACGGCCCCGTTGCCAAAGTCTTGGGCGATGATGGACGCGGCGACTGACGCCGTGTGCTGCCATAAGACGGACACGAGGATAAATATCGAGGCGATGAAGATGATGGCGAGGGCAATCTGCGACACGGGTCGCGAAGGGAACGGCTTGACCTCGCGCTCGGAGCCTTCGGAGTCCTCCTCCTCATGCCAGCCGGGAAAGGTGGCGAGCAAGAGCAGGCAAATGAAGGCGAAGATGATGGCGATGATGCTGCCTTGATGTCAGTGATGAAAACCCAAATGGTGTCGGAGGCAACTTACATGAGGTAGGGAAAGACAATCATGTCTTTGAACTGCGATGCCAGCCAGATAAGGTTGAGCGGGTCCTGGTTCACCGAGACCTCCTTGGCCAGTGCCGTGGCATTGTTACTGCATAGCCACGAGCCGCCGTCTGGGTTGACGCAGATACCGAAGTAGCCGACGCGGGCCTGCAGGCTGGCGCCGCCGGCAATGTTCTCAATGGCGGTATGCATATTGTAGTCGACCTGCGCCGTGTCCGGTACGGCTTCATAGTGCTGGTAGTACAGCGAGAGGAGGAAGATATCGGGGATGAGCGGCGATGACGACGAGCACCCGGCTAGCAGTAGTGAGAGGAGGATGATGGCCACGGCGATGAGAATCATGAGCACATGGTGGTAGCCCAGAAACGGTATGTACCCTGAAAGACCGATCTTGTCAGCACATGGCAGCCTTGATGCATTCCAGCTGATGGAGCAAACACTTACGTCCCCACCCGACTTCGAATCGAGGCATGGCGCGATGTGAGCTGCTTGAGCTGCTCCCGATGGCCATGCACGAGTGTCTTGATGGCTCTCCCGCAAGAGCGAGAAAGAGGCGCGCAACCCACTCCCCGTCGTCAAGGCGACGGTTGGGTTCTCAAGCGCCGACCGCGCAAAGCGAGGTTCGATCGATGCAGTCGACCTCGTGCCGCAAATCGTCCGACGAGGCGCTTCGTCCCGTGCTCCAGAGACTCCGGCCCGCGATCCCGAGTCGGTGGTTGATCGATGCGTGGGGAGAGGGAGGGAGGGTTCCGAGGAATGCGGCAGCGTCGGTGCCCGCTGGATCGGAATGGAGGATGCCAAGTGTCGAGATGGGTAGCGAGCGACGACGAGGAAGCGGGAGGGTGGATTCGTTCTCCGCAGACGACCTGGAATGTTATAGAGTGAGAGTGACTTTCTAGACGATGCAGGAGAAGACGGCGCCTGGTATAATCAGTAGGACCTTGTCTGCGTCTGGTGCAAGTGAAGAGGTGACTTATTCTGGAATGGACGGAGCGTCCGTTCTGCCTACTCACTTGCGGTGGATATGCGACTTCTCTCGATTTTGCGATGGCTGGGGAGAGAGACGACGTTGCCCAACCTTCTGCATTCCGGTGGCGGATGGCGGTTGGCCCAGCCACGTCCTTTTCTATTTACTCGGGCTGGGGTTGACGGGGCGACAGAGGGTGACGTCGCAGCGGTGGGGCCGCGACCCCCGGCGCGCGGGAGCCCCTGCAGGGCGCCGCGCGGCTCCACTGGCGGCCGCCCCTGTGGCTCAATTCGCTGAGGCTGAACTAACGCCGCGTCCCGAGACAAAAGCCAACGGGAATGCTTCTCGAAGGCATTTTCAAAATCGTCCGTCCTTCTCGTGCTCTTTGCAGCCTTTCGAGCTGCAAATGTCGCTGGCGGCTCGGCGCAGAGACGTGCAACTCGCTGGCGCGCGCCTGTCGAGAGACCCGGGCACAGGGTTCAGGGACGCTTCCTGGCGCTGACTGGTCGGGTTGTCAGGGTGACTGCTCGGGCGGGTCGCCAGCACGACGCCGCAGGACCGACTGACGACGCACCCCCGGGCCCCGGGCTGTGCCATTGTTCCTCGTCGCCTGGCGGTCGGTCGTGGAGAAGCTTGGCGATTTCCCAATCGAGTGACTCCAGATCCTCCGCACCGCGGTGGAACTTGCTTGGGGTGGGGATGGAGCGCAGTGGAGAGCGAGAGGAGCCCGTGTGCTTCACCCGCGCTGCAGAAGGAACGAATATCCCAAAATGATCGGTCGGTAATCCTACCAAGGCGTGGACCTCGCGAGCGAGAAGCCTGCCGTTGTCAAGGAGCCAAGACGGCGAGTGCCATCTTGGCTTCCCCTGGACTCTGTTGAATGGCTTGGTCTCTGACGACATGCAAAAGCGCGTTCCTGCCTCAACAGCGATGTCGCTTTTATCTCCCCGCGGAAGGAACACGTCCAGCAAGGGGGAACAGCCAGGCTTGTTGCGCTTTCGCCGTCTCTCTATTTAGCTGACGCCGCATCTCCATGCCGTTGTCCCTCAGAAACACTCGTTATCAACACCATCTTATTACGGGGAATGCTATGTCATATGCCTCAACAGCCATTCTTTCTGCCTCGTTGTAACTCTAAGAGCTTCAGCCGCCTAGATCATGGCGCATCCAGCAAGACCGTTCGAAGCCAATCCGGCAGATGAAGTCAACGACGACGACACCATCTCTTACAACAGCGATACCCCCACTGTTCAACCCCCCCATTCCAGCAGGAGGAGCTTCCACGTCGCTAGGCCGGCGAATGAGGTCAACAGTGGTGGTATCGCCACTGCCTCTGGCCATATTCATGGCTCCCTTCAACGCAGCGAATTCAGTGGAGACACAGACATCCACCACGACCATGAAGTCGAGGGGAACACTCACCGAAACATATTCGACGGACTCGCTCGCACGAATAGAATACGGAGTCAATTCAACGGAGGCGGCCGTGCTAGTGGATATGCTAGCCGCTCGGATGGAGTCAACAACCACGCCCATCCGGATGCCGCCTTTGCTCAGGCGTACGTCCCTCCGTTACCACTCAATGCTCAGGCTCAGGCATACGTCCCCCCATTACCCCCCGATGCCCAGGCTCAGGCGTACGTCCCTCCGGTACCTCCCCATGCTCAGGCTCGGGAGTCGGTTCCCCTCGAATCAATCATCAACTTTGCAGTGGCAACCAATGCAATACCTACTTCAGGGTACAGACCTTCGCTCTATGACCTGGAGGATCTTGGAGCCGGTGGCCACTCGGCTCCTTCACTCGATCCTCCTCTGCTGATCGTCTTGAACGGATGGCCTGGCGTCGGGAAAACCACCATCGCCCAAGCACTCAAGGCGAAGCTGCGTCTCCGCGGATCCGTCTTGGATCAAAGGGGGTTGACGAGCACGCCTTAGGTAGACACATCGCCGGCGTTGCGGGTCGCCACCCGTAGGAGGGTTATGCCGCGGTTGAATCTCCTTCTCCGAGAAGATGTCATCTTGACCACCTTCCTCAGGGAACAACCCGAAGAAGTCGCCGCACTGTGCGAGCTCATGAAAGAAGCCGAACGCTATCAAGTTGGTGCCCTCTTCATCAACCTAACGGTGCCATGGCTTGTCTTGCGGGAACGTTTCGAGCGCGATTGCAGGCCGCGTGGGAGAGGATCGTACACCGACAGGTTGAGTCTCGGCCCCGTACTAGAGGACTTGTACCGCGTCGAGAGGCTGTGCAACGGCGTCCATGCCTTGAACGATCGGGGGACCGTCGGTGCCTGTGTTGTCGACGCCAATTTGGTGCCAGCCGTGGTCACGAACTGCGTGTATGGGATTGTGCAAGACATGAAGCAACGCATGAGATCAAGGCCATATCGACTATGGCTTTGACGCAGTCTGACTGACTGTACTCAGCGCTGAATTGCTGCACGGAAGCTCTTGGCATCAAGGCATGGATATGTAATGAATAAGTGTTTGTTATTAGCTCAAGCGGCAGAATCAAGCGACTCTTTCAGTAACGTCTATAGTTGGGGATGGGCAGGATTGCGGAAAGGTAGGCTCGGTCGACGACTCTTGCCACAGCCCAAGAATGCTGTAAATCATCAATCAAAATTCATCAGAAAGGCGCTCTATGGCTGGCATGTCATTTGCAATTGATCCGTCTGCATTGCCGGCAAAGCAGATGCACACCATGTCCCGGACTCTCGGCAAACCCGATCATCGACGAGCACTGCCGACATTATATGCGGGTTCTCACCCCAACGAGCGGTGCTTTCTGGGATTTTGCGACCCATGCCTTCAGGCCATTAACTGGCAAATAGACCCCTCATCATTCTGTATTCTGGCAAATCACGAACAACGTTTGGGGACATTTCGAAATCCGAGTAAGTTTGGAGTCAAAGGGAGGAGGCCGGACATAAGTATTTGCGGGCTATCGATAAGTGACTGCCCAGAAGCTCCCCAACTCCCCACGTCACTCGCTCTCTGGACAGGCCATCTCGGCTTTCAAGACCAGGAAGACGAACCCTCCCAGGGCGATGATAGAATGACAACCCTCTCAGAGGCTGCAATGGGAAGCTCCCTCGATATTCGCGTCGAAGATTTTCTCGACGACAAGCTCCAATCGACGGCCGATCTCGACTCGCTCGATGAACTAATCGCCAACGTTGAGACGCAGCGCAACCAGCTCCAGTCGCAGCTCGACGATGCAATCAAAGAGCTCGAGGAGGCGCGCGACACGGCGCACAACCGCCAAGGGTCGCTGCAGGCTCGCATTGACGAATTCAATCAGCTCCAGAGCAGCATCGATGAACGTGTCAAGGTTGCTGCGGCGTCCGACGCGCCCAGCGAAGCCATCGCTCGCCTCCAAAAGCCCATGAAGAAGCTGCAGAACGTGGACATGGCACAGAAATACCTGATTCTGCTGCAAGACGTGGAGAGGCTGCGCGTCGGCGCACGCTCGCATCTGCCAGGCAGCCCCAAGGCCGCACTGGAACCCTACACTCAACTAAAGGAACTGGCCATCAAGCTGCGCAGCGTCCAAGGCAGCGAGGGGCTACATCTGGTGGACCACGTCGAAAAGGTCACCGAGTCTCTCTGGAGCGAAATGAAACAGACAATGTCGGCTGAACTAGACGCGTTGCTGAGCAAGAGACAGTGGCCGCGGGTCGACCCGCAGTCCGAGATGGACGAGGACTGGGTGGCATGCGTCGAGAAGCTCCTGGACCTCCAAATGCCCGAGATATTGCACAGCGCAACTGTTGTATCACTTCTACCGTTTGACGTCATGGCGAAAATGTTCGTCGCCGAGTTTCGATTCCACTTTCTCAGCGACAAGCCGACGAGCAGTTTGCAGGCCGTCGGCACGCATTGCTTTCCCTGGTTTTTGACGACCATAGAAAAGTGGGAGGACTTTTTCCGCGACAATTTGGGACCTTTGCTTGCGGCCAAGTTTCTCGACACCCCGGTTGCATCGAAGATGGTCTACCTGGACCCCGTCTGCGCTCTTGTAACGGCCATGCTGCCCGTCATGCGAGAGAAGATACAGGCGGTGGCACTGGAGGCGATCCAGAGCCCCTCATTCTTCAGCAGCTTCATGTCGCAGCTGATGACTCTCGACGAGAATATTCGCTCCAGATTTAATTACGATGGCGGCAATCCTGACAGCGGATGGGCAGGTCTTTCCGCCGATGTCCTGGACGATCACTTTGAAGCTTGGTTCAAGATTGAAAGAGGTTTTGCTCTCGAGCGATTCGAGCAAACGATGGAGTCTCAAGACGCACGGAAGGTTGACTACGATTACGCGGTGGCTGGCAAGATGAAGCCTACCTTTGCCGCCGTGCGAACCACGGACCTGCTGAGAGCAGTCACCACCAAGTACGAGAGGCTGCGCAAGCTAAAGCACAAGATTCGTTTCCTCACAGACATCCAACTGGACATTCTCGATGCATATCATGACCGGCTGCGGGGTTCTTTGGAGGCGTACCAGGCCATCACGTCGACGCTGGGAAGGACCCTGCATGGGGTCACCAGGGAGCAGCTGGCTGCTCTGGAGGGCACAGGCGCCCTTGAGACTCTGTGCAAGGTTATCGGCAGTGCGGATCACGTTGCCAATACTCTGGCGGAGTGGAGCGACGAGGAGGTACGGGGTGTATCCGTGTGCATGTGGTGCCATTTGCTGACATTGATGCTAGTTCTTTGCCGTCTTGTGGGAAGAGCTACAAGCTCGCGATGCGCGACGAAAGAGCAGTCTCACCAGCGGAGCGGAACATGATGGCATTAAGGGTCGTGTGCCTAGTAATCTTGGAGACGGCGAGAATGGTGGCATCTTTGACGAGACGGTTGCCGCGTATACGAATCGGCGCAAAGGGGCCGAGGAGTTGCTTGTCGGTGCCTTGGTCGACTCGCACACCAAAGCTTTTCGTGCCTACATGAACCATGTTCAGTGGACGACCATTGGCGAGGCGGCTGTCCTTGGTAAGCCACACGGGATATGCGTGTCATCAATGGCGATTTTGACTGACTGTACACTCCAGACGACCCGTCGCAACTGTCCATCACACCCGAGCTGGACGAGCCGCTGCGCATCCTCAAGCGTAACCTCGACTTCCTGTCTCGGGCGCTCTCCACGGCCTCCTTCCGGCGCGTCTGGCACGACGCGCTGGAAAAGCTGCAGGAGACGCTCTGGAGCAACGTCCTCCTACGGCAGTCCTTTACCACCCTCGGCGCCGCGCAGTTCGCCCACGACGGCGGCGCCATCTTTTCCCTCATCGATCGCTACATCCCCGGGGGATCGTCGGCGCTGGACGTGCTGCGCGAGGGTTTGCAGCTCCTCAACCTGCCGGCGTCGGCGGAGGCCGCCGGCTGGCCCGACGGCACGGTCGGCATCACGCTCAAGGACGCCAGCGACCGGGCGTTTACGGACAACGACGAGGCGCGCAGGGTGCTCGAGGAGCTCAGGCTGGGCGCGCTGACGCCAGTGAATGCACGCTACATCCTCCAGAGGCGGGTGGAGAACAACGAGAACGTCGGGTGGTAGTAGTTTGGTCGTAAATTCTGGTATATACAGACGAGCAAAGTATACCTGTATGCTGCCTCGGAACTCCTAAACCATACCTCTTCCGAGTCACTGTTGAAGTCTTGCGGTGCCATGTCTAAGTATATATGCCTGCCGTTTCTTTCCCCTCTTCTTGCGTCACACTCGCATAACAGTTGTTCTTTTGACCGCCCAAGCTCGAAAAGGGATAAATAAAAATTGGAATCAAACGCGCAAGATATTTTTTAGTTGATGGCCCTCATGGTCATCTCGACAACAGCAAAGGTGCCGGCGCTCACGGGCATGGCCCTGAAGAGCGTGGGCACGATGCCCTTCCAGAAGCCGCGGACGCCGTCGGCGCGCCAGGTGGCGGCGAAGCAGCTGCGCATGGTGGGGTACTTTCGCTGGGGGCCGAAGCCGTCGGTCTGCATCTTGCTCTTGATGACGTCGAAGGGGTAGCTGGACAGCCAGAGGGCCTCGCCGGCGAGGCCGCCGTAGAAGGCGATCTTCCAGCCGGGGATCTCCTTGCGGTCGACCTTGTTGCGGGCGGCGTCGGAGTTCATGAGGTACTCGAAGGCGGCGAACCAGGCGCCGTAGGCCGAGGCCTCGCGGTACATGGTGACGGCCTGGCCGCGGTAGAGGCCGCGGAGGACGCCCTCGTGGGCGCTCAGCTTGCGGACGCAGTCGAGCGGGCCGCTGTAGAGGCGGCCCTCGCCGTGGGGCTGGCTCTGCAGGCGGATGCGGATGTGCTCGATGGGGCCCGACAGCGCGGCGTTGGAGATGCCGGCGAAGGCGCCGGCGGCGAAGTACTGGCCGTAGCCGAGGGCGGCGTCGGACGACCTGGACTCGCGGGCGTTGCGGGCCTCGAACCAGCGGCGCGCCGAGTGGAAGGCGCCGAACTGGATGGAGACGCAGGCGCCGATGCCGAGGAGCGGCGTCAGCGTGCCCTTGTAGAAGGCGAGGGCGCCCTCGTTCCTGTAGATGGACGTGGCGGCCTGGATGGCGCCCGAGTACTGGTTGGTCGTCTGGAGGCGGACCTTGACGATGTCGAACGGCTGGCCTGCGGAGGGGGGAAAGCGGTGTCAGCGAGCCATTGAGCCATTGCGTTTCATTCTGGGTGCGTTCGAGGGCCGCAGGACAAGAGCCGCAACATCACGTCTCGTCTGCGTCGAGGCGCGACGCCGCGGTCGCATCGCCTCGCTCGCATCAACGTGACGGCCACACTTGCCCAGCAGCGAGCGCACAAAGAGGGAGCGAGTCCGTACCGATCAAGACCTGCGCAACACCGCCCACGGCGCCCGAGAACAGGTCCTTGGCCGTCTGCAGCGCGCCGCCCTGCTGCGGCTGAAGCTCGAGCGCGGGCGCATCCATCGCGGCTGGTGTCGGCGCAGCGGCCGAGGGACAGGCGGGGGGCGGGAGAGAAAGACGAGAGCGCGGTCGAACGTGCAGCGGCGAATTCGGCCGAACAACCGCAAAGGCACGAGCGTGCGCGAACAAGAGACGAGAGCGCTGCGGGAGGAGGTTGCAAGAGGAGGGAGAATGGGCAACTCGTCGGTTATTAGGTAGGGGAAATCTCTTGATGCAATTCATTACTAACGGCGGCGCCCACGGGCAGCGACAGCCCGCCTCCGATGTCGTGCTCGCGCATCGTGGGGCAGACCAGGAGGGCTTAGCGCGGCGCCGCCCCGGGGAACAGTACGGTTAGTGTTAGGTAAAAAATGGGCGCCGACTGGCGGACCGCGCTGCATCTTTATCTGCTGGGCGCTTCCAGATCCAGGGCCTGGTCTTTGCGGGGGAGCCGACGTCGCATCGCAGCGCTGCATCGCCCGAGTGGTGGTGGTGGGTGGCACATATATCACCGACAGACCGGGTTTACCGAACCCAGATGGCACGCTCCGTTGACGCAAAGAGGGTGCACAGAAATCGAAGCATCACGCTGTTGAAGGCAAAGGACTGACAAAAAGTCGAATCATCACTCCGTTGACGCAAAGAGGGTGGACAAACATCTCTCCCCGTGCCCGCCTGTCTCCCTCAACTCCAACTCCCTCCCACCTCAACTCCCGCACCACCGCCCAGACACAACAACTCCCGCCCAATGCAACGCTCAAATGCCAAACCACGCACCACCCTCCACTCCCCCCCAGCGTCGCCCCGTCCCGCAGCACGCTCCCTCCCTCACGGGTTCTCGTACGGCGGCTGGATGAGCGTCCGCCCGTCGAGCCTCACGGGCGCCAGGCCGGCCAGGTCGACGCCCGTCAGGACGCGCACGTTGACCGGGTGGTACGCGCTCGCGCGCTCCTCCCAGCCGCGGGCCTTGTCCGACAGGGCCGCCCGCGCCTCCTCCGAGATGGCGTGGTACTCGTTGGTCATGTTGACGCCGCACGTCCGGCAGAAGGTCTTGCGCATGAAGCCGGCGCCGCGCGCGAAGCCGTACCGGCCCGTCTGCGCCTCGTCGCCCGAGAGCACGACGCGCGCCTTCTCCGGGTACACCCAGAAGTAGGCGTTCTGCGGATCAAGTCAGAAAGCTTTCTTCGTATGGAATACGCAAGGGGGGAAGGTTTGTGATGGTGGTGCTCACCCTTTCGCAGATGCTGCAGTTGCACTCGCACAGCCGCTCGTCGAACGACTTGTCCAGCGGCTTGCTCTGCACGGCCACGCTGAGGGCGCCGCAGTGGCAGCTCCCGGTGTACAGCTTGCTGCCCTCGAACTCCTCCGGGACGGGGCCCTTGTACTCCGGAGCAACGTACTTGTCTCCGAGCGCGGCGCCGTCGAACCTATCCTGCGTCAGCGACGGGGCTGCTTGTGAGATTTACGGTCGCGACTCACGTGCTCTTCTTCAGATCCCAGGTGTTGATGTCTTGCAATGCGTGAATCTATAGACACACGATGTCAGCCACCTCTCTCCACTGCCAAGGCGCAACACGGGAACCAACATTGACGGCGCGCTGCTTGCCCGGGGGAGCGCCGGAGTTCCAGCCCAGGAGGGGAGTGGCACAGGTCGGGCAAAACTGCAACCTCGTCAGTCTCGACAGTGCTTTCAGATGATGCCAGCCGTAGAGCGCGAACCTTGTGCGTCAGCTTCTTGGGCCCAAACAAGTACGCAGTCAGAGCATCCTCGCTGCCCTTGACGACCTTGAAGGCGTCCGCCTCGGCGCCCGGAAAGGCCCAGAGGTAGCCCTTCTTGTGGCAGATGCTGCAGTTGCACTCGAAAGCCGACTTGATCTCCGGGAGCTGCACCTCGTATACGAAGGCGCCGCAGTGGCAGTTGCCCCTGTACGTGCGGAGCGGCTCGGTCTCAGTCGCGGTCATGGTCGTTGCTCTTGTGTCTCCGAGGTGATTGATTCGTAGACAATTCAAATCAGACGGGCAGCGAGGCAGGGCTTCTTATACCTGTTTTTCCTGCATCGTGTCGTTCCATCGAGCCTGGGGCACTGCAGCGACGGGGCAGCTGAGCGCCACGCAGACGTCCACGCCGTGCATGCGTCGGCCCAACAAAACGCGGCGCTTCACGAAGCGACTTCCGTTCCCCACGCTGCGACGCCCCGCCGGCCACAACCCTGGAAACCCCTGGAACGACGACCCGTGCCAAGACTTGTACGCGCTCGTCTTTCCAAGCGGCTGCGATCAGCATCGCGGAGTCGCTCAACGTCCGTACTCCGAAAGGCCCCCGCTGACTGCAATCCGCCGGCTGACTCACGAGGTGCGTCTGCAGTGGAACGTTGGGCGTTGCTCGACGGAGAGAATGGGTAAGGTAGTTACGGAGGCTGCCCAATACGGTCAGATCGAGATGCGGAAGTAAACGCTATTCTTTACCTTAGGCAAATTCGTAGATTGACAAACGAGGCTTCTCCCGAACTTCCTCACATTAACACCAATTGAAAGTAATATCATCGTGCTCCTGCCCTCGTCGCCTCGTTCTGCAGCATTACATCCACCAAGTCATCTTCATCGTTCACTTCTCCCTCCAGGGCAACAGATGGCCCAGGACGTCGGAAATACAGCCCTTCAAACTCAATAGGGTAGAATCCTGCATATTCCCAGTCGGTCACGGCTTGAACCTTCAACGTGGCTGGATTGACGATAATATTGTGCGTAAATAAAACCAATCTACGGCTTTCGGTCTTGATAGAAGTACTCTTGCTCTACCGTCGGAAGAAACATGTCCAACCCGGACCCTCAACCCAGTCAGATGTAGGTGTCCTTGCAAGCCTGTACCTAGCCAAGGCCGATGATAGCACGTGTCAGAACGCAGAGCTTAAAATGGTCCTCTCTTCCGGTAAGACTAAAGATTTCATCCCTCAGCCACTTTAGCGGGTCACTCGTGCCTGACAGCAGTGTATCGACAGGGAGCCAGACGGGATGCTCAGATCGGGAAACAGAAAACTGCATAAAATGCATGGTTGCCAACCCGTCTCCGTGGAAACATGCCAAAATCCTGTATTCGTCGAAGGGAACAGTGCCTCGCAGGAGTATCTCTCCCTCATGATTTTGAAGCCGCCGCCTGCGGTCAGCAGACCCGATCTGATAGCCTAGCCTCTGGGCGATATCATGAGCATCATAAATGTCTCCTTTTCCTCGCAGCCAAACGGCAAGAATAACCACGTTTGTCGCGCCTCTTTTGATCATGCTTTCTCGCCACGTCATGGCTCTATCCCATGAGCGAAAGAAGGACAAGAATGGAGTAGGCTCTCTGGTCCATGAGAGATGGGTGTCAAATGCCTTCCATGATGTAGTTAGGTCCGTAGACCGAGGGACCATTCCCTCTGTAGACCATCGCCCCATAGATCGGTTATAGCATAGGTCGTTTGCCTCATCATGGCATTCGACGCGAAAGCCAATGGCAGCTCGAGTTGGTTCGATTAAATAAGGGTCCATAGTTTCAGAGACGAATTTGGTGGTGTGAAAAGGCCAATTGCTTGAGTAATTCTGACAAGAGGTTCAAGCCTGTGGACTGTTGAAGGCTTTATGTGCTCGAATTTGTGTTGTCTCAGCTATGGGTCTGATGCCCTAGCTTGGCACAGTAATGCAAAAACAAAGACACGGTTTCCGAGGTTCCGCGTAATATCAAAACTATCGCCTGGGAAATTTGATTCGTTCTGGCTGGTTCTTGATCCCTTTCGCTAAAATAATGCATGAACTCTGCATTTATTCGAAGATACGAAGGGGTCCATGGCAATTACGCATGGGCTCACATCTGTTCGAGACGCGGTCGTTTAAGCTAATAACATAGAGCTTCCAAGTTGTTCTCGAGCTCTCTCTGCTCCCCGTCTTTCATCTTTTGCAGCTTCTCTGGACCCTCGTCGCGATATCGCTTAAGAAAGAAAACATGCGGACTAACACCTTGGGTGATCCAGTAGCGTATCGAGATCTCGTTCATCGCGGGTATATCCCGTGGGCGCACTACGCCTGCTTTAGAAAACGCCTCATCTACCATAAGTACGACCTTCCAGTCCACAAAAGTCTTCGGCCGATCGACTAGTTCTGCGCGGTCAACGCCATAAATAAGGAACTTCCTCAATAGCGCTAGATCCTCGACATGCGTTATGATCGGGTTCACGAGAAAGCCCAATAGAGCGAATGAGTATAAGTACTCGTCGGCTTGAGAACCAATGTGGCCGAGGTCGTAGTCTAGCAGGCCTGTAATGCGATTTGTTTCCGGGTCGAAAAGAATATTATGGATATCTATGAGGGTCATAGTTAGTACTTACTGAATGAATGCTCTATCAGTAGTTAAGCCCTTACCAAAATCTGCGTGAACAAGTGTTGGCCGAAGGTCCTGTTCCCATTTACACACGCCTGAGAATTTCTCCTTTGCAAGCTTTTCAATCCGCGCCGGAATATCTGTGCCTCTCCAACCTCGGACAATGTCACATTTTTCAGATAGTTCACGTTGCGTTTGGAGATACTCGGCATATAGGGCCGAGTGCGTTCTAGATGGCCCTCCACCTGCAATAACTGTCGGCCCTGTGATGATACTTCCGTCCGCAGCAAAGCCCAGGCCACCGTAGCCCTTAATCGAGCTCGGGAGGCGGAACTGCTGGATGTGCTTGAATATCTGTGCGATTTGCGCTATCACGGTTCTTTTCGCCTCGTCAGTGAGAGCTTCAAACTTATCTCCCAGCTGCTCGCCAGGTAAGTGCTCGCATAGCGTCCAGCCTCTGCCTGTCTCGCCAGATTCCCAGCCATATAAGACTGGCACAAGAGATGAGTCAAGGGGTGTCAAAGCTTCCCTTATCAGCATCATCATAGCGACTTCATTCTGAACACGAAGGCTTTCGTTTAGTCCGGACTCTGGGTTTGACAGGCGAAAAACGAGCTGAGTCTCAGCTTCTGGCAGCGGGGAAACGCCATGCTGGGCCCCAAGTTGCGCGCTATGCGAATCGTCCGCAGCGGTAACTTTGAGACGGTAGACAAAGGTGTTGATCCCACCCGTCAAACGATCAACGTCTACCACCTACCAAATTATTAGTTTCAAGCGTTAGGTGGCGGCATGATATTGGGAGGACATACCTCTCGACCGAACCTGCAGCGAACGAGGTCACGGATGTACTGGACTCGATCCTGAGCATCGATGGCTTCCGATTTATTGGCATTAATTGAAGTGGCCATGATGGTGCTTTCTGGGCAGTACTTTTTAAGTGAGACTTTTGGTAAAAGACAGGCTGTATGATTTTGGAAAGGTGAACTGCAATAGAGTGAAGCTTTAAAGCACAAATATATTGCTCAATTTAGGCAGCAGTAAGTCTAGCTAAGTACGGAAGGTAGGATTCGAAACTGTTTTTGATTTTGATGTTGGTTGTCCTCATAACAAGACGTCACGGTACATGTAGATTCCGCATTACGAAACCTGCAACCATTTCACCTCGGTCGCACGTGAACCTCGATAGCAGACCGTCTAGGCCTTCTTCTACCAAGCCAAGGTATTGATACCAATTGAACGCTTTTCTTTGCTGGCTGTATTACTTATGGTACCGTGAAGTTGACTTTGAGTAGACAAGTAGAGGATGTGAGGCGTGACAACTAAGAACGGAACCAGCACGCGGGTCGCGGAATGGGCGCGCTACTTGCGGGCTGCAAGGGGCAGTAACTTTAGTGCCTGCAGTCGCTCCCGACTTCCGAGTAGCGCCGGCCGCGAAACTCGCGTCCCCCAACGCATAGCATCTTTGCCATCCTCGAATGGCCCCGCCCGGGCTGTCGCTTGAATACTAATCAACATCCGAAAAGTTGAATACTAATCAATATCCAACAAGCCACGTGTCCGTCGCGGAAGTACCGTGCTCGATGGCTCAACATTGTGTCATGATGCCTCTTCGTGCAGAGTGATACGTTCTCAACATTCACCGAGTCGGGGCCCAGACATGTCTCTCAACACCAAGAGGTTTCGTGAGGAAGGCGGTCATTACCAATTCTCACCAGACCCCACATGACCGCAACTCATAGCTAAGCATTGACCGACCGAGGGTGCTGACTGGCAGCTGTTGAGTATCTGCGACTGTCCCTGGCTGTGCAGCACGGCAACGAAAAGCGCTGTCCTCAGTACCGCTTCGCCCCTCCTTTCTCGTCCTTGGCGCCCGTCTGTGCCTGGGCGTTGAGCTCGATCGCCTCCTTCAGTTTCGAGATCACCTCAGGCTGGTTACTGAATGCATTTTGCAATATGCTCTCCAACTCAGCTTCCACCTTGGCAATAGGCTTGACCCCTGCCTTTCGGCTTTGGGAATCGTTCATCAACGTGCCCCAGCGTTTTGTGAACCCATAGATGGACTGACGTAGCAGTTCATCCAGCTGCTCGCTCATATCCTCCGCCGTCAACGTCTTGGCGGTCACAGTTGGGGGCCCGCGGGACCAGAGCGAGCCGCCGATGATGTTGCTGAAGAAGCCGACCCAGTTCTGGGGGCTCAGGGTATCCCATATCTGCCCGAAATGTTGCATTGATGGTGGGTGGCTCCTGATGTCGCCGATTTCGAGCGACACCAGCTCGTTCTTGATGATGAGCAGATTCTTTACCATGAACAAGTCAGGGTCGGTTGCTGTCTTCAGAGACTTCACCCTAGACTCAGCGCGCTGCAGAACTTGAATCGTTTCACGGACGATGTTAAACACGACTGAGCTATTCTTGGCCTGAGAAGGATGTCAGCAAAAGACCATGGTAAGGAGGTGAAGCGCATGTTGGACGTACCGATCGTTCTTTGGGCATGGCCTGGTCGAACATGGCCAGCAGTTCAATCGCTCGCTTCACCGGAGGGTAAGCGTTCGAGGATGCTACACCGTCGACCACTGGGCCAATCTTCAAGGCGGCATCCTGGACCGAAACCTTGGCTATCGACTTCGTAATTTCTCCCGCGAAGGCATTGTCGGTAAAGGGCCAGAGGTGATCGACGAGCAGCCGCGCCGCATACTCTCTGTATTTTCTGGATGAGGGCGAGTCCTCCTCGTCAAACTCTGCAACCGAGTACTCGCTCGCCAGCCAACCCACGACATTGCACACAGCCTGCAGATCGACGGTTTGCAGCACGCCTTGCAAGCTGTTCGCCAGCGGCGTCAAATTTCCGGGATGCGCCATTGACGTGTTGATCGCCTTGATAGCTTGGAAGACCGAATCAGGCGACGTATGCCACGTCGGCTGGATGCCAAAGACCTTGCAGAACAGCCCGTCCTCGGAATACACCTTTTCGAAGGTCTGTTTGATGTAATTTCGGCATGCTGTCTCCACAGGGGGCGCCTTGGCTTCTTTTTGATACTCTTCCGAATCGTGCTGCGTCATGGCTTTAAGGTCTCGGTCTCTCGTAGTGAAGTACGTGTGAAACATGTTTGTGGCCGCAGTCGCATAGACGCCCGTGTCGGACTCGGTTTCAACCGGTCTGCCGTACTGATCATACGCGCAATGCACAACCTTTTGGACGTTGGGTAGCAACGAATAAGTGTCCGTGATCATCTCCTCAAACCGGCCAAACGCAAGCGCATGGCGTGCAGACTCCGATTTCGTCGCAGCAATCTGGCGAGCGATATCAGGCGAAATCTTCTCCAGCCGAGTATTGAATCCATGGTCCAGCAGATGCAAAGCCTTCGTCAGCAGTGCATTGTATCGAGCCAAATACGTGTCTCGCTCGCGGTATGTCTCCTAAACGAGGTCATGTCAGCAGCTATACCTGGATGACGGGAGATTTGCCGTACGTGAGCCTCCATGAAATCGATGCAAGCGCCAATGTTTTCGACCATCTCCCCAAAAGCTCCATCGTCCACCAGCCGGCTAGCTCCTGGAGCATTGAGTCGTCGGGACGCCGTATCCAGGTAGCCATAGTAATGCAGATCGGTTCCGACTTCATCGGCTAGTTCCTCCAGTCTCCGTTGTTCCGTCAGAAGGGACTCGCACCGCGACTGGAACGACGATGTCTGCGCTTCCACAGACTGGAAGGAGTTTGAGAGCGACGTGAGCAGCGTGAGCGTGGCATTGGCGTCGTCAATTAACCCATCAAGATGGCGCTCCGTCAGTGCTAGTTGATCGCGATATAGGCTAGGAATGGTCAGCAATCCCACTTGAATATAGATGGCCAACAAGGTCGTACACGTATTCCTGCTGGCTGGCTTCCAGCAACTCGCCCTGGAACGAGTCGTGCAGGGTCGTGTCCAGCCCATCACGTTCCTTAGCCGCGGATGCTTCGTCACAGAGGAACAATGCCTCCCAGCTGCGGTCTCCTTTGCTCCCCTTCTTCTTTTTCTTGCGTCCATCTCCATCCTTTGCTAGCTGTGCTCTGACGACGTGGTAAAAGTCCGAGTACGAGGCAGCTCGCCGGATCAGGGTCGGTTCCGGCGGCGTGTTGGTGTCCTCGATCTCCTCGAACACATTCTCCAATGGCTCGTGAGCGTCGTCGGCCTTGCCTATGCCCTGCGATCACGGTGAGCTCCCACCCCGCAGTGGGGAGAAGGGGGGTTGAGGTTGGAGGCAACTGACGTTGGGTTGTTGGAGAAGAGATTCCCTGCGGCGGTGGCCCTGCGGCTGGCCATTTGTCGCCGGTTTCTTGGGCGCAATCTCGGGCACGAAGCTGTACCACGAGTCTTCGTACATGGTGGCCGAGGCTCGGAGCTCGAGGGGGAGCAGTGACAGCTTCAGCAGCAACACGTCTAAAAGCCACGGACGCGCGTGCGATTGGAGGCGCTGGTCGGAACCACTGGCTCCGGGTCCCGATCCCACTGATGGCGCCGGGGCAGGGACGGCCAGTAGCACGCGGGCTAATTGCCGTTGTAAGCGGGCCCAACGCCAATCATCATCGCAGAGGACCCAAATATCTATCTCGAGCTTGGTCTCCATGACCTCACCATCTACTTTGCGCCTCGCAATCCGAAGCTCAGCTCTGCCGTCTGCTCCGGGTGCTCAGATTATTCTCATACGGAGTTTTGTACCCTTTGAGACTCTGTGAGATACTGCGACCGACATCAGCCGCTGATCAAGATGAATTCCTCTCAGAGAGCCCTCGGGCGGGCTGCTCGGGTCCGCTGCTCAACTCAGACCCCCATCATCGCCACTCAGCGCCAATGGGCTCGACATGCCAGCAACACCTCTCATCATGGCCCTCGCCGTCGCGGAGGAAAGATCGTCGGCTTTGCGGCTGTCTTTGCAACCGCCGCTGCCGCCTCGTACTACTATCCCAAGCTCACGGCCGAGGCCAAACCCGAAGCAAAGGCGACAGAGCCCGCAAAGGCTGAGATCGCTTTTGAGAAGCCCCGACAGCACCCCGTGTCCAAAGAGGAAAACCGAGACCTCATCAGCTCTCAGCATCTGCAGGTCAAGAACAGCTGGGAGCACCCGGGGGTGTACGCCTGGGGCTCAAACACCGGCAAAGTCATCGACCCCAACTCGAACGAGAAGTACGTCAAGCTGCCAAGACGGATCCCATTTTTCGACGACCAGCTGCTGCGAGACCTGAAGCTTACCCAAGACTTTGGTGCGGCCATTACCGAGAAAGGAGATCTCGTTCAATGGGGCCTAGGCTTTTCCAAGGCCAACCCCAAGCCGGAGACGACATTGAAGGGCAAGGATCTCGTCAAGCTGGAGGTTTCGGCGGATCGCTTGGTCGCGCTGTCAAGCAAAGGCACCGTCTACTCGATTCCTTCTTCACGAGACGATCAGGAAGGGGGCGCGAAACAGGAACAGCAGAAGAGCTCTTGGTCACTGTGGAGCTCCGGCGGCAAGGAAAGCATCAGCTTCCGGAACCTGACTCCGACCAACCTGGGCTGGGGTGAGAGGGTGACCGACATCAGCAGTGGTCTCGAGCACTGCCTTCTCCTGACTTCCAAAGGGCGCGTTTTCGCCGCAGCGTCGAGCTCGACTTCGTTCCCGTCCAAGGGCCAGATGGGAATCCCTGGGCTTGCTTGGGAGACCAGACCTCAGGGCCCATACGACCAAGCACACGAGATTATGACTCTGCAAGGATTCAATGCCGTCAAAATCGCCACGGGAGACCACCACTCGGTCGTCTTGGACAAGATCGGACGGCTGTTTACCTTTGGCGACAACACGTTCGGGCAACTCGGCTTTGAGACAGAGGGGGGTATGCCGCATATCTCTGCACCGGCCATGGTCCCCGTCAACAATCTCTATGCAAGCAGCGGCCTGGTGCCTAAGGTCACGATGATTGCTGCCGGTGGCACCAACACGTTTTTCGCTGTTGATGCGAACACGCCATCGGCGGGAGAAGCTATACTCGCAGCACCATCGAAGCGAATGCCAAGAACCGTAACGGACCTATGGGCTGCCGGTCAAGGGATGTTCGGGACCTTGGGCACGGGCAGGTGGACACACGTGTCCTTGGCACCCACGAAAGTAAAGGCTCTTTCGTCGCTGTTTGAGTTTGACGAGAAGACAAACAAGATGAAGCCTATCAAGCTCAAGTCTCTGAGTATCGGGGCGACGCACTGCTCGGCAGTCCTGGACAACGTCACCGAAACCGGCATATCCAACCGCTCGACCGAGAACGAGACCAACTGGGGAGCTGATGTCTTGTTCTGGGGAGGCAACGAGTATTACCAGCTCGGGACCGGCAAGAGGACCAACATGAACGCGCCGACGTACATCGGGCCGCTTGACGGGGGTGAGGGCGATGCGGAGAAGGGGAGGAAGGGCGAGACGCATCGCCTGTGCCTCACACCCAGGCAAACACACCGAATCGGCGGCGACAAGGGCAGAAAGGTGTCGCTGGAGCAAAAGGTGGAGTGCGGCAGGTTTGTCACGGGCGTGTATTCCTCTGCATAAGGAGAGTGATGAATGAACGGACGTGGTGGAGGAACTGATGGCGATTTCCTGTACTACCAAGGTATACCATGTGTACAATATGTATTGGCTGTATCCACAGCGTGTGAGATTAGGTGGGTTAAAGTGCATCCGATCATGGGTTGGGAGGAGGCTGAGGACGGGCACGACTCAATCAACTCGGAAAGTTTATAATTATATCCAACACCATTCACCCTTCTGTCCCACCCTACATGGGCCTTTTATGTGACATGCCAAGCTGCATTAGCGAACGATGAAGGATGTAATTTGGCAAGGTTTTCAATGGAGCACGCTCAGCAGGCCCGGAAGCGGCACGCAGACCGGCGAAGTGGGAAGCAGGGAAGGAGAACGGGCTCACCGAAGGATAAAAAGGGTGCTCAGCAGACGTCGTCATTCGCGCGCGGTGCTAAGAATAGCAGTGGAGGAGCGCTGCGGAGCTGATGCTATGGAGCTGTCAGCTGCGCGTGCTGGCTGGGCATGACCGCTCAGCTCCCAAACCCCCACCACTTGGCTTGGGGGTCTATTATAGTGACCTCAACCTCAACCTTCAGCCCCGCGACCCGCCGGCTGCCCGAGCTGCATCCGGGAAGCGACACGACCACGAGAACCCTCGCCAGCCAACCCCCTTCCTCCCTTCCTGCTTCTCATTTTCTCCCCCTCGCCGCTCCCTCTACTGGCTGGAGGAGGCGCTTCTTTCGAACTACCCGTTGTTCTTCTCGCCTTCTCCGGCCCTTCTTGCCGCCGCCCCCGCCCGCCCAGCGCTTCTCTTCCGTCGCAACGCATCAGTCGCTGGCTCGGGTCGCCACCGTCGTCGCACGAGGAGGCGTGACGTCGCGTCCGCTTCCGCATCATCAGGCACGCCGTGCTCGCCAGGCCCGCGCGCGCGTCCCGGTCCCTGGCATGGACAGGATCCCCAGGCTTCGCCGGAAGCCGAAGCCGCCGGCCATCGAGACGTCGGTCGAGCGCGTCGCGCGCGACAGCTTCTCGGACGGAGAGGCGCCGAGCGCGGTGCCCGCCGCTGCGCACATCCAGCAGCGGCCGCCGTCACAGCTGTCGCAGCAGAGCAGCACCAATGCCGTCAAGAAGTCGTCGCCGTTTCGGAGCCTCAAGATTCGCGCCTCGGCGAAGCGCGCACGCAGGACGTCTTCGAGCTCCCCCGTCGCCCCTGTCTTCAACCAGGATGGCGTTGCTCCGCTGCCGCCGTCGCGGCCTGTCGATGCCGTACACCACGAGGCGACGAATGGCCATCAGCCGCGCCCTAGGATGCCGGGATTCTTGACACTGTCGACTCAAGGTTGGTTCGCTGTCCGCGCCACGCGGTCCGCAGCTGAATACTGACTCCCACGCCGCAGAGATCGATCGCAAGTTCAACGAGCTCACCTGGGCAGAGCGCCTGCGACTCGCCGACGCCCACCGAAACCAAGGCATCGAGGACTACAGATGGGGTCACTATCAGTATGACCTACAACAGCGCGGTCCCATGGACCGATACAACAACATCAAGCCGTGGAACCACAACCGCGTCAGGCTCCAAGTTGCCGAGAACGAGTTCGACTACGTCAACGCCTCCACCGTGACCCTCTCCTCGCCGTCCAACGAAGCTCTGCCTCCGCTCCGGTACATCGCCATGCAAGGGCCAACCGAGCCCTCGTTCGACTACGTCTGGCGCATGGTTGCGGAGCAGATCCCCTCTCCTGCCGTCATCGTCCAGCTCACGACCATGCACGAGAATGGCTTCATCAAGTGCCACCAATACTTCCCTACCGGCGATGACGAATCTACGTGGACGCTGAACGAGGACGACGTGTGGGGCGACGGCTGGACCGCCCAACTCATCTTGGACTCTCTCGACGAGTCTGGCGACGATGCAATCGAGATACGCAAACTGCTGCTCAACGTGGAAGGCGAGGACGAGGCGCGAGTAGTCTGGCACTTCCTCTATCGGCGGTGGCCAGACTTTGGCGTGCCTACCTTCGAGGACATGAATGGTTTCTTCAAGCTCATGAAGCTCTCACGCCAGTACAGCGCGCCTTCTGCGCCGCGCATTGTCCACTGCAGCGCCGGTGTCGGTCGCACGGGCACGTTCATCGCCCTCGAGCACCTCATGCGCGAGCTCGACACGGGCGCGCTCGAGAACTACGACTCATCTCCCGGGGCGCCCGACCTCGTCTACGACACCGTCGACGCCCTCCGCCAGCAGCGCCGCGGCATGGTCCAGGGCGAGATCCAGTATCAGTTCATCTATCACGTCATGCGAAGGCTGTGGGGAGAAAAGTACGGCGTCCCCGAGAACGACCGCGGCGAGCCCGCGGCAAAGCGACTCGAAGTGGCGGACCCCTTCACCGACGAGAGCAACGACAGCGACGACGGCGCAGATCCCGCCCAAGAAGCTAGCGCCAATGCCGAAACGTCGAGATAGAGGCTCGGACCGGCCTGGCGCTTAAGACGCCTGGGAAGGGCGCGCATGGAGGCCCTGCGTCAGGCGGACCGCAGCTCCAGAGGACCGCGGGATCTTTAGCCTTGTGCTCGTGTATGCCATGTATGAGTTTCTTGGAGCTTGGATATCTCCTCGCTGCACTTTGTCTCCTCCTGTTCTTCTTAATCCTGTAAGGTACTTGCATCGGACGGCTGACCAGCAGCCCGGCTTGGCTGTAATTGGTGGGTACGGGGAAAGGGGCGGTTGCTGAATCCTTTTTGCTTTCGCATTGTTTGGGACAAACGGTGTACAGGATCACGCTCTGAGCATGCAAATTTCTTTCCTGCCTGTACGGTCTATAGATAGGTACGGCTCATGTGCCGGCCCCGAGGGCGGCTGCATATACGAGACCCAACCGATGATCCCGCGAGGGAGATACATACCCAACTGAATTTCAATGTTATGCTTGATGAATAGCTTAAAACTGACAATGTTGCAAGTATTCCATGAGATCTATTATTACGCAATGAGTAACGCTTGTAATGATGCTCGTCCAACCCGACAGCAGTGAAGAACACTTCCATATCCACCATGATTAATTACCCGAGCTTGAAAATGACAGTCGCGATTTTGGCCCACCCATGATGATTAACTGGTACATGAAGATAATTGTCATCTTTTTCTTGTTTTGGATATAATTTGACCGTTGAATCGGTCGAAACGAGGGAAGTAAGCACCTGACCGGCAGTCAAAAGCTGGCGATCCGCGAGCAGGAGCCTTAGCCTGACGGCACCAAGAGCGTGACTGTCTGGGTCTCGCGTGGCTGCCTTTCCGTGACGGTGACGGTAAAGTAAACGGAAACGGTGGGCGTCCCATCCACCACAACCGTAGTTCGCGCCGCACCGCCGGCATTGTTGCCGTTGCCACTGTCACCGTTTTTGGGGCTGCCGTTGCCACTTTCACCATTGCCACTGGCTTTGTCTGACACCACGGCGGGGGGAGGAGAGGTTCTCGTCCGCAGCGGAGGCGCATCCGAAGGGAACAACAGCGCCAGGGAGGTGGGGTTCGGTGTCGGGGCGTTTGCGTTGTTGATGGACGAGGGTTCCTGTGCCGCTTTACTGCTAGCCGGTTGCGTAGCGACAGGCGGCATGATGGTATCTATGATAGTGACTCTTCCACCCGTTTGCCTCGGCTGGCCATTGGCAGGAGCGGCGGTGGGAGTCGAAGGGGATGGCGAGGGGGGCGGGGATGGAACCTTTGGCTGAGCAGACGATGGCGGCGCTGGTGGTGGTGCCGGTGTTCCCGGAGGAGGCGACGGCGGCGCCGCGGGAGCTGTGGGCGGGGGATCGATAACAGTGACGAGAGTCGTCATGGTCACCACCGGCCGGGCAGGCTTCGTCGTGGTTGGCGCCGCCTGAGTGGAAGCCGGAGCGCTCGAGCCGCCGTCACCGGCTCCATCACCAAGCACTCTCTGTGCCTCCTTAGTATCTCTGCAAACGACGGAAACGCCGACAGCGTTTGTCATTGGCATGGCGAAGCACTTTTGGTCGGCAGGACACTCCTCGAGTTGGTAAGTGCCGCTTGTGCACGTCGCGAACTGACCGTTGATGCAAGCCACCTGCGAGCCAGAGCAGGCGGTCTGCGGCGTCACGGTTGCGAACAGCTCGTTGAGACTCTTTGCCTGCGCGAGATTCTTTGCATAAACATCTGGGGAGACACTTGTGGTGGCAGTGGGAAAGGACATGATTGCCGTCGGCGCCTCAGCGTTCGGGTTGCCAGTTAGGTGGCCTGGGACCGTGGTTGTTGGACGCTGAGATTGCGTGGACGAGTCAGGGATTGCCGACGTGGGTGATGAAGGAGGCACCAGGGGAAGCGGCGTAGGTGCAGACGAAGCAGGAGACGACGGGGGAGGAGGTGGGACAGGTGTGGCGGGAGTTGGCAAAGTGGACTTTTCAGACGTCTGAGGACGCAAGATCTCCGTCGAGACGCCGGTAGGTGACAGTTGCGAGGGACTGATGATGGTCTGCCGAACGGTCGTCTGCGGAACAGTTGTCGCTGGGGCAGTTGTCTGGCCACCAGTCGGGTGATCAGTTCCTGCCACCAGAGTTCCGGTGGAAGGTGACGGCGGAACTCCGATCGGCTGCTCAGTCTTTGTATTCGGGCTTGTTGGCGGCACGACAACAGCAGAAGAATCGGCAGTTGTGGCGGGTTTTCCAACAGGCACTGCGGAGGTTGGCGCCTCACCTGGCTGCCCAGTCCCGGTGTTTGGTCCTGCTGTCGAGACTATGGCAGTCGACACAAGCGTTGGGACTGCGTTGGTGGGCAGCGAAGTGGCAGAGGTCAGAGGTACACCTGTGCTGGTGCCAGAAGAAGCAAGGCTTTGGGGCACTGCATTCGTAGTGGTCAAGGTTGTCTTGGAGGTCAACCCCGTCAGGCCGGTTCCGATGCTTGAGGGGGGCAGATCGGGGGCCGCGGGGGTTGGTTGAGGACCCCCTTGATTCGAGGTCGCCGGTGTGCCGCTTGAAGCACCTGTGATGGGCGAGAGCGCAGGCTGAGAGGCCGCAGGATCCGTAAGAGCAGCTCTTGTGGTGCTGGGCAGAGATGTCAGAGCTGTCTGGCGTTCAGTTGGTGTCCCGGATCCGGTCACTGAGGGCTGGGCACCCGTGGATGGCACAACCTCTGTGTGCGGTCCTGTTGAGACCAAGCTGGAGGGTTCAGAGTGGCCAGTAGATGTGCCTAGTGCAGATGATGCAGGGTTGCCAGGACCCGTTGCGGGCGCCGTTGAAAGGGAAGTGCTCAACAACACAGTAGTGGACTGCGTGTTTGTCTCTGGCTCAGAGGCAATATGTGTGCTTGATCCTACTCCACCAGAGCCTAGGGAGGCCGGCGCGGTGGATGATGGCGGTGCGGCAGTCGGGATTGGCCCCTTTCCGTCTATGGGAGTCAACGCCAAGGTTACCGCGGACAGCAAGGATGACGGAATGACAGCGCTTGACCCGGCCAAGGTCTTAAAGTCCGGTCGCAGAGTGGCAGGCGGGGCGCCATCTGAGCCACCATGTGTGCTGTCATCGTGTGAGCTCTTCATCTAACATGATTTCCAAAGGCAGGACAAACCTAGACCCGGCCTCGGGAGCAACAGCGGAAGAGTTCGAAGTACCAAAGGAGCTTGGAACACCGCGTGGAAGTCTGTTGCTATGTAAGCTATTTGATGTTGAGCAAGAAGATGAGAACGGCAACGTACTTTCTGTCAGCCCAGTGTAAAGGACCAGCCTGCCCGGGCTGAGCAGTCAAGAGAAGGAACAAGGCTGCCAAAAGGCGCAGTTGGTAACTCATATTGGCGAACGTGAGTGATTGACACCGGATCCGAGTGAGGCTTGAAGGAAAGTATACGAAGGCGTCGAGAAGTGCCAAGACAGGAATGATCAGCAGCGCCGATAGTCTTAAAGTCAAGAAACAAGAGAGTGTTCGGATAACAGTTGCACAAAGACGCCCGTCGTTTGCGTTTGATTGTCCTCGACGCCGAGCGACAACAGAGAGCGGTGCCGGACCAAACGGCCCAGAGCAAGGAATAATGATGATCAACACCGTATGAGAGAGAGGCAAAGAAAGGGACCGTTCGAGAAGAGAGAGATCTGCGAGGCGAGAGGTGCCACAGAGCGAGAGAAATGCGAGATGGAGGCCCGACAACGACAGAGACGCAAGGAAACCGAACGTGCGGCAGAGACACCGTCACCCACCCAAATTACTGGACGACAAAGAAGACAAACGCAACAGACGCAGCCTCGAAGCAGATCGACGCCGTCGCCTCCATTTGTATCCCCCACGGTGCATCGACGACACCCACGCCCTGAGGCAGACGGCCTCGCGAACCGCCAACCAGCGCGGCCGGACGCCACGCACCCGAAATTGCAGCCTCCCGCGAAGCGCGCCGTCCAATGCGGCCCCGGCACTTCCCTCGCTGTTGCATCCGCGCGGCTGCGCTGCTGGCCATGGGTGCGTGATCGAGCAGCCGCCCGTCGTCTGAGGTGCGAGGCGCCGCTGGCCAATCGCCGCCGCCCCACGGATCGCATCTACCGCGAACGTGGCACGCTGGTCGCAGCGGCAGCGGCCGCGTCTTTGATGACTGGCGGAGGCGGCCTCCAGGGCGAGCGCACGCTTGTGCACTGCGTCGGGCTTTGTGTCCCCGGGGTGTTTCTTTTGTGCTGCGTTTTGGTGGTGGCTGGTCGGAGGATGCTTCAGGTGAGGCCGCATCAGGCCTCAGATAATAAGATGCAGTGTTGCCTGCCCGTGCTGGGATTGGTGCAGCAGCCTGCAAGCCATCGATGGCTCGCGTCTGAGCAGCCGCCGTTTGTTAAAGCGCAAGGATGCTTTTCATAGCGATGAGTTCCTCTGATAAACAATACGTTGTGCAGCTGTCATGTATTCCGCTCTTGCCCGTCTGAAGTTCCCAAGCAGCCTTGCGGCTCCAGTCGCAGCCTAATCTAATAGTACACTTACAGGGTATCATTGGCCATTAAGCGGCCTCTTATAAACAACAGCAGTCCAGCAGCCACACACCCATGGCAGCATTTCTTCCCTGGGTCTCGATCCTGTCCTGAAACGCCAATATATGTCCTCCTTGGTTCCCTCTGCCAGCCGCTGCCGCTGTCGCTCCTCTACGCCTGGGTTTCCTGGTCGACTCTTTGCCAATAACGCGTCAACTCCAGCACGCGCGTCAAACTCGCTATGGATTCGTCGCCCAGCATCTCCGCATGCGCCGTCACGGCTTCATCGTCCGGCCACGTCCAGCCCACTGCGGATGTGGCCACGGTGCGTCTCAGCGTCTCAACCACGGTTTCTTCTAGCATCGGTTCGGCTAGGAGCCGAAAGATGCACAATGTGTCGAAGAAATCGGCAAAGGCGGGCGGCTCGTCGAGCTCGTTCGTCGCCTGTATTAAATCCGCCTGTGTCCACTCCCCAATGAGCCACTTCAAAGTTCTCGCCATCTCGTCGAATTCTCCCACATATGCCAGTGCGAGCATGTATTCGTGAACGTGCTCGCTTCGGACGGGATCCGTGCGGGAGGCCATCTGCTCCAGGGGTGCGACGTTCGGCACATGCAAGATTCGTTGGCTGTCTCGTTCTTGCTCTACTAGCCGGCTGAAAAGACTTTTCATGCGGCCTGCGGCCATGCTGAGCAGTGTCAGCGGCGACCTCGCTTCCGGGCCACCTGTCTGTGAGGCCACCACACCGGGGTTGTGGCGATGCGCCTTTCCGGTTGCCGAGCTTGATATTTGCGACTCATAAAGGAGCCGCAGAGAATTTCGCTTAGCAGATTCAGGCGATTCTAGATCGCTCGCCAGCTTTGCCAGCTCTCGTCTGGTTGCTTTTCGAATGCATTTGGCGAACTGTATGAAGGCGGGAAGCGCGATCCCATGGCTCTTCTCGATCCTTTCAACGACGTGTAGAAACATATCCACTTGCTCAGAGAGTGACACCCTCAAAGCGCGTCGATGCTGGGACAGATTCTTGAGTATTAGGCCCCAGACATGTGGAGCCCAGCGAGAGCGTTCGCAATCTAGTCGCAGACCAGCCAGGCGGATGGCGCGCATCATCTGCCGACCCCCTCGCCTGCCTTCCATTCGTGAGCAGGCTTGGACGTAGGCGGCAAACAGACTCATAGGCACCATATTCAGCAGCTGAGGGTCGGGCTCGTCGGCCAGCAAATTCCGAATGATCCTGCCCTTTGCTGTGCTGTCTCGCAGGTACCGATGTGCCGTGTCGAGTGACTCGGCGTTGGCAACAAGGATGCGGAGGCAGCTGTCCTGTGGCCTCACTCCATTGAGCCGCATGTGCTGATAGAGTTGTGCCACACTGGGGGGTCGCAGCCGAGCTCTCTCAAATTCCGCAAGGTTGGCCTCTTGTTGGGTAGGGAAGTTCAACGCCTTGTCGCCAGGCAATATTCTGCTACTCGAGTCTGCCTCTCGGAGGACCAGCTTTTCAAACATGGCTGCGTACTCAGCGGGGCCTGGTTTTGAGCCTGGCTTGGGGGGATTTTGAAACCTCTCCCAAGCCTCTTGCGCATTCCGGGTGGCTCTGATGGATGCTTCCCAGACCCCGACATGACGGCCTCGACCCATCAACGCCCGTTGCTGAATAGTCGGCGTGCCATCCGCCGTCATGCCCTGAAGTATGTCAAGAGCGTCATCCTGCTCCTCTTTGGCAAAGCCGGCCTCTTGCATCAGCATACCGGCACTCACAGCCCGGCTCCAGTTTTCCTCTGGGTCTGCTCTCTCGTCCATGCCGTCGCTGGGCTGCAGATACGGCGGCCACGTCGCTGCATGTCTTGCTGAGCTGTGGGCCTCCGTATGATTTTTGGCCTGGCCGGCCAACACGTCCCGGATGGCTCGGAAACCTCCCGCATCTACCAGAAGTGGCTTATCCAGGCCAGCAGACATGGCGAGCAATGTCCGTTGCGCCTCCCAAAAGTAGGCATTCGGCAACGATCTTTGGATAGACTGAACTTCTGGCTGCGGCCGAAACATTCGTAGGGCCGTATTAAATACTTCGCATTGTAGAAGAAATAGCTTCCTCGGCTCGCCAGGGTAGGTTGCAATCGTTTCAATGAACTGGGCTGCGGCGTTTGCCAGTTTGACAATCAGCCTGGGTTCCAGTCGGAGGCAGTGGCGGGCGAGAAGGCGCATGACGAGGCCGAATTTGTCTTGACTCAGGTCCAAGGCCTCATCGGAGATTTTCGCACTGGACCGATGCCCAGCACGTTCCTGTCGCTTGCTCGGGCCGCTGTAGTAGCGAGTACAGGATTCGATTAGTGCATCGAGAGTTGTTACTTTAGTGATATTGGAGGACGGCCGGAGAAGAAAGGTGAAGAGAAACATCGGTCCGGGCAAACTTCGCTTGAGGAACCGTTCGCAACGCTCGTCGTCCGTTTTGCCCTCAAGGATGTGGAGATAGTCGTCCAAGTCCTTGCTGTTGTGGCCAGTTTGGGGCAACAAGCCGACAATCCTGTCCCATTCTCGATCAGTTGGAAGGAGCTCAGACAATGCGCTTCCGTCGAGCTGGGCTTCTTCTTTTCGAATCAGCATTTGCAAGAGGATGATCGGCAGTCGTAGACTGCGAGCCTTCGACACCTCCGTCTTCCAGAAATAGGCATCCGCGTCGCCACCAAGCACTTTTCTCAGTATTGTGCTCGGCGTCATGTCAGCTAACGACTTCTTCTTATGCGCCATTCCGTCAGCCGGCCGGGCACGACTCGATGATATAACACGCCGTCCCTTCCTAGCAGTGCCCTTGCCCGCATGGACGTATCTCGAGACGGGTCGATCCTCTCTCGATCCATCTTTCTCTTCGTGAGCCGATTCGATCCTCGCTGAGCGGAGGACACGGTGATGGCTGGCCAGAGGCCATTGCTCGTGCCAGCCGGTCCTCGATGCTCCCCGGTTGTCGATCCGCCCGCGATTGGCATTCGTGCTATCTCCGGTCCGAGGCTGCTGGGCCACTTCGTATCTTGCGGCGACCACGGTCTGACAAGTCGCTGTATGGCGACACCATCCGTGCGGCAGCGAGCGACCAACTGTCTGCGAATCATGAATGTTAGCTGCTGCCACTCCGCCGGTCGCCCGGGATCAACTTACCAGGGATGCACAGAGAACACGGCGCGGCGTCCGCCGCTGTCGCTCTAGCTCCCGTGTCGCATATCTGAGCATGCCTCCTCATAGTTTCAGCATGGTCTCCGAGGTAAAGCAGTTACGGAGCGGATGCCGTGAATGAACGTCAAAAGGTTCCGGGGCGCTAAATCGGCGTCAACACCGCCGAGAAAACCGGCCCGCGATGCCAGCTATGCAACAATCGGGGCTTGGCACAAAGCGGGGTGCTTCTTGGGCTCTATCAACTTCAAGGCGCCCGTCGCCAGCACGTATCGTGAATTGTAATGCACCCGGCCGTGGACGAGTCCGGTTGCGACAAGGTTCTTTATGTCTTTTTCTTCGTTATGTCTTTCTAACGGCGTCGCATCCGCCACTTTGATAGCATAGAGGGCAATACACTGGTGCTATCACCGCGTCTATAACGCCAGAGCGGTATCTTTCATTCATTGGGTGAAGTCTCTGTATCCTCGGATGTCTTCTTTTCCTCATCTTGACCTCCCTTCTCCTTTCGCTTCTGTACCACCTCCCAGTTGTAAACTCTTGCAGTCGCAACCTCCATCGTCTTGTCATCACGTCAGCTCCAAAACATCTCGCGAGCGGGTCTGCGGCAAAACGTACCGTGATCTGCTCCCGGAGAAAGTCCAAATCCTCCTCGCAGTGTGATAAGCTGGTCTTCGCAGTCGCCAATTTGGAGCTCAGTAGAGTCTCGGCTTCGTCTACGGGGTATGATAGCATCACATTTGCCTGTGCGCAGTCAGTGTCTCCTCGTCGTCATATTTATATCGGAGTTCATACCCCTAACCAGATGTAGACCTCATCTGTCGGCGGGACATTGGCTCTAGCATAAAGTGTCTCGTTGAGCTCGAACGTCGTTTCGATTGGGTCGGTCTCGTCCTTCGTTCTCGAATCAGCTCCGTCCCTTCGTCACTGAAACAGCAAGCACACCTTTCTCAACTTCAGGAACTTGACCGTGTCCAGCGTCTTCTGGATATCTGGGATCTTGTCCTTCAGCCCAGCCATCCGGCGCTGCAGGTTCATCTCCATGAATTGGTATTTCCTGTGGAGCTCCGGTTACCACGCAATCCTCAGAATGTTCCGCCGCTCGCGGCGCCAGCAGTCTGGTATCGAGGTGACCCACGAAATCATTTCTTGGAAGCTCCGCAGCGTAGGCTCGACATCTTGGCGCGTTGCGACATAGTCTTCGACCTTGTCCACGAAGGGGGCTTGCGGGATTCCCCGCGGGTTGCTGGGCGCAGCTCCTTTTGCGCTGCAGCAGCTCCTTTGTCAGTATTTGCGCTTCGCGCCACGAGACAATGCATGGACGGACGACTTACCCGGCGGCGGGCGCTTTGTCTGCGCTCGCCATGTTCGCTGTTGTGCCTCTCCTCAGCTCACGATGGGAGTACGGAGCTGGAAGATGAGCTTTGCAGCAGGCGACATTTCGGCGTGGGGTTGCTGGCCTTCGGTGAGCAAGGTCAAGGTGGGGTCGCTCACCTGCTAACGTCAACTACCTTACCTTGCCTTAGCTCGCCGTCCCCCACCTTAAGCTCAAACACCACCAGCAAACGTCTACGAAATGTACGAGTATGTCCCATGCTAATTTGCGACAGAGATAGCCTATAATAGATGTCTTATAAAAAGATTGGACCCTGGGTAATCCAGCTCCGGAAAAATAGAATCAGTGATGGTGTGTCGGTCCTGTCCACTGACGAGTTGGTCCGGGGTAGGGCTCGGTTCGGACGATCAAAGTTCACAGCTATTTTGTGGTGACGCATGAGAATGGCAAGTCCAGAATAGCATGAGTTTAGCATGACGATATCAATGGTGAGCGTGCACTCGTATCCAATCATGACGCGCAAAGGGAAGCCTCCTTTGCTCCTTTCACGCGTCCTTTTGTTTTGTATAGTGCCCCTGCTCGTGAAGCCGGGGGATCTTGCCCCGCCTAATGTCGTGTTCTTTTTCCCCCATACACTTACTTGGATGACCTGTCTGCGAGTAGTCCAATCTTCCCACAATGTCAATCGATGTTCTCACAGTTTCACGGCCTGTCCGAAATCGTGGAGGCGGTGAGTGTCAAGAAGGCAGGGACGTGTCAGACCGATCCAGGCGCGCGGCCGTTAAACAAGCATGCTTGAAAATAATAGAAGCCTTCGGAGGGAAAAGAGCTCTAAAACGCCGAGGCAAGAGAACAGTCAAGGTCAGGCTCGACATGCCGATTCACTCGCCCCGGTTGGTAGCGATGCCGATCAAGGGAACACGGGAGGGTCTCCCCGAGGCCGCGGCCGCGGCCGCGGGACTTCTGGCAGATGGTATCTTTCCTCGAGAAGTAGAATGTTTGATAATGAAGCCAGTGGCACAGCTTGCGAGCTGGTCTGAAAGACATGACACGAGAAAGAGCGTGTGCTCGTGCGGGTCACTTGATCATGGTGGTAGCAGCGATAGCAGCAGGCGCAGCGATGTTCTTGGTAGATGAATAGCCTGAAATGGAATGGAACGTATCGGGGCAACGGGCACAACATAGCAACAGAAGTAGAGCGATAGTGAGTAGCCTTCTGTCATAATTATTATTTCAAACCCATGCGAAACGCGCTTATCATGACACGTAAAAACTCCAAAACGATTCAGAAAAAAAGCTTTGTCAATATCGTTGGTCGTCTAGATTCGCTCAGTCCGTTCGCTTCTTAGGATCCGACGCATCTGGCGCCTCTTGTTCTCTTCCATTGGCGGCGGCCGGAGCCGACGCTTCTTGGACGGTGTCTTCAGATGGACCAGCGGTGACACCACTTTCTTGGCCTTGACCGAGCTCGACATCTTCATCGTTTTCGCCGGGAACGGCATTGTAAACCTTCCTCTGCCTTCTCCGCTCGCTCATGCGTTTATGGTACCATATACAGAGGCTCAAACCCGCAAGACTGCCGAGTAAATTGGCGACTATGTCGAACAGGTCAAAGTTGCGGCCGTTAGGGATTGCACTCTGGACAAATTCGGAGCCCACGCCGAGAGCGACGGTGACAACGATGAGCGTCATGTTGATGATACGTCGGCGATTGGTATCGAAGATCCAGTAAAAGTTGACGGTGAGGAAAAAGAAGGCGAAGAAGTGGAGGACCTTGTCGTTGGCATATTGGCCCAGCTGGAGCGGCGTGAGCCCAACGTACGCTGCGAGGAGAAGCTGCAGCAGGAAGGCGCCTTGGGACAGGAGAATTAGCAAGACTACTCTACATTGAAACGCCGACTCAGGTCGCCAGAATGGGGTCCGTTTTACCTGCAATGGCAGACCGTATATGCATGGCGAAGGTGAAGCTCGAGAGGTGCGCCTCGAGTGTCGGCTAGCTGGCAGCTGACGTAGCGATCCTGGCGTCTGAAGGGCGACGCAACCCCGGGAAATCAACAAGACTCCGAGATGTGCTGCCTTTGGGTCCTTGGAGGATCGTTTCCGGTTCCTCTGTGGAGTGGAGGTGGTGGGTTCGAAGAACGATGCGGCGTGGCGAGCAGTGGCAAGCTGTCATAGTGCGGTGGGCACGGGAACGTGGAAGAAGCTTGGATGGTTAGGTGTGGCTCTGGCAGGGATGAGCAAGTGGCTTGGCGCGGCACGGCGATCGCTCCCGTCTGGTCGGGCGCGAGCTGGTAACAATAGGCACATATGCACGAGTCTTCGCACGTATGCTCGGTCTCGCGGTTTAGACAAGAATTCCTATTAGGTAGTTTTAAATCAAACCGATATGCATTCCGCAATGGCTGCCTGTGCAATGCGCGACCCCTTCTGGGAGCACCGCCGCCGTGGCCGAAGTACCCAGTAAGGTGTTCTTTGTGCTCGATGAACGACAGAGCATCACGTGACGTTTCCCATGACACTTGCTGGGGCCTCCCCCAGGCGGCCAACGTCGCGCCCGCAGCGGATGTACCTGGAGAGGTACTCGCCGCCGTCCAGCCCCTTCTGTCGCTGCGCTCATGTCCCATTTCCCGAGGCGGAAAATTAATTGGCTGGTGTCGCGCCATTAACCTGCAGCCTGCGTCTCTGCGGAATTTTTTCTCGATTTTTCTCACATCTTTGTCGCGGCGCGACGTGCATCGGCGCGCCGCTCGAGGAACCGGTCCGGCGCGGTCGCGGAGCCTGACGCTACCTCCAGGTGGGAAAACCTCCCGATTCGGAAGCCAGCGTCTGCGCTCTCCTCCAACCTCATCCGTCGACCTGCCGACAAAACCCCCCCGACGCGCGCCATCAACGCTGCGCCAGAGCATCGCCATTTGTCGCAAAAGCGCGTTCCCCATCCATGTCGATGCCGCTCTCTCGCTCCATGACGTTGTGAGGGCCTCATTCGCCCTCGTTCCGGCCCTACGCGAGCGCATATCCCGCGCATGGCGACTACGCGCCCTGTCGTCGCTTTCATCGCCTCGGGCCCAGGATGTCGCTTTCCAGCGGCCAGCCAGCCTGGCCGCCTCCCGCTTTGCAGCACACAAACAGCAGTCGCTCATTGAACCATCTTGACGATGGCCCGGCGCGCACCCAGACCCCCGTCGATAATGCCATGGGGTTGATGCCTGAGGCACCCGTCGACGTCGAGGACGAGAACCGTCGCGCTCTCTTTGCCGACTTGTACCGCCAAACCGAGGGCAAGGTTGCCCTGCTGTTTGCTGACGACGGTTCATACGATCATGACGCGATTGCAAGCCTGAAACGCGCCGCCCCTGCCGCAAGCGTTACCCTGCCGCCAACCACCGACCACGAAGACATAAAAGAACCGCCGCTTAAGAAGGCGAAGCGCGCAATTGACGAAGATGACTACGATGATGATAATGAGGAAGATGAAGACGATGGAGATGCCGAACCCCCGCAGCCACCCGCGTCTAAGCCCCTCAACGCGGCCAGCTCCTTGTTGTCTCCCTCCAAGTCTGGCAGCTCTCCGATCCCGGCTGCCGGCTCGCCGGGGAAGCAGCTGAACAAGGTCAAGGGCCAGGACGGGTCGCAGGACAGCGAAAAGACGGCCGATGATGGCATCAAAAAGCTGGAGGAAGCCAGGATCGCCACCGAAGAGGCGGCGCGTAAAAGCTTCCACACCATCTTCCACACCTTGGAGAATGACCGCACAGCTATGCTTGAGCAGCAACGGCTGGAAGACTCCGAAAAGCAACTGCAAGCTGAGATGGACCACAACAACCCGCCAAACGCGGGCGGTGCTCAAGCTGCCAACCAGGGGTCTCTGAGCAGCGCCAATTTGGGCGCTTCGAGTCTCACGCTCAAGCACCTCATTGCCAGAATCGACATGAAGCGAGATCAAGTTCGCGCCTCGGATGCCGAATTGCGGCTCCTCATGAACGAGGTGCGCAAGAATCGGAGCAAGTGGGCAAGTGAGGAAAACGTCAACCAAGAAGAGCTGTACGAGGCTCTGGAGAAGGTCTTGACGGAGCTCAAGGCGCACACCGAGTACTCCACGCCTTTTCTCACACGAGTCAACAAGAGAGATGCTCCCGACTACTACAACTGTGAGCTCTTTGACGTTGATGCTTCTGAAATCTTTCATGCCGCTAACAGGTCTCGCAGTTATCAAGAACCCCATGGATCTGGGAACAATGACAAAGAAGCTCAAGTCCTTGACGTACAAGTCGAAGACGGACTTTGTGGCGGATCTTAATCTGGTCTGGGACAACTGCCTCAAGTATAACCAAGACATGAATCATCCTCTGCGACGAATGGCCAACGGCATGCGGAAAGAAGCCGAGAAGCTCATCCCTTTGATTCCTGACCTTGCGATCCGCTCGCGAGCTGAAGTTGAAGCCGAGGAGCGGCGCAAGCAGAATGGTGGAGAAGACGACAACGGCGAAGATTCCGACGACGAGCCGATAATGTCGTCTCGCGGACGGAAGGCAACCACAAAAGGAGTGAATAAATCGCGAAAGGCGCCGAGCGACCAGAAGGAAGATACTCCAGTTGTTGATCAGAAGCCCATCCTCCAGCTAAACGGACTCTTGGGGAAGGCGGGGCGAGAGGGCTCCGAGGCCGTTGATGGCAGCACTGGTTTTGCCACTCCTCCGATCGCGGGATCGATTACCCCTGGCGGGGCCATCAATGGTCATTCGGGATTAGCAAGCAATGCCGATGCCATGGAAATTGACGGGCCTAGTCTGAACGGCATGGCCTTGAACCAAGCATTTGGAGATGCGGCCGAGCAAGCCTACGAGGACGAGGAATACAAGCTGTGGAAGCAAACCACCAAGAAAGACCGCGCGCTTGTGGCCAAGGAACGTCATCTCTTGTTCAAGGACAACAGTCTCAATGCGGACGCTCCTGCGTTGCTTAGGAGCAAATCTGGTATGCGTCGGTTCATCAAGCATCAGAGGGAAGCAGAAGAGCTCGGTATCGCGACGCACCCACACTTGGGAAGCGCTGCGGGTGCCACGAAGGACACAGCCAACAAAGCATCGGAGACGTTGGCAGAGGGAATCGAAGGTGAGACTGAAAAGGTCATTCCAGACTACTACGACTCCTTGAGCAACATCCCCGACATTCAAACCAACTTGCAGTGGATCGAAGACGGTGATGGCCAAGTCATCAATCAGCATGAGCAGTTCCTGCGCCTGGTGCCGGCCGGGACCTTTGTCGCGCCCCGAAGCCGGCTGACGAAGAAAATGGACGCCAATATCCGTCAGATCCAGGAGACAAGGAAGCTTGCTACCAAGATCTCGGTGATCAAGCAAATGCAAGTCCAGTCTCAGGTGTACAGCAACCAGTTCCCCAAGTCCAACACGGAGCCATTTGTCGAACAGGACATTGAGCCGCACTTCATTGCCGACGACGGACCGGTCATGGCCGCCGAGACTTGTCAGGACGCATTGAAGCGTTCCGTCGCCAAGATTCTCTATCACAATGGATTCGAAGAACTGCAACCGTCAGCCATTGACACGCTGACGGGTATCGCTGCGAATTACTTTCAGACGATCTGCAGGACTTTCAACGTCTACCGCGAGACCGAAAAGATGGCTGTCCAGACGCCCGAGGGACTGCAGCTGCGATCTCGCTTCACCCCCGAGGAGGTACTCCTGCACACTTTGGATGAGAACGGCCACGACGTTGCTTCGCTGGATGCCTATGCCAACGACGAAGTAGACAGGGTCAGCACGAAGCTCGGAGTTTTGCATGACAGGATGAAGCTGCATCTCACGGACCTCTTGCGACCGGCGCTGTCCGCTGAAGCCGGCACCGATGGCGTTGGCGCCTTCAACGACGGCAGTGACCAGTTCATGAGCGGCGACTTTGCGGATGACCTGGGCGAGGACTTCTTTGGCTTCAAAGCGCTTGGCCTCGATCGCGAGATGGGTCTTGACTCTTTCTCCGTGCCCTTCCACCTGCTTCACAGCAGGGTTCGGAACCAATACCAGATGCAGACACAAGTCACCGGTGGGGTTGCGATGGACATGTTCGAGGCTCTTCCGGCTTCGGACCCCGTCAACAAGGAAAACATCCAAGATCAGATCGGGCTGGTCAAGAACTTCTTCCTGGCCAAGTTGCATGCTAATGGCGACCAACCGCTTATCGAGGACGAAGACCTTCCCGTCAAGCAGAAGAAGCCCCGCCCTCGCCTGGGCGCCAGCGGCAAGATTATATCCGCCCAGAAGCGCCCGCCCAAGGAACAGCTGGCCCTTGCCAAGAAGAAGAAGAAGATGGAGCTGGCCGCCGCCGCTGCGGAAGCCAAGGCCAACGCGTCCCCCGAAAAGGGCGGGGGCTCGACGAACAACACGCCGGCCAAGAAGAAGTCCGGTAGCCTGCTCAACGGCACGCCTGTCCCCAATCCAGCCGTGCTCGCTCTCAGCGCCAGCATGGAGCGAACCGATAGTATGCAGAGTCAGGGCGGCGCCAGCCAGACCGACAAGGACGACACGGTCGGCATGATGAGCCCGGAGAGCATTGCTCAGTAGACCAGATGATTTATTTCTCCTTTTGGAAAATACTGGCTTGTGCTCGTCCATCAACATGTACATAAAACCAAGCGAAAACCGCGACAGACATGATGTTTTTTTTTTTTTTTGG
>JALHCE010000049.1:0-219939 GCA_024340795.1 Tolypocladium amazonense | reverse complement strand
TACTAGTAGTAGCGGCCTGCTTCGTTTATATTAATAGATCTCTTTTTTTTTTTCTTTTTCTTTTTTTCTCTTATACCCCTTAATGCTCTTACTAACCGCTATATCTCTTGTTCGCTATCGTTCCCGTCTTAATTAAAGACGATCTCTCTATCTATATTATTATTATATAAATACTAAAAAAATTATAAAAGAAAATATATAAAAAAAAAGGAGGCTATAGATAGATTAATCTTTATCGCTAAATTAGTTAATAGTTAATTAATCTATAGCCTCTAACCTCGCTGCTTTACCGTTATTGATCGTTAATATTACTGTTGCTAGGTACGCTATAGCGGATAGCTTATACTATCGGCCCTTGTGTTATACTAATAGGCTGAATAGTGGTCGTATATAGGGGTTCTGGCGCGCTCGTCGCTGATATAGGGGAGGCCGTTGCTAGTATAGGGGAGGTCGTCGCTAATTAGCTAATCGATTTTGGTAAAGGTACCTTTATACTAAAATTACGTAATAAGGTACCTCTTCCTAGTTTTAATAATTTTATCTATTATAATGATTTAGTACTATATAATGATTTTAAGCACTATAATAATTGCTAGTTATTTTCTAACTATTGGTACCTATTTTCTAACTATTTGCTGGGAAATAAGCATTAAACGCCCCCTACGAGCCCCACTACTATAATAATCGTCGATCTGAGCCGAAGTGGCTTCGAGGGAGCTAGCCTTAATTACGCGCCTCGCCTTAAAAGCGCGGCTAGAAGTGGGACGCGGGTTTATAGTCCTAGACTCGAGGCGAGCGGCCCTCAGATCCGAGTGTCTAGGACAGACTACCGGCACTACGGATCACGGAAGTGAACATTGAAGTCGGCAACTCCGTACAGCATCCGACCGGCGCGCTAATGAAAGCAGCCTCGATATCCGCGAACGCTGAAGCTAATGCATCCAATAATGTTCGACCTTTTTTGTCGCTACAGCCCGGAAGCGTCGCCTCACCGGAAGTTGATACTTTGACTGAGGAGTATAAAACCCGGCGTCAATCGGTAGGCGAAATAGTTCCAACCTACCTAGGTAGAGCACGCGACAGTTTCCCCCCGCTCGCGTAGGCATAAGCTAAGGGAATTCTGAAAATATATCATGCCATGCGCCGTGCGGATTGTCTTGCACTCCTCCATTGAAATTAAACCGCGAACAGGGACGGGCAGGAGCCGAGTCGCTGGCGTCGTGGTGCGCGCACTATGATGCCGAAAACTCCTCGTTGCCGGGTGCAAAAAGGCAGTTGCTCCGTATGAACACTGGCATACGTACAGAGCGGGGGCGCGATTGTGCCAGTGCCGCGAAACTACCTCGTGAGGACTTTGGTCTTCTACTAACCGACAACGAAATAGCCCTAACCCCAAAGTCTCCAGCAAGTGCACCGGTACGGAATCATCTGCAATTGCTCAGCGCTGCGCTTCACCGAACTGCCGCCACCCGCTGAGCGCTGAAATTGTCTGGCAAGATGAATAGACCACGCGACCACTGGCAAGGTTTTGCCTTGCTGGATTCGAAATCGGACAAACATGAGCGGATTAAGCTCGTCCTCTCCTCGGCAAACTTCCGATATCTGAAGACACGCGCAATAGAGTTGCGGAGAAGACATCAGCCGGACTTACCATTTCATGTTGAATGCGACGTTAATCTGTCGCGTTTTCATCTGGTTTCGATAATGTGGTCTTGGAACTTGCATTTTTAGACAATGTAGTCTGGAGCACGCTCTTGCGCCCACTGGCAGATTTGCCCAGACAGCCACGGATCTGAATTACCCCCTGTCGTTCAAGAGGGGGATTGTAAAGGGCTCAGGCCATGTGCGTCTCGGCAGTCTCTCTTGATCATGATCTACAGGAGCTCCTGGGCTCTGCTTAGAAGCTGGCGCCCTTTTCCTGGGTTGTTTTTTTCCTCCTTCCTTCTCCAGCTTTAGGATGCTCGTCGCAGTTGCTCAGCTAATTGTCACCACCTTCAGTTGAGACCGCTAGAGGCATCTTGAGAGTTTCCATCACGAGGCCGGTAGCTATAATTGAAATTGAGAGTGGGCTTGATCCTTGATTCGAAGCTATCTAGAGGTTCAATTGGCCTCCTTATAGTTATACGGAAATGCCTGCAGCTGCTATTTGCAATCACATGGTGCTGCTGAAATATTTATCTCCGATATATTTACATTCAGTTATTTGATTAACCCTGGAGATATCATCAGCAACTCTGACTGCCGTTTTTAGGGAGAGGCACTTACACAGGTCTATCCGTTTCAACACAAGACTACGTTAGCAAACATTCTGTTAACCTGAGTACTCAATGTTCCTGTACTTACGCCGATTTGCTGCCGAGAGTTAGGCTCATCTTCATATATGTGATAACACATAGGGTCTGGGAGGTACATGTACGTACAACGTGTGCAGTGATACCAGAGAATGATACGTCACCCTCGCAGGTAGGATTGCAGCTGCAGTCAGGGTAGGTGACGGTGTTGCCTAAAGCGCTGACGATACCACAGGGAGAGCCGCTGGCACTTGGGCAGGCGTCGAGCCTGGGCATAAGGGAGGCAGCAGAAGCTGTGGCAATGAGGGCGAGGACGGTAACGAACTGCATGTTGGCGATTGGTTTGAAGGGGGAGGGACTGGCAGTGTAAGTGATTTAGTATATGTGTTTGTGTGTTTGTCTGTGTGTGACCGATGGGATCCTGAATGAGGCGAAGGATGATTTTATGAGAGAGCGGTCTCGCTTTATATACTTTTATTTCAGTGGCAATTTGTTCCGGCAATGGATCCCAATGCCAGTTTGGCCTCATAAACGAAGTAACACAAATAAGGCTATGTGACGAATAGCAGACCGTGAATACAGATACCTTCCATCTTGGTCTCACAGTAGGGCGCAATCTATTGTCTCTCATTCGACTATCGAGTACTACAAAACTCATTTACATACACCACGCCAAATTGCCCAGTAAGGAACTCCTCCTATGCTATGCCGACTTCAGTCGGGATCGTCCTTGAAGACAACTTTCCCCGCACGATGGCTAATATATGGACCTTACAGCGAATGCTACCTTCTGGTTACAATACCCCCCTTCTCCGCCTCATCCTCCCCCTCCCCCTCCGAAGGGACTGCTTCGATCCTACTTTCCCACGAACGTCTTCATACTGAGCCAGCGCTGTCGTGTTCACGGCAAACTCCAATGGTTCCCACGTCGGCCCTTCCCATCCAACCCAGCTGCCACGCGCCTTCCATTGCCTTCCCACCTTCTTTTTTCTGCGGATCTCTCCTATATCCAGCAGATCGCCATCATCCGTAAGGATGGCGGGCGGTCGGCAGTAATCTATCGCCTGTGACGGTGGCGGATCGTCGGCCGCCAACCGTGGATGACGCTGTGCATCCCAGCGGCGTGTCTAGCCGATACGCCCGCGATCCCACTGTCTCCAGAATCGTGTACTTGGCAGACCGCCAGTCAAGCTTCTTTCACAGTGGGTTCGATCGGAAATTGCAGAGTCAAGGCAGTTACGCCGTATGGAAACTCACACGGCCCGTCGCACACACCGGCAAGCCATTACGCCAGCGCGGAGCAACTACCTCATGAGGATTTTCGGACTCTCGCTATACGACAGCTGTCACGAAGCGGCCCCAAAGTCTCCAGCATGTGCACCCTCGAGTGCAACACAGCCGAGCTGGGGGCAGTCCACATCTTACCTAGGCGGGCCAATCCCGCTCCATCAACACACTTGGTACGCAGTCGTGCTCTCCCGCTTCCCTCTTCTTCTATCTCGCAACCAGAGAATAAGAAGATACCTACATGTATCAGAGTACTCAGTATTCATGGCTAGCGCAGCCAAATTTCGTCAAGGCGAAGACATGGATAAATTTGAAGCATTCTTATCTCTTGCGAGTATGGACTGGCACTGGGCCTTTTCGCTACCCTTGGGGCACAGCTTGCAGCCCATGAGGCCAAAGCCTTCTAGGCACAACACCACCACAGGGTTGCATCACCAACTCGCCTCTTCCTGTGCTACTGCATACTTCAGGCCCTTCGGGGCCAAATAGATTTGTCTGTCTGCATGCGTGTCTCTTTCTTTCCAGCTGGCTGGTGATACCCTGCCCCACTTGCGGCTTCGTGACATTGACTCATTATACTCGTACGAGTACAGGCTGCGCTGTCCCTCACCCTGCCCCGCATTCCGTCTTTTCTTCACTTCTGCTCATCTCTCGCCTCACGTATTTGGGTATTCACAATGTCACTTTTACGGTTGCCTGCCGAGATTCTAAGACATATCTTTAATTATATTGGCTCGCCTTTTTTCCGTGAGGACTTAGGCCGCCTTACAGTCTGCAAAGAGTGGTTTAGTTTCGCTGTTCCCGCGTGCTTCAAGTGCATCTCTCTCTCTCAGAAAACTTTGCGGAGTCTAGTCATCTCCTCGGCAGCAAAAAGGTCATCTCCACTCAAAGACAGCTTGGAAACCCTAGAAATTGAATTATTGAGGCACAATTCCTTCACCTCCACATCCTGTCCTCCAGAGTATGCGCAGGAGTCGATTTCTTCGAAGGCCGTGGCCCCGAATGAGGCTTCCAGGGACAATCCGGTCAGAAGCAGGATAGAGGCCCTTAATTTTGATCTCGCCCAGCTTGCTATTATAGCCCAACAATCTCACAGGTTGCGTTCATTATGCATGCGAGCCTGGATGTCTCTTTTCACAGAGCCTCTCGACTGGCCCGAGGATTATCTGTCACTGCCAACGATGCAAGCCTTGCTATCGGTAGAGAATCTAAACGTTTTGGTGCTAGATCTATCTGGCAGCTCTCTCATTTCATCAGAAAAGCAAGGGAACGACAGCCATCTTTGTCCCAAGATCGGCACCCTTCTCCGTACTCTTCGAACCCTTCATCTACGCATGCGTAGCGTCTGCCCCGATGCTTTGAAACCCCGAGATACCAATGACAGTTTGCAGTTGAGTGTGGTGGTCATCAACCTGAGTTTGATGACGAACCTGCCAGGGACGACGTCGGCAGCTCACGCTAAACGATGCGGTTTCGGAGGTGGAGGATTGCCTCGACTAAAAGCAGAGATACAAGAACAGGCAAAAACTCTCGCAACCCAAATGGCGTCACCCAGAATCATGAGAATCCTGACTCATACGCTTCCACAGTTTGAAACGCATTCATTGGACGTCTTGACTGGCAAAACGATGATACTGGACAACGATATGTCTTGGGATGAGGATGGCAAATTTGTTGAGGAAGATTCGGAGCCAGAATCTGAGATTCTAGATGATGACTCTTCTACTTCTTGGGATGAGTAATATTATTTTAGGTGCGAGCTGAAGAATCTCGTCGTGGAGTCTATAAGGGAAATAGAGAGATGTCAAGTAAAGAGGCCGCCGCTGGATAATGTGGAGGTGGACATTGGGCTGCTCTCGAATCTCACACCGCTTTCAAGCTACATGGCTTCTAAAAATGCGGAGGTTACTCATCGCCAGTACATGGCTTCACCAAGAGGGAGTCTTTGGGCAGGCAAGACGGTTGCAAAGCTCATCTACGGAAAGAACATTACTTGGGAACAGCTGAGGGAGGTATACGGCACGATGCGCCTCAGCCTTGACGTTCAACCTCCTTAGTTAGTCTCTCGCCATTAATGAAATAGCTGACTCCTAGGAGCGCGTGCCTTCGCAAAAGTCTCATCTTTGGTTGCAAGCTACAAGCAAGTAAGCGGCAGTTGTGGCACCGAATGTCCCCGGTTCGCTCCCTCAGTTATCACATGTTGGACGACAAATGCTTAAGATGAAGGACGCTGAGAGAAGACGGGCCAAAGCCTAGCGCTCGAAGCAAATTCCGGCTCCAGTGCGAACCTGCACCGTCTAGCAGGCGGGCGGAACGAAAGCACCAAGGTTAGGCTGAAACACTAAGTTAGAAGCTACTAGGCAAATTGAAGCTCCCAGTTCACCACACAGTCCGATCCAAAAGGGAGGCACCCTACCCGGTAGGGGATACCACCTTTCCCATTGTCTATAACAGCGTGTTCCAGGCTACATTGCACTATTTGTCGTTCACTCATCATCGTCGTCGTCAGGATTGACCCATTCGTCATCGTCCGTGTCCTCATCTTCCTCTTCCAAAATGGCCCTCGTCCGCCGACCTCTTGAGCGACTTTTTGCAGGTGGTTTCCGCTTTGGCTTTGTTTTGCGTCTCGTCTTGCCTTTATTTTCATCATCCTCTTCGTCAGCAATGTCGGCTTCTTTCTCTGAAGGAAGATGCTGGTGATCCTCCATGATGAGCCCATCTTCTACGGGATCTTGGCCGTCTTCGTCGCCGACCGGGAAGAAAACGGATGTATGGTGCGCATGCTTGTCTTCATCTTCCTCCTCTTCGTAGCCTTCGGGCAAGAAGCCGCCGGCCATGTCCTCGCCGTGCGCCTTGGGCGGCGCGCTGTGTTGTGTGGCGGCCTTGCTGTGCCCAAATACGGAAACGCCGTCGTCAATCTCGCCGTAGTCCTGCCGAATCCTCTCCACGATCCGTAGGCCCATAATAAACTTACGCCATCGACCCAGCGTGGCCTTGCGTCGCTTCTCGTCTTCCTTTCTAGCCCTTTCTGCTTCGTCCTTTTCGAGCTCCACCATCACCTGGTCGTGGTATTCCTCAGCGATGACGACGCCTTGAATAATCGGCACGGCCATCCGGTTCCCAAACTCAAAGCCAACAACGGCTTCCGCGTAATCGATCTGCAAGCGCTTGCAGACGCGTATTGCACCTCTGAACGGCACGTGCGCAGCCCCTCTTGGGCACATGTGCTCGGCAAATAAGTCGATATTTCTGGTAGCCTCGGTCAGCAAACACGTTCTCCCACCAACAGTCCGTGTGCACGTACCCGTATGAGTTCTTTGGAATGATGCCATTCTCGATGGGAGGTGGGATGATCCAATCCGTTTGCTCAAAGCTGTACAGCCCCTGGAGCACCTTTTCTCCCGTTGCCGCCTCCGCCTCGAGAACCTCTCTCCGTCGATTCAAGGTGGCAGCTCGATAAGGGACGCGTTTCAGAGGCTCTGCGCCTGGTAGTGGTGCTCTGCCTTGCTTGTGCCAAGTCTCGGCGCTCTTGACGTTGAGAATATCTGATCGAAGGTAGACGTCTTCCTCTTCCACCTTGCCGCCCTTGACCTTGTTCTTGAATACTTTGACAGGAGCGGCACCGGGTTTGAGAGCCTCCTCGCGCTTCAAGTGCCGCAGCAGAGCAAACTCCTTGGACTGTTTGTAGTACTGCAGGGTTTCCTCGCCCTCCTTCACCTCCTTTTTCTCCGCCTTTACGGGTCTGAGGTCCGTGCAATCTTCATCGTCATCGACTTCTGTTATTGGGTGATCCTTGTCGCCTCGTCGATACCCGGATAGAGCCGATTTGAACCAGTCAAATTGCTCGTAGCGCTTGACTTTCCCGTGGCGGTTATAGATGGGTATCTTCTCCAATGGCATTCTCACGCCCTTTGTTCGGCCAGGCAGCATTTGCTTCTTCAAGTATCTCACCGTGACATCCTTGGCCGTTCCGTCCTGGGAGTAGCCAATGATGTAGGCGGTCATCTGTCGTGCCTTGTCTGCCTTCGAGCCTCGGGGCTCAAATGATTCAACGAGGTCTCGATTCGTGGCGATGGTACCCTTCACTACTGGGTCAACCGGTAGGTATTTGTTGGTGACGGGCGACAAGGCTTCAGTCCAGTAATGTGGAAACTCCAGGTCCTCGTCAAATTTCTTGACAGGTTGCTTCGTCTTTTTGGGTGTGATTATCACCTCAACGACAGATTCATCGTCCGTATCCACATATTCGAGTTGCAGGTCGTGATTTTCATCAACAGGCTTCTTCCGGTCTGACGACCGCGTCTGGTGTGGGGATCCTGCACCGGCTTCTCTCTGTATTTCCTTGTCCACATGGCTCTGTCCTGGCGACCTTTTCGACAACGCCTTGTCTTTTACTGGACTGGCTCCTTGAGAAACGTCCTTCTCGAGCTCCGCGTCCTCCAGCTTGTTCCATCCGAATCCCAGGCACTGCAAGTTGGCCACCATTCGAGCCTCAATTCCAAGGCCTCGTAGCAGAGCCGTGAACAACTGTGCTCCAACGTCGCGACTCCCTTGGCAACTCCGAGCGCATTCGCGAAAAGCCTCCAGATTCTTAACTTTCTCTCCAAACCTTGATGAGTCGTCAAAGTCTGTTTCGTAGGCCTTCGTCAGTCTGTCCAGGCGCTCCAAGGACATGTAGCCCCATTTTCTGAGCCCAGGAGCTGTGACTCGGAAGCGCTGCTTCCACCAGGACACCAACGGCTGCATGAGGCGAAAGAGCGGGTCGCCGTGGCTCATGTCGACAGCTCCCTCTTCCAACATTTTTGCCGCAAATCCCCAGTCACGAGATTCGCGTTCTGACGATGCTTTCCCCTTTCCTTTCGCCGAACCCTTGCCCTTTGCCCTCGCAGGTACTCTGGTTTTACCTTCAGTGGCTGACTTGGGCGGAGGAGTTGCTGGCAGGAGACCAGAATTTCGTCTCCATCGCTCAACATAGTCCCATAGCCGTGGCGGAATGTGAGAAAGCATGATTGCCTGTACTTCGGGATCACAAAGCCATGAATTTCTCACGGCACTGTGCCACAAAAGCGACATGACGTGCACACAGTGCGTCGCATTGCGAACCTGTCTCTCCCTCTTTGACCGCCCCTTCTTGTCGCCGAACATATTGGTGAGCGATAGTCGAGTGTCCTTGTGCAGCGTCAATTCAAGGTCGCCTGATACGACAGGCGCTGCTGTGGAGAGGGCACTTGGCGCCGCCACGTCCTCGAATTCGATATCATCGTCATCTCCCGACTCGTCGACCTTTTGTCGCTTCGCAAGCGAGACATCCTCGAAATCAGAGTCCGAAAGTGACGTCAAAGAGCTCTCACTGTCATTTTCGTCGAATCCAGGGGCGATTGAACCCGACTGCTTCGAGGACAGGGGGGTTGTGGTGGCGTCAAGATCATCGTAGAGGGTCGGTTTCCGTCGATTCGAGCCAGAAGCCGATGTCGACGCATTGATTCCAGTTTTGCTCCTCGTCTCATGTGGCGGTGACTCACGCAGTCGTTTGCGCGGCACATACGGAGGCATCTCGTTGTAAAGATGCTACGGCGGGCATCTTGGAATGAATGGTGCGTGATGAAGTCCGGAACCGAAGATGGCGATGGCGCTCCGTCATCGATGCGCGAGACTACACGAAAGCACGTGACTCCATTTAGTTCTCCCGTCGAACCTACCCTGGAATGAGTTCATGATTTACAATGTTGGCAAATGGACAGCATTACTACAATCCGAGATGCATTTCTTTTTAGATGAAGCGTGTGATGGTTCTCATAGCTTGGACGTCGTGAATGTAATTTGACTCTCATTGTTCTAAGTGGCGCGGTGCATAGCAAACACTACCTTATTTACGCTCTCACTAGATGTGCAATCCCGCTATCCAGGGGTATCACCACAACACCAAAGAAGCGCTGGCCTCTAAATCTCCTCTAAATGTCCTCATGGCTCTATCAAATCTGGCGGCGGCCCGACGCCTCGTAATAGGATGACGGTATTTCCGCTCTGCAACGCTGTCCCGATCTTTTCTCCATACTCCAGTAGCCGCCCTCCTTCTACGTGGAAAACACGCAGCTTGTCCCTCTCGTCGGAGCTTTGGTTGTTCATGTTCTGGACTTGCAAGCCCTGCGCGGCATCGTCCAGCAGTCGGCCTACTACCCAGTCCTTGGAGTAGAAGAACTCTCCCTTGGGCAGCTTGGCCTTGGCCGTTTCCGCCTCGGCCTCAACGTAGAGATAGATGCGCTTCTCCTCGGCGATGTCCTTGCGACCCTTAGCCGACTTCTTCAGCTTGCCGACAGCAACCATACGCGCGGCCGTAGAGCTGGGCTTTGGCTTGGGCAAGGCCCTCTCGGCCTGTTCCCTTTTGGCCGAGCCCCATGCCCTAAGCCTGTCGAGGGCGGATTTCGTCTTCTGAGCCACGTCGATCTGTGCTGGACGCGCCCCAATCGGCACCAGGTTCTTGCAGTCGTGGTCTTCCTTCATGCGGTGCTTGAGACAGTAGTCCCGGTTGCACGTTTGGCAATGAACGCCTGGCGTCAGCGACGTGCCAACCACGGTCTTGCAGTCCGGGCTCGCGCATGACTTTTGCGAAACCTTGTCCTGAGGGACCTTGCCTTCCCCGATGGACTCTCTGTCGAGCCGGGCTTTGCGCGCACGCTCGGCCCATGCTCCAGGGTTTGAGCATTTGTGTGCTGATTCTGTTCTGTGGTCCAAACAAAACGTTCGTGTGCACGACTGGCACAGGAATGGGAGGAAGTCGAGTTGGTTGCAGTACTCGTACTGGCAGTGTCTGCCGACCAGCGTCGCGTCGTTCTTATCTCGCATGACGTAGCTCGTGTCCTGAGCGTCAGGTTTCGATGAGGACGCCATGATGAGAGCCCGACACGCGTGCGCCGAATATATGCTGAGTCGCGCGTCGTGAGCTGGCAGGCAGCATGGACTTCGTCAGTGCCCCTCGGCTGCGGCGACTGGCTGACTGATGAGGCGAAGAAGGGTCTGGAACTGTCCGCCACCACCGCGGTGACCCTTACACAGCGCCGCCTCCGCAAGCAAAATGTGCTGCGGAAAAGTGACCAGAGAACGCTCAGTCACAAGACGGCCAACGGAGCACTGCGAGCGGAAAGGAAAGAGTTGGTGGGTTCAGATGGGAAACCAACAGGGAGGGAAGTGTTCCTAAGCAGAGGTGTCATGCGCATCGCGGGGCTGCCTCCGCCACCCTGCATCGCAGCAGCTCCACCAGACACCTCTTGGCACGCTGCAGTGCAAAACGATTCGCAACCAAGATTCTGTATGCCAGATCCGCTTGATATGTCACAATATGTTCTTTGTGGCTATAGCTATGCCTTGAAGAAGGTAAGAGTTGAGCGCCTTGTGCCGACCCATCCGAAACGCCATCAATGTCCCAACTTGCCCACCCACCAGGCCTTACTCTTCCTTTGTCTTTGGCCGCTTTCCAAGCAAATCTTCTCGCCCTGTTGTTGGCGCATCTCCCACGAACTCTTTCCCGCCAAAAGTCTTGAAACCCTTGTGGAACGCCCACTCTACCGCCTCCTCAACTGGCTTGTCAAATATCGCCGGCAGGAATGGCACTACGGCCAGACCCAGCCCGATGGGCGTCCATGTTCGGACCGCCACGTTTTTGACATTCTTCATGGCCCTTCCAGAATAGCGCACCACGCTGTGGATAGTGAAGGCGGGCAGTCCCATACTTGCCACGCTCTGGAAGATACCTCGCTGCACCATCACTGTCCGCCAGTCCTCCAGGGGTGGGACGACGCCGGGCTGCGCGGCTTGGCTGTCGATTGGGGGAAGAAGACCGGTGATCTTCTCTTGGTGCGGCGTCAGCTGTAGTTGAGGATTAAGTATCCGTTGGTTGTGCCAATATGCCTTGTAGCCCTCGTACGAGACATCGCCCAGGATGTACGCCCAGGAAATTCCGTAGGCACCGCGGACAAGGTACGGATGAGCTACCGGACGGAACGACTCGCCTATGTCGGAGGTGTAGGCGACATATCGATGCGCAGAAAGGAGGATCGTCCGAAGTCTCGTGGCGTACGCAGCGTAACGGAGGTTGCTTTCTGTCGATGGACGAGCACTGAGCATCATTGTTAGCATGGTCGGGATCTATTTGTCGAGTCGCTCGAAAACTTACTATCCCTCGCGCAGATCGTCAAAGAAGTGTTCGTCTTCCGCCTTATCCACGATCTTCTGCAACCCTTTGGGAAGCTTCTCTCTGGACGGAAGCTTTTGTGGATCAAAAGGCGTGCTTTGCGACGAAGCGTTCTGCTCCTGAGCCTGCTCAGGCTTGGATTCCTTGGATTTTCCCCACCAAGGCATTGTGAGCTGATGATGAATGAATCGCTCAAAGGACTTCAAGACGATTCCAACTGCCACAAGTGATGTCGCAGAGGAGTCTTCGCCGCAGGATCGCGCGGAGCAATCGGGAACAGCCGCGGCATTGATCCGCAGTGACGTCGTGTCTTGGCTACCCTAGACCGCGTTGCAGCGGCGCTGCCCCTCTGCCGAACTATATCCGCGACGCTCGGGTCCTTTCGGCCTGCAATTCCAGGCACGCCCTCGGAACGGAATTTGAGAAGAGAGCTGCCCAGCGCCATCGTCAAAAGAGAACCATCCGCGTTGTACCCATTCATCTCCGCCACCCCATTGCCTCTCCTCCCACCCGCAAACGAACAGTTCAAGATGGCTGGTGTCTCTTACTACAACATTGCCGGCGCTCGGGTCGGCGCCCACACCGTACGGTCACCCTGATGCGCGGGATCGAGCATGGCAACGGCGCAGCTAACGCAGCATACAGATCGCCATGGGCTGGCTGGCGACCCTCTTCGGCGGCACCTACTACGCGCTGTCCGGTCCCTCGAAGACTACTACCAAGGCGACTCCCCCGATCAATGCCTCGAGCAACGACGAGGCCGACTTCATCAAGTGCGTGATTTCAGGACCTGCCCTGAAGAGGCCCTCGCTGACAGCCCAACAGGAAGTTCATGGAGGAGCAGGAGAAGAAGCACTAGACGGATGTGCTGGAACGCACGAATGGCGACCTGTACGACGCGATCGGTGTACATATAGAAGCATGTGGCGATGTCATCGCTCAATACAATTGAACGCCCCGTTCGACATCAATTGCAACGCTCGAAACCTGATTCAATGCGAGAGACGGGAGAATTCGCGGTCGTCTTTTCGACAACAAATGTCTTGTTTTCCCACGACCTTTTGATCAACTGCAATTCGCTGTCAACATCTGGCTGAAGCCTTGCCTGCCGTGATTGCGGTGCGGACCGGTTCATCCGCCAAGTAGACATGAGCCCATCCCACTGCGCGACGGAGTGTCGTAATAGCATTCGAGACTCGCTGTTCTATTATGTGGCTAATACCTCCACCTGCTTGCCTGATCCGATGTCATTGTGATTTCCTTCGACGCATTTTACTTCCGGTCCTCGAAGGCAAGCCAACGACTTGCGGCTCTGATACCATTTGCCGATCTGCTTCATCTGCACGAACGCTGCCGTGCTCATCAAGGACTCATGGCTTTATTTGGAGAGTGCCCAGAGTCCGAGATTATCCCTCTGACTGCGAGCTTCCCCGGTGGCTGAGCCTCGTCAAGCCCATAACTCACGATGCCCCTTTTTAGTCATTAGCAAGGCTTCTCTAATTTCTGGCGCGCAGTACACGAGAGGATAGCCATGGACCAAGATGCGACGAATGCCTCGTTTGTCCGAGGGGATATCCTATTTAATGCAAGCGCGAGAAGTTGCAATTTAAATCAACTGAGCGAGGCACAGGCCAGCCTCATGCAGCCCCTGTAACCCATGTCTAACCCATATCTAACCCATATGTGCCCCTGTAACCCATATGTAACCCAACCGTAACCCAGGTGTACCCCATGTAAAACCCGGGTTTATGCTGTTTGCCATTACAGCTCAGGTCACGTGCTCACCGCTCTGATGGGAAAACCTCCTCCACGCCACGCTGTTTTTAGCAAAGCATCGTCCTCCTTAGTCGAAACAATCCCACACCGGCCTTCGGATACAACGATTGCATCCGCTGGGGCGACCCGAACCCATCCCATCTAAGCCATACGGTGCGGGATGACGGACGTCACTACGGACCCTGCGCTGGTGGCTGTCGCGGCCACCGACCTCGCGCAGCAACATCAGCACCAGCACCAGCACCAGCACCAGCACGACCATGTCGCCGCCGCGTCCCCCAAGGAGCGCCATTCCCTGACGCTCGACCAACGGCGCGCGCTGCGCCGCTGGGCCAACAGCCAACCCATTCGACCCTCTCACAAGGCCTGCATTGAGTGGTTCTTCTCCCAGTACGGCCAGCAGATCAGCCAGTCGACCGTCTCGCACTCCCTCTCCCCCAAATACTCGCGGCTCGACCACGACAACCCTCAGCTCTCGGGCTCCCGGCTCCGCTTCGGCAACTGGCCAGACGTCGAGAAGCTTGTCCTCCTCTGGTACCAGCAGGTCCAAGCCTCTGGCCGCCAGCCTACCAATGAGGAGCTCGGAGAGAAGGCCAAGTCCATCTTCAACCAACTGCCGCGGTACAAGGACGAGAATGCTCCCGAGTTCTCCCCGGGCTGGATCCATCGGTTCAAGAAGCGTTACGGCCTGCTTGTTCGGCGACAACGGCGCCATGGCGATGGCGGCATGAACCCCGCCGAGGACATCGACTATCTGGCCGACTGCGTGCCGCGCGTCATGGCCATTGCTTCGGACACGAGCCCTGCCGCGATTAAGGAGCAGGTGCTTCGGGTGGTTGGCGTCGAAGCGAGCCTCAACACCTGCGCGCTCGTTCGCGACGAGGTCCTTCGCCGACTGAACGTGCCCCAGTGCCAACCCATCGCGCACGTACCGCCTCCCGACCCGCCCACTCCTCCGCCCCCGCCTCCCGAACACATGTACGCCGACGACGATCCCGAAGTCGTTCTTCAAAATGCTCTACGGCAGCTCCAGCAGGAGGAGCAGGCTGCCGAGGAGCAGGCTGCCGCCGTGCGAGAGGAGCGAGAGCGTCAAGAGCGGGCAGGGATTCAAAACGCGAACATGATGTCGACACCGGGCGGCGGACGAGCCTCCTCCGACCCAAGATATGCGACGCCGGCACAGGAGATGGCGCCTGACCTGACGCTCACCCCGATACACTCGGATGGACCTGTTTCATCACACGAGAGACCATTGCGGTGCCCGTTTTGCGTGAATCAAAGGATGTTGCGAACCATCAAAGAGGCTGTTGAGCACATGTCTACCCACGTGGTCGTGTGAGTCGGTCGCATCTCTAGGCTTGGCGACACCGGTCGCAGTAGCGTGGCGTACACTTTCGGTTGCTCTTTATGGGAATATCAAGGCTGGGATGGTGTCACCTTTGGGAGTTTCGGGATTTTGGGGGTTTTGTATCGGCGAAGTTGGAAGGTGTTCGCGTGGCATGAACACGGTCTCATCATGTTCAGTGCCTGTTCAAAATGCGTAATGATGCTCATAACGAATCGGTTCTTGATCAGACAGATAATACAATTCACGACGTTACGTTTGAAAGTCATGATGAATTCCGTTTGCGACATATAGTGTATTTTTGCAAGGTTATACTTGCGGGACGGGGATTTCAAGTTCATTCCTGTGTGTGGCCAGCTATATGAAGCCACTCGCCTTGAGTGACCGAACGATAGCCTCTTCTTGCAACTGTGACTCGCTCTTGGGTGGCGGCGTGTCCCCAGTGTCGATGTAGTTCTGCCAGAATTTCAAACCCTCGAGGCCCTCCTCGCGACATAGGGCCCCGTGCTCCTCGGCCATGAGCAGCTCCTCCTCCGCGACGCCGATGCTCCAGCCAAATCTCTCGGCGGCTTCCTGGGCAGTGACGCCGCGACCGAACTCGCGCCAGTCCCATGGTACGTCGCGGTCGGGTGGGAATTCGTGCAGGTCCTGTAACCAGGAGTAGATGGCTTTGATGGTGATTTCGTCAGTGCGATCGCGGCCTTGGACGACCATAACGCCGCTGCGAAAGGTTCGCAGCCGGACGGGGAGCTTGAGGCTTTCCCACAGGCGAGCGGCCTTTTCAAAATCCATTGGGCTGACGAGCTCCACGCCGCCTCTCGCCCTGTTGAACATGGCCCAGAGGTCCACCAGGGTAATGATACCGCCCGCCTTCTTGAGTACTCCCCTTGAGTCGTCGGCGAGGAATTCGGCCAAGTTGCGAGACAGCTCCGAAAGATATAGCGACTCTGAACTCCCACCGCCTACAATATCTTTCGTCGTCACCAAGCCCAGCTGGCTTGCCGATTCTGCCAGGATGGCATTTTCTTCAGCCGAAAAGCTGCCGTTTGCGCTATTGTTCTGACGTGCAAATCGCTCTGCTAGAGCAATGACCTCTTTGGCCGAAGACATCAAGGCTTCCAAGTCCTCAAAGGCGCTGCCTATTAGCAGTTCGTTATTCTTGTGCATGTTCAAGCCCAGCTGCTCAAGCCCGGCAATGCCAGCGGTCTTTGTCCTGTTCCCTGATGCCCCGTTGGGTGACCCGGCAGCAGCACCGTCATCCATCATCCGGCTGCTGTTTGGTGGTGGCGGCGCATTCTGAAGGAGCCATTTGCGCTGCGTCATCGCGCCCTTCAGTCTCTCATGGAAAATCTTCTCGCCACCACCGCGGAATGATAGTTTGACGCTGTCGGAGATATCGATCCCGGCGGGCCCTGCCTTGCCATTGTAATCCATCACTGGCCCGGGTGATTGCGTCCTGATCGCATCTGAGGTATCCGAAGCCAAAGATGGAATGTTCTGCGATACGAGAGAGGCACCGCACATCTCGCACGAGAGCAGTGAAGGATGGTTGGAGAATGTGCATCTGGGGCACGAGAAGGAGGCGGCAGCATTTTTGGGATCTGGCAGTGACTGGGATGAGTCTGCTGATTCTGCCGCTGGAACTGAAGAGTCGAAAACTTTAGGCCGGGTTGATACAGATGGAAGGCTGGAAATGCCAGGGGCCGGCGACGGCCGGTTGCTGGCATTGCTGATTGCCGCCTTCAAGATGTGCGATAAGGTGGGCTTTATGCCACATGCCTGACATGGCGGCAGGGGCGTGTGTGCATTTGCAGCCGCCGGATCGAAGTTGACGGGAACAGGGTTTGAGAAGCTACAGATCGTGCAGACCCAGTGCGCTGTCGTGGCTGGTGCCGGCTCAGACGGCGGCCTGTACGAGCTGTCCCTGCGTGCTGGTGAAGCTGAATCAGCTCTAGAAGGAGACACAGTGTGCGATATGGCGCGGCTGTGGAGCGAAGAGCGCTTCAGAGGCTTCGGGATGATGGTGATCTTGGCCGAGGACTTTAAGAAGCCGGCATAGAACTCGATACGGTCGACATCCTTCAGATTCAGCGCCAGGGAGTTCGCGCGCGGCTCGTTCTTGTCAACGTAGCATATTCGGTGCGATGTCAAGTAGACCTGACCGTTCTGGTGGTTCGGGAGCTTGAACTTGCTGCACGCGATGTCAGTTGAGCTTGCAGAGTGGCCCGGGGTGCGGAGCTCGACATACCCCTCGTAGAGGCCGACATTGTCCTGGACAAACAACAGCACCTCGTCTGGCAGGTATGAGGGCCGTAGTGCACTGGTCAAGTCAATGTGTTTTAGAAACATCCGTCATATCGGAGCGGCTGCGCGCCGCGCGAAGGTCGAATCAGCCTGCGACGTCGAGTTGCAGCATTGAGACGGGCATGCGTCGGGACGGCTTGCAGGGGCGTTGAGCGGTTGAGGAAAGGCGAGAGTGGGTCTTTGCTGAGGAGTGAGTTGACACGAGGCGCCGGGCCACCACAAACCAGCTCGATGGTGGTGGAGTGTTCCTTAAAGAGCGAGCGGTGCGAGTTGCGCGTATGTACAAGTAGTATGGCGGCGTCGTACTCGTAGGTTCAGCATGGATCTAGGCAAGCTACGCTACCTCCGCTAATAGGTGAGCACATGCGCTCCAAGATAGCGGGCGGCCCACTTGCCTTGACGAACCCGTCGAGCCCGTCTGCCCAAATTGATAGCCGCGGATCAGCCGCCAGCGGGTCACGGGACTGAAGCCCAGTCCTGCCCGTAACACCGCCCACACAGAACTTGTCTGGGCTCCCGCCACTTCCTCTCGCAACTTCGCCTTTCGTCGCCGCCTCGACATCATCACTTACGCGTGCGACATCTCTCCAGCCCGCATACGGACTACTCGACATCGGCTCCTGGAGTCCCTTCCCTCGTGAACGACTAACCTTGGCCTCGCCAGCATCGCCAACATGATGCCCGGATGGCCAGCGGTGACCCAGCAGGCGCCGGGCGTCTCGCAAGCCGCAACACCCGCCTTATACGCGTACCCTGCCAGTACGTTCGAAAGCCCTCTGCTCTCCTTGTGTCCCGTGAAGCCGACTCTAACTTCATCTCCAGATCCTGCGTTTGTCCCTGTCCCAGTGCGACAAGGCTTCGGTCAATTTGTAACCCATGCACCTCCACCGCCCTTCGGGCACGCACATCCTCCTCCCATCCCAGCCGAATCACAAGCACCAGTCCCCGCGCCTCCTGCCGCAGAACAGCCCAAAGGAAAGACCGACTGGCCAGAGTCAGTTCGGCAATATGTCCAGCGGTCCTTTTTGCCCCAAAACCAGGACCCATCGGTCGCCCGCTCTGAAGTCGAGGCCAAATTGAAAGAAACCATCGGCACGGCCAAGGAGAATGGCTCCCTGTACACGATTAATTGGGATTCCGTCCCTTTGCCCCAAGCCCTCGTGAAAGCCGATCGGGATGCACTTTTTAAGAGTGGTGTTTCGCCGATGTCGCCCGCGTCCGATTCCCTGCTGGGGTCGAAGAAGAGAAAGTCTTCCGAATTTGCCAGCGGTGACTCGCCTCAGTCACCGTGGCGCGCTGCTAACTCGCGGTCCCTCGGGGACCGCATCTCGTACCCTTCCCCTGATAAGCGCCTTGCCACCGAAGACTCTACGGCAAAGCCCAGTAAGTTACAGAAGGAGGCCAACAAACGAAAACGCCGGTTCGAGAACGAATACAAGTCCCTTTATCGATCGCCAAGCCCAACACCACCGTCTTCTGGACCAATAGTCGGGACGTCCCAGATACTGGAGAAGAAGTACCTCCGCCTTACGGCCCCCCCGATCCCATCCAACGTGCGACCCGAAACCGTACTACGCCAAACGTTGGACCTCTTGAAGAAGAAATGGCGAAAGGAGGGCAACTATTCCTACATTTGCGACCAGTTCAAATCCATGCGTCAGGACCTCACTGTGCAACGAATCAAGAATGACTTCACTGTTTCCGTCTACGAAATCCACGCCCGGATCGCCCTGGAGAAGGGGGATATTGGTGAGTATAACCAGTGCCAAACACAGCTGCGATCCCTCTACGGGATCGGCCTCAAGGGCAATGATGTTGAATTTAAGGCGTATCGTATCCTGTATTTCATCCACACTGCCAACCGTACCGGGTTGAACGACACCCTGGCAGACTTGACAGCAACAGAGAAGGAGGAGCCGGCGATCAAGCACGCCCTGGAGGTGCGCTCAGCACTGGCCTTGGGCAACTACCACAAGTTCTTTCAGCTTTACCTGGACACACCCAACATGGGAGCATATCTCATGGATATGTTCGTTGTGAGGGAGCGTCTCGCAGCGCTGTGCAACATGTGTAGAGGGTAAGTCCTTTCCCTGTCTGTGCAGCGGGTTCATGCTAATTCCGCTTTAGATACAAGCCCGACGTGAAGCTTCGCTTCATCACCGAAGAGCTTGCCTTTGAGTCCGACGCGGATGCCGCCCAGTTCATTATCGATCACAACGGCCAGCATCTTCTTGAAGATCGGCAAGATCACATCGCCTTTTTGACTGGGAAGGCTGGCGGCCTCTTTGAGGCTGCCAGGTCCAGCGCCTTCCGCAAAGTCGACATCAAAGGGCAGATCTGATGCCCGACCTTGTTTTCTTGCTTCCTCCTTGCTTCCCCCCTTTTCATCGCTCTTGCAGCATCTTACCACTTGTCCGTGGGAGCATCTCAAATCGTCTGATCAATTTCGACGACATGCATATTGATATCCGTGAACGACAGCAGTAAACTCCCTTCTTATCGAGGCGCGCTCCCGTGCGCCAGGCAGCTGAAAGTATCGACTTACCACGTGGACGACCCGAAATGAAGTCGCTTTTCTCTCATGTCGAGATTCAACGTTTGTCCAACCGCCGTACTTTTGCATCTCACATTTTATGACTGGCGGGCTTGGGCATTAACAGCAGCAATAGAATTATCCGTGAGGGTAATTTGCGAATGGGCGGCGTTTGATTGGAAGCATCACATCATTTTGGCTCGGAGCGGAGTTCCTCAATTGATTCAGGCTTGTGCAGCGCCACTGGGCCCCCAAACCTCGCCGTTCCTGCGGCTGTTTACGAGGCTCCAGAAGGGCTTGCACTGCCGAACGATACCCTTTGGAACGACCTTTAATCGGCATCTTCCTGGATAGAGGAATTTTGTTTGATGGCGCTCTAGCGACTTGTGGATAGTCCAGTTTAAGCAGACAGTCTCAGCAATTAAAATCCGCATTTAATTCAGTACAAACACGTCTTTGGATAGTTGCTATTAGGGTAGATGTGCCTTAAACCTTTGTGCCTGGCCACTGTAGGGTTGAAATGTACCCATAGAGGCGTCGAGCTGCCAAGCACTGCCGCTGTAGAGCCTATGAATCATGCGCAGGCACAGCATCGATCAACTTGTGACGCTCGACTTAATAGGTAACAAGATGTCGAACGTGTCATTGAGGCCACAGAGATCTCAGAGTTGCCGGCAGCACTCACATATTGTTGACTCAGCCTCCGCGCCCTCATTGTCGTAGACGACGTTCACTTGCCGCAGTCCCCCCAGGACCCGCTGCCATGTTTGACGAAAGCAGAGTCTATTCAAAGTCCCGCCTAAGCACAGGTGGAGGCCATCTGCTGACTGACTGAGGCTATCCTTCCACAAGAACTTGCTCAGCACATGCTATCAATCAATAAGGCAGTTGTCATTATGGCCCAGCCTTGATCCACAACTACTCGTGCATTGGTGTTCAAACTTGATGTTGCCATTATCATCTTTGCATTTGAACAACGATTGGTCTATGTCATCTACGTCTGGATATGCGGGTAGTGGGAACCAGTCTTCATAAGCCTTGGCGCGTTGATCCCAGCAGTTTCTACCCATTTGTCAGATAGAAAACCGCAGATAGGGCTAAGATTTCGTGTTCTCTTTTCTCAGGAGAGTGTGACTGCAGTAATCGTTGGGCAAGCACAGCCCGCAAAGTTCAATGAAATTCTTCCTGTCTGGAGTGCGTCTACGTGACCATCAGCTGAGACGCAACTGGCTAGGGATCATCCGCATCTAACCAACCCGCTGCCTTGGCCCATCCTTTGGACGCTCACACTCCTCCTTCGGCTTCCATGTCGCAAGGCACGATGGCTTTAATTTTTGCAGATACCCTAAGTGCAAGGAGGCGGATTTTAAACTAAAGAGCCTCGACTTCACATTACGAAGGTCCATGATGTCGCTTTTAGGCCTTTCCGGCGATAGTATGCCGTGTCGGTAGTGACAGTATATTTTGGTGCTTAAAGTTCTACAAATGTAAAACCCGCAACTAATATTAATTGCAAACACAGAGGCGAAGAGTCCATCATTTGCCAAAAAGCTTGTCAAAAGAGGCTGGGTCCATTTGGCCTTGGAACGCGCGGCTTTTCTCCGTGGTGGTCAGGCTACCGAACGATTGATCGACGCCAGGTTGCGCTACGCCGACTATCCCTTGCATAGCGATCGAACCGTTTTCTGTGTTCATATCACCGAAAGTCTGCCCAGTTCGCCGTGCGCGGATCGCCATCAAAGTTCTTTGGCAGACTTCTTGAAGGCTGGCCGTCAACTGCGCGCTCGCGCTGCCATTGCCATCGTCTTGTGAGTCTGTCTCTCTCGTAGACAATTGCTCGCCTTGGACGATTAGAGCCCGTTCTTGTGCGTCGAGTTGGGTTCGAAGATGTTCGATATCCCTAGAGGCTTGGCTTGAAACGATACTGTTTTACAGTCTGGTGTCAGCGGAGCCCCCTCATCTACAAACGTGGGTTCGTACAGCGTGATGGAAGACACAAGCATGGTCATTGTCGTCTGACATTCCGCCAAGTTTCTATTCAGTCTTTTCATCTTCGACTCGTTCAAAATTACATTAATCCTATCACGTTTGCTGAAATGCGAAGACCCTGAATGACTGGTGACACTTGTTATGGTACCTATGGACTTCTGGCAAAATTCTTTCGTCGATTCCAGCGCGTTGCTGAGCCCTATCTTCTCCAGAACGGAATCGAGTGCATCTGTCGTGGAGTTCTCTTTGAGTATCTCCGCTAGTGCGCCTAACGTCATTTCCGTCTGAGAGAGGATAGACTTGCACTGCGATACGGATTCTGGCGCATCCGCGAGACCATCGACAACCTTGTAAAGCGCCTTAGCGCTCTGCAACGCGGCCATTGCAATCCCAGTAACACCGGCAGTGATACTGAGGGGATCCATGGCCGATATAGCGGGGCCTCGGACCGTCGTTCGTTAGATTCGGCCTTTGTGATGGAACTGGTTTCGTGGTTGCTCACCCGCATCATCAACAGCCGTGTCGACATTAAAATCCCCGCACACGTGATCTCGCCAGCCTGCGTCTACGAGGAGAATTCTCTATTTCGGCCATCATCCTCGATCGGAGACCGTGAGTCCAGGTTAGAATCGCTCTATATTGCATTCATACGCGTTGCATTGGCCCGTGCCGTACTGGCCGGTGTGGAGCACACTATGGACTCTGTGGAGCAGCGCTTCGGCTCGGCGGAAGCTTCCCACGGCGCTAGGGTGTTCCAGGGTCTCGTTAACGGACCTGTCCACATCCACCGTGAGTCAAAGTCTAATCTATTACCCGCTGATAACAGACAACAACTGACAATACAACAAGATGAAGGAGCGCAACAGCACGTCGCGCGGCGGATAATCCCATTCCCGCGCAATGAGGAGCTGGTGAACCGTGACGTCTTCGCCACGCTGGACCGGCTTCTCCCCTCCTCGTCCGATTATCAGAGCGCGGCGCTCTGGGGTCTCGGTGGCTCTGGGTACATGTAGATTCACCGCTAGCTTAGACTACATCCTACTGACTGAAATAGGAAAACGCAGATTGCTCTCGAGTATGCCTACCTTCGGAGCCGGGACTCGGCCTGCTCCGTGTTCTGGGTCCACGCCGACAATGAGACGACATTTACGCAGGACTACAAGGTGATTGCGAAGAGGCTGGGCCTAGTAGATAGTCTGGGCGGGGAGGAGCTTCTGACTGCCGTGCGTGAGCGGATCGAGGCGGACCCGTGCTGGCTGCTCATTGTTGATAACGCGGACAACCTCCAAGCATTTGGGGTGAGCAGGGCGCAACCAGGCACAGAGAAACTGCACAGTCTATACGATTTTGTGCCACGGGGCCCTGCAGGGACAGTTCTATGGACGAGCCGCGATAAGCGGATCGGTGGCAGCCTCGTCGGTGCCGGACGGGCGATCCACGTCACCAGCATGACGCAGGGAGAGGCGAGCAAACTACTCGAAACAGGTGTGGGTAAAATGATTGACGTGGAGTGGCAAGACACAGTTGCGCTGCTTGCTGAGCTGGAGTACCTGCCACTTGCGGTATCGCAGGCGGCTGCATACATGCGAAGAACGTCAACTTCAGTCGGCGCTTATCTGTCAAGACTAAAGGAACGCATGAAGAGATGGGAGACCCTCAGCGAGACAGAGTTCGACAGACACCGCAGACGGTTTGTGTCAAACAACATCCTGCAAACTTGGAACATCTCAATAGAGCATGTAAGGCAGGAGAACGAGCTGGCCTACGGTATCCTCCACGCGCTTGCGTTTTTGGACAACCAAAATATTCCGTTTGAATTGATTGCCAAGACATCGGAGATTATAGCAAGGCCAACGGAAAATGAAGAAGAAATCACGAGCATAGGCTCTACAAGCAGTCATGGCCAGGACAAGAACCAGCGAAGAAACGACCATATCCGAGCAGCAACTGTCCTTCTGCAGCACTTTTCCTTCTTGCGATTGCGCACGTCTGGCGAAGGAGATCAGGCCTTCGAAATGCATAAGCTCGTGCAAGAGTCTACGCAGTACAGCTTAAGCCTAGATGGAAGGCTGAAGGACAAAGCATATTTTTTACAGGCGGCATTTAAGTCTGTCACCGATCTATTCCCAGAATCACGGTGGGAGGTATGGGAGGACTGCGAGAGATATCTTGCACACGCACAGAGTGCAGCCAAATGGGCCGGGTTGCATGATCGCGAGGTAGACGCAGCGGCACTTTTGTCTCGAGTGTCGGACTATTTGTTTGATCGCGGGAGGTGGAGAGAAAAGGAACCCGTGGACGAAAAAGCGTACGAGTATCGGAGAAATTTTCTCGGCGAGAAGCATCCCGACACACTCTCGAGCATGGCATTGCTAGCTTCAGCATGCCATCGTCGGGGGAGGTACGGCGAGGCGGAGAAGATTAAAGTACGAGCGCTAGCACTACGACGTGAGGTTCACGGCGAGAAGCATCCCGAAACGATCAGGAGCATAGCTTCGCTAGGCTCGACGTACTTTGCAACGGGGAGGAACGACGAGGCGGAGAAGATTTATGTCCAAGCGCTAGCACTACGACGCGAACTTCTCGGCGAGAAGCATCCCGAGACGATCTGGAGTATAGCATCGCTAGGCTCGACGTACTATGCAATGGAGAGATACGACGAGGCGGAGAAGATTCACGTTCAAGCACTAGCACTACGACGCGAGGTTCTCGGCGCGAAGCATCGCGATACGATCAAGAGCATGGTGTCGCTAGGCTTGACGATCCGTGCACAGGGGAGGTACGACGAGGCGGAGAAGATTCACGTCGAAGCGCTAGCACTACAACGCGAGGTTCTCGGTAATAAGCATCCCGAAACGATCAGGAGCATAGGGTCGCTAGCCTGGACGTACCATATGCAGGGAAGGTATAACGAGGCGGAGAAGATCATGGTAGTAGTGCTTGAACAACAACGCGATACTCTCGGTAAGACTCATCCCGACACTCTTACAACTATGTACTCCCTCGCATTTGCTTCGTATACCGGACATCGATATCCCGAAGCGTTGGCTATCATGCAAGAATGTTTCCAGCTGCGGTGTGAGGTGTTAGGCCAAACACATCCCTCTACCCGACTGTCCTTAGAAGTATTGAATTCATGGAAGGACTGGAAGAAAAGCCCCAGAATTGCCGAGCAGCCAGGCGTATAGTTCACTACGCCAGAGCCAAGATTTCACGGTAATCGTTCGCTTGGACTTAACGGAGGCATGAGTAAAGGATTGGATTAGAGACATGGAATAACACTCCACCTAAGCAAAGAGATGAAAGAATTGCAGTCTTTGTGACCCTTACTCAGCGTGGTGCGTGGACTGCATGGAACGGACCGGGTCCACGAGCCACACACATTGATCCCCTTAGGAGCGTGCCTTAAACTACTTGTTCCACCGAGCGGTTTTGGCCTTGTTATCATCACACGCAGCCACATCGATCAACTTTTGGCGTTCAACAAGGTATTCACGGACACTGGAGCAGGATGATGATAGTATAAACGGACTCAAGTTCCCGAACAATTTATCGACAGAGCATATCAATGTCTCACGCTCAGTCCGCCGTGTTGGCTCAGTCTGCCGTGCGGAAATAAGCAGTGGACGTGACGCCGAAGCAATCGCCCTCATGAGCATGGACGGTAGGACCATGCGGGTCCGCTGACACGGAACACTTCTCATCTACCCAGATCGTCGCGTCTCCTCCATGCCATCTGACCGAGCCACTGTCACCGGCAGCCTCCGTCAGAACCGGAACACATTGTCTGCCGGAACCAGATTGCGACTTCACAACAGACGTCTTACAGTTATCGTCTTTATAAAACTCGAGCTTCCATGCCATACAAAGATGGTCCGCCAAAAGTATAGCCGCCGGCACAGTCGTAAACCGCATTTTCGCAGAATAATTAGACGTACTGCTATAGACGATTAGCAGCATCATGACCAACACAATACGAAGCCCTTCAACGACCATCCGCCTTGGCGTCATGCGGCCAAAGGAATTATTATCGTCATTAACTGCGGGGTAAAGGCATGGTGAAGACACAACCAACGAGTTGCTGCTGTGCGTCGATTTGCCAACATCATAACCAACACAATACGAAGCTCTTCAACGATGATCCGCCTTGGCGTCATGCGGTCAAAAGAACCAACGTTACCCATTACATGTGATGCCAAGATATGCCAAAGACATGAGAAACAGGGATCACGTCTTAATCCTCCTGTGACTGGTTCGGGTCTCACTGCACCAGCGATGGTGCCGGTCGGCTTAGGTCACGTAGATTTGCCTTGAGTTTGTTGAGGCCGACGAACACACCGAAGGCCGAGTGCAACGACTCTTGTACGGCTAAGAAAAACGAGCCTGCCCAAGCAGGCGCGCGATGACTTAACACAACAGCGGTGGTTGGAACTTAAAGACAGTATCTGACATATAGGAATTGCGACCTTGTATGAATTCAACGGTAAAAGACACGAGACGCAACAGCGGCTGTCCAAGTGGGAGGGAAACCAGGAAATTCATTGTAAAAGCTATGAACGATGCAACATTCGTGCTAACAAAAGTGAAGCCCAAAGTCCGAAGCAGTCCGCTTGAAGCCTCCGTCATGAAACGTCAAACGTGAAGCATGAGAGACCATCTGTCTTCCAAATACAGATGTGTCTTTTGTGTTCCTATAATTTCAGACCCTTCGGTGTCCACCGCTCCTTTTCGTGTTTTCTGTTCTCCCTTTCCTTGGATACGTATCTGCATCATCCCCCCAACAAACTATACGCCGCTATTCGAGTCTTGCTTGCCCTCGGCGTCCGGGCCGCTGTGAGAAGACTCTGCTATGCTGTTGGGGTGTTCGTGACTGAATTTGACAAGAACATCCCATTCTCGAGAATAGACCGTGTACTTCCACCGCCCCCAACCTACTGAAATATTCAGGCTGGCCGTGTAAGGCTTGGTATGAGTATGCGTGGATACAGATAGCGGCCTACTGTCGCCAACTCCCCCCTCGGCTACAACCTCCCAGTCCGGCTCGACAACAAATTCGCCTTTGTCATCATTCAGCTCGTGATCCGTCCGGGAAGAAGGAGGCAGTCCGGCGATGTCATCGTCTAATATAGTTAGTAAGGTGCATAATGAGATCTATATCTTAGCACGCACCTCTCGATGGGTTGGGTTTGACATGTACCCCTTCGGTAACCTGGGGGATGCTCTCCGGGGAATGGCCTTCTTGATGTTCGACAGGCGGGGGCGGGGTTGTCCGCTGTGCCCTGCGACTCTCGCTCCCTTCTGCAGCGACCTGAAGAGACCGACTTTTTTCTCGTGTGGGACTTGTCATGACAGCAGGAAGAATTCGTGTTTATGCTATGTTTTGAAGGGCAAGATTGGGAAGGTGTACGTAAAGTAGGGCCAAGGTTGAGCGATGATTTAATAGGGGATCATAGTGGCAAATAACGGGGGCCGGAAAGACTACCCGGACCATGCAATGATGACGTGCGGAGCTATTCTCCGGGCGTTAGGAAGCAGAATGTATGAGCCGTTGGTTGGCCGAACCCTTCGAATGTCGGCCCGAACGAGAGATGTACTGGTCGCAGGGATTATTCATGCAGACCAATGCAATGTAACGACCGGAGGTTTGAATTTGGATGATGGTCGACACGCGTGATTCTTAGAGGAGTGCAAGCTTGTTGATGTTGGACGTGAAAGTCACGACCGTGTACTCCGTAGTCAAAACGAGAAGTCGGCTTACGGGATGCCGTTGGCCACGCATCGCATGATATCAAGTGCAATGAGGTCACCAAGTAAAGAAAACCAGGCTCGCAGCCGAGGTGCGGCAAGAATGAAATGGGAGTTTGTTGGTAGGAATGAAGCCCAGCAGATGGATCGGCAGAAAGTGATGTCAGAGCAACGAGTGTCGAGGAATCGCGAGCAGACAATGTCTATATAAAGGTAGTTGCAGCCGCTCAGCATTACTTTCTTATAGGTGATGAACAAACGAACGAGCAGTAGCAAACTACAACCCTTAACTTTAGCCAGCTCTACAAACTCGCCATCAAGGGCCAGCTCCCTTTACCACAAGCATTATGAAGGTAAGTTCCTACCCCTCGACCTCATACTTCTATAAGTCGTACGGCTAATGCTACAGTATATAGGTCGCAGTTGTATTTGTCGCGCTACTCAGCGCTGTGCCATTTATGGTGGCTGGAACCGCAATTCCCGATACCGAGGGCATTGCAGATGCGATAAAGGCCAGGGGAGATGATGATGGTGAATGGACCCTGATCTTAACGTCGGATTTGGACAAGGATGGCCAATGCGGCGGAAACTCAGAGACACTCAACGGCAAGGACAAGGAGAGTGGGTGCCTGAAGCTCCCTAGCTATACGATGTGCGGTAGCATCAAAGTAAATACTGGGTGGTTGAACTGCCTTTTCGAATTCAAGGACAAGGACTGCGAAGACAAGGCTGCAAAGGAGGTTACTGTGGATAAGGGCGAGGAGAACAAGAACTTAAAGCTGGACCACCTCCGGTTTGTTACGGTCAAGTGTAGCGAATAAGGTGCTGGAAGCATGAGGTACTTAAGTATTTTTTTCCCTACTAATGGGGAGTAGCTCTGACCAACAACGTCCAGTTGCCTAGAGGTCACGATCAGGGCTCGTACGATGTGTCACACGTCCAAGTTACAAACTCCAACGGCGACAAAACATTGGTTTGACTTCGCGGGTTGTAGAAGTGTAGCACCGTCTCTTCCAAGTTCCCAAGAGACCGTGAGCGCGGAGCTGCTTGAGGCAATGAAAACAAAACCGAAGTAGTAATGTTCAAGACAATGCGTTTTGGCTCTACTGCCGGACCATTCGATGGAGGTATGGGATGCGATAGTGATGCTTGCCGCCTGACAGAGAGCGGAGCCGCTTTCACAGGCAAACAAAGGTAGCAGGGCTTCTGCCCAATCAGGGGCAATGCAAAGTAAGGCAACGCGCTGAATGGCAGAATACGAGCGGCTCGGCCTGTTCCTGATTTGGCATTGCCTGCAGACAAAGGAGCTTGGAATGGTCTTGGCGGTCCCTCGTCAAGGTTGGATTCGATTCTCATTTGTTGCGTGTGAAATTTATATAGCAATTCGCCTCCGTCAGCATCATGAAGAGCTGCGCAATCAGATTTGCCACCGTTAAAAATGAGAAGATGCAGAAAATCAAGGCACCAAATAAGCCAGTAATGATGAAGACCAGATGCATGGCTCCACATCGCTTTCGGTTCCTCGGCAGCCAGGGTTCCTGGACTGGAGAAACGTGCAGAAGTCGCATGAAGTATGAAGCATAAAAAATGGAGCTTCTTCAAGCGCGGACATGCACAGCAAGAGTATGTCGCCATCATAACCTTGGCGGCGCGCGGATGAGTATTAACTCTATTTAGCACCGCAGGGTGAATTGGCAAGCAAGATGACAACGGAGTCCCGTGCATTAACGTGAATTCTGAGCGTTTAAAACTAACACCACGATGGCTTCGCGGGAAGCGGCAGGGGTGCCTGGACAAGCTTGCGGCCAGGGTAAGGCGCCCCCGTCGATTGATGCGCAGACATGGATCCATGGATGCCCAGTTGGTCGTGCTCTCAGTGCTGCCTAGAGGCAGGTTAACGACAAGACACTACGTCGATTTCCAACCTCCTGCCGGCCCTTCGCTCCATCATCTCTCAGTCAAAATCAGTGTTACTGCGATAACATGGCTTCAACGTCAACAGAGCCCGTCAGGGGCATCAAGCAGACTTACAGGGAACGGAGAGAGCAGTTACGCAACGACTTGATTGCGGGACGGGACCTCGTGGCGACCACTCTTTCCACCCCTGATGAAATCCTCCCTTCTGCAGCGCTACGAGACGTTGTGCTTGGTCGAGCCGGTTTTCCTCGAGACGAAGAGGCTATGGTGCAGCGCATTACTAAAAACAAATTCAAAGACCGTTTTGGACTAATCGACGCCGCTGCAAGACCCGACGATGGTCGCTTCCCTGCCCTTCTAGATGCTTGGAAATTGATCATCTGTGACGTGCGCTTTCTCGAGGAAGGCGATAGTTTACAGGACGCATATGAAGCACAGCTCCAAGAAGAGGAGCTCCAAACTTCGGCGGAGCGTGCTAGAGAGGTCGTCCGGAGAGAAGATGAGAAGATGGGCAGGAGGAATGCTAGATGGTTTATCCCTGTTCTCGAGCGCCTATCATCCGATCAGCTTGCGCAAATGGACCGACAGGGTGAGAATGCCACCCAGGCAATCTGGAAACAAATCTCTCCCGCGCCGCCAGCGTGGATTCAGCAGATTGCTAGTGCCGGGCTGCCTTGGGGTTTCGTGTACTACAAGACCAGCAAGGTCGAGCAGAAACACGGTCACCAATGGGACGATGTATGGGACTGGACTTCTCACCAAACCAGCTTCTTACGCGATTCTCCTTGGGACAAGCGCTCTGTTGGATATGCATGCTTGTCCAGAATCCATTGCGGGGGAAATGAGTCTATCGTGATGGATCTCTTCACCGAACACTGGCCCGACGGGCTAACTGCGGGAGACTTGGCCGAAGACGATGCCGTGCGACAGTAAGTCAAACAGGTTGACCTCTGGTCCCGGGTCGAACGGCGTGCTAATCACTTTGCAGACACTTCAAAGGCTACAGAGAATCACTGTCATCTCCTGGCATCCTGCGCAACACGTTTATCGTAGTCGATTCTGATGAACTTCCCGAATGCCATGAGGACGTTATTCGCAATAAAATCTACAATTTCTGGGTCTGGGCATACGATGCTGACTGGGACCCTGTGACATCAAAAACAGCCGCTGTATCAGACGACGGAGAAGAGTACCAAGGCCGAGTCAAGGTGTCGATCTACTCTTTGAAGGCATGGTTCTACGCGGCTCGCTACGAAGGTGTTAGCCTTCGGGACATGTGGCTCAAAGCGCAGAGCCATCCCCTGAAGCAATGGATCTGCCGCTCCAAAGAGCTGGAGGAATGGGACCATGAGCCGTACATTTGAACCTAGCCAGCCATTTAGTGTTTTTGTTTGTTGATTACAATACGTCATTCAGAGCTGTTATTAATCGTTTAAGCTGCGACTTATTGCTGTGATGAAATGGGGGGCACGGCTCGACGTTGCGTGCATGTGCGGTCGGCGCAGAGAACTAGCTTGTGAAGCCTGGTTGCGAGATGAGGTTCGAAAACGTGGAGGTAAATATAAATCAAGAGAGTTTATCACGTCGCCATGGGCCGGGGCTACTGCTGGGCGGTACGCCTGTGCTCGGTGCTCTGTGCATGTAGGCAAGGCATCCAACGTAAGGTACCTACCTACTGTGCAGAGGGCTGTGGGAGGACTCGCGCAAGCAGAGGCCAGATAATAAAATAAGGTATCATTTGTGAGCTGTGCCAAGCCGTCGCCGGTTGAAAGCGGTTCTGGGATCCTTGTGGCTAGGCTGGAAATCGAATGGCGATCCGCAAAGGGCCGGGAGCCCACGATTCAGCCCGGCAGCGCGTGCTAGTGCGCGATATTCCAGAGGCTGTCAACCAACAAAACAAGAATTTTTTTGTGATTGGGGGGACTGGCGTGTGCGCAGGCCAGTTTCTTAGTCGCGATTTGGCCGCACCCAAGGCAGCGGATCCCTGCGTTTCTCCGTATTCGGTGGAACGAATTAAAGGATGGAAAGGATGGAAAGGATGGAAAAGGATGGCTGCTGGTTCGTACTCGGGGCGCCGTGCGACGGACGGGCATGTGCTGATGGGAGCTGGCGCAGGCTGACGCTGGAGCCCAAAGAGGAAAACGGCCCCGGGACGGGAGGCTGCGTGCGCGCACCCAGCCTAAGAGTAGAAAGGCGCGCGTGCTGCTTGGATAGGCGGCACCTTAGGTGCGACTGAGAAGAGTCTGTGGTCGATCGAGGTAGGCAAGGTCTTCATCATGCGCATGAATGCGCGGCAGGGCTTCCGTGATGCCGCGCTGCTCGGCGGTTCGCATTGGCGGCCACCAAGGGTCTGCCCCTGGAGGGCCAAGCACCAGCGAGCTCCAGCTCCGGGGGGCGCATCGACGCCGCGACCCCCCTTTTAACGCCCGATTTCCCCCCCACCCCTGGCCGTGCGCTTTAGCGCCCCGCCGTCCTCCCATTCCACCCTCCGGTCCTGGCGGCTCCAGAACTTCCCCTCCTCGTCGTACGCATCTTCGTCGTCCCATCTTCGTCGACCGAGCCCGTCACCGTCGTCGCATCCCCCGTCCTTGCCTCGCTCGCCTCGACGCACCGTACGCGTAGACAGACGGCGACCTGCACCGGCAACGCATCCCCTGGCGCCGGAGCACGACATTACTCGCGCGCTGGCGACGACGACGCACACACATCGACTCGTCGCAATATCGACCCGTCCAGGACGCACAGGGAGACGGCCAGGCACCTTCGACGCGACCCCCGCGACTTTCACAGACCTCCAGAGACCGGACACGCTCTGGTAACACACCTGTAGAGACGAACACCATCTCTCTGCGAGCTCCCGTCAGGCTGCCATCCCGCATCAGCTTGCGTCGACCACGAGCGTCTCACGACCTCTCGTCATTTAAACCGCCGCCGATTTCACGCCCGCCCTGCCGATCAGCGGACCCTGCTACACCTACGCCATCGTCAAATCAAGAGCAACTGATTCTAGATTCACCGTACCGCGGATATTCATCACCTCGGCTGGAAGGGAGCTTAAGACTCTGCGGCTCTTTCGTCCCATACTTTCGACCCCCGACCCCGCCTACACCAGTGCCAGATTTGCGATTGTTGCGAGACGCATCATCCCAAAATGAAGGTTCGTCACTGCCCCGACGTTGAAACTGGGTTGCCCTGCAAGACTCCTCGTCCTCCTGTGCTTATCCGCTTGCCTTGCGACACCTCGCGCCTGCGCTTTCCGAGAGCTCTCTGCCTGCCTTTTGCCTTCCCTTTGCTTCGCACCCCCGCATTCCATCTCGCTCTGCTACCGATGACGCGCTCAATCCCCACGTCTCGGTCGTCATCGAATCGTCTGAAACCTAGCTAACCGCGATGGATCTTATCAAGGCCCTACGGCGGTCCATGAAGGGCGACAAGCACAAGGCGCAAAGCCCGTCAATCGGCTCAAAGTCGGCCCTGGCCATCGTGCCTCCCAAAAAGGTCATTCGAGCAAACGACGACTACCGCCCCGATGAAGCACTGGTCCAGAGCTTCGCGAAAGCCGGAGCCCAGGTGCTGAGTTTCTCCAAAGGCGACTTTTTCCACGTCATCGGCCGCGAAGACGATCCCCATTGGTACGAAGCCTGCAACCCTGCTCTGCCAGACGCCCGCGGCCTTGTCCCCGTCTCGTATTTCCAGGTCTTGGGACGCACCGAGAGGGATAGCGCCCAGTCAGATGGCGGTCGACAGCCATTTGCGAAGAGCCCAGACCACGACTCGGGCTACGGAGAAACCGCCATACAAAGCCCCCCAGCCGCACCTCAGCGTGGCTCCAACTCTACCAAGGCTGGGGGCATCCTCCACGCAACGGTTCACTACTCATTTGCCGCCGATCCCGGACGACCAGACGAGCTGTCGGCCGAGAAAGATGAGCCGCTCATCATCATCGCGCAATCCAATAGCGAGTGGGTTGTTGCAAAGCCCATTGGAAGACTGGGCGGGCCTGGGCTCATCCCCATTGGCTTCATCAACATATACGATGAGTCTTCCTATCGAACGAACCCGCCGACCCCCGTGGAAGAACCCTTGGAAGCCCTCAGGAAGGCAGGAGTCCCGACCGTCGAGGAATGGAAGAGGATGGCTGCGCAGTACAAGAACAGCAGCATCACCCTTGGCAAATTTGATGGCTCCAGGGGTCCCATGGGGCAGGAGCCCGGACTAGAACAGAGCCTGGAACGCATGAGCCTTCAGCAACAAGCTTTCCGGCAAAGCCAGCTGAATGGCAATCAGGTGAGTCCACGCCGCATTCCGCCAAACTCGCAAGATATCATCTCTTGCCGTCTGTGATTTCACCGCTGACATCCACCATAATAGCAGCAGGGCGCATATGGCCAGGCTACCGCAAGCCAACAGCCAATTTCTCCAGACCAGTACGTTCCCGAATCGGCATCGCAACTCTACGCACCTGTTTGGGCTCGCATACCGCGGTATTGCTTTGCGGAAGACAAATATTGGTTTGTCATCGAGGCCGAACTCGAGGATGGCCGTTGCTGGGAGCTGTCACGATACTATCAAGACTTTTACGACTTCCAAATCGCCCTGCTCGCCGAGTTTCCCGCCGAAGCCGGCAACACTGGCTCGCAGAAGCGCAGTCTCCCGTACATGCCTGGCCCCGTCAGCTACGTCACTGACGCCATCACCGAGGGTCGGCTGTATAACCTGGATGCCTATGTCAAGAACCTCCTGAACCAGCCGCCGTCGATTTCCCGATGCGACCTGGTCAAGCTGTTCTTTGCACCTCGAGAAGGAGACTACGAGATCGATGCCATCGTAAATGGAGAGGAGGAATACCGGCTATCCCAGGGCTCGCACCAATCATCTGTTGAATCGCCCGCCAATGCTGCTTCCAGGCAGTCGTCTCGCAACAACTTGAACGGCTATGGCTACTCGGGACTGTCTGCGACGCCTCGGCAGGGCAGCACTTCGAACCAAGGTAAGGCGTTACAAGCTCGCTCTTACATCAGTTTCTCACTCTCGTACAGGTGGCTCTCAGCCTCAGCAGCCAGGTGCAGCGGCAATGAAGATCAAGGTCAAATTCAAGGAGGACGTGTTCGCCATGAGGGTACCCACCAATATCCAATTCCAGGAGCTCCACGACAAGATACGCGACCGAGTCAAGGCAACTGCAGGCGAGCGAGTGCAGCTCTTCTACCTGGACGATGCATCGGGCAGCCAGCAGAACCTGATGAGCAATAACGATCTCGACTTTGCCCTGCGTCGAAATGAGAAGCTCACAGTCTATGTCGAAGTTGTCTGAAACGACTGCCTTGATGCGGATTAAAAACGACCCCAGATACCTCAGCACTGATGCCAGTACTGGCAGCTCTTGTTAATTGTTCTCTTCGCCTTACTTTGAAGGGCAATGGTTGCTTATTTTAATTCTTCTTCTGCGGGTTTGGAATGACGCCTCCGGCATAATTTCAACCTCGCTCGGATATTTTGTTCTTCTTTTCGATCGCGCCTCAAATCGCGACATATCCAATGGTCTTACCAAGGACAGTGATCACGACTTTTCTGAACTCGGGTGTCGCTTCTTGAAGGCAACGGGATGCACGGTCAACTTGTCAGGGTTGTGGCACTCACTGTTCGAAAGAGCTGTGGTCTTCTGGGTCTTCGGATCGACGCCCGAGTGGACGTGGAGGCTGCCATCATCCGACCTGCTCACTTGTTGGCCGACAAACCAACCCCTCCACTGGTGTGCGTTCCGACTTTGGGGACGATGGACGAGTACCCTAACTTCTTTCATTTGTACATTTTTGGGCGAGGAACCCGCTTGTGACCTTGTCGCCAACTTTACGCAGGATGACCCTGGCCTAGCAAAGGCGTTTTGGAAGCTGGTTTGTCACAGAATTTCTCTATCATGAGTCATGGGACGGCGGCTTGATACCTTGTAGGGGTTGAATTGTGGGATGGAAAGTGTGATGGATGGAACTGACTTGCAGTGATGAAGTGGTAAGCGTGACGAAGTTCAGGCTTGCAAACGAAGCATGATGAGGTTGAAGATGTAGCTGAGGCATGATATTCAGGGATGACGGATCGGGTGCTACGCGTGGCGTTGGCTGGCAGTCGGTGACTCCAACGTGCTTTTGCGAGGCATGAGGGGATGTGCTACAGTCAAATACATCTGAGATGTCCTTGAATTGCTCTCGCTCTGTTAATGTTGAGCTTCTATGCTATCTATTATGTGACACTGTTTTATCAATGTTCGGCCAACATGACGCTATGCCAAAGATGTAAGATGCAATATTTGTCCAAGTGCCTGATATACTAGGCGGAAGGAACGCCAAAACGCCGGGGAATGCGAGCTGAGAGGCAATGATACGCTGCTTTCTGGCTCACTCCAATCTCTGCATCAAGGTGCGCCGAGCCTTGAAGTTGACGACGCCGCCGACGCCGAAGGCGGGCACAATGCGACATATCCTGGCGGCGGAGCTGACGAGCCAGTTGGAGCGGACTATCTGCCAGCGGTCACGCCAGGACACAAGCGGCGGATGACCGGGGCGATTGTAAAGGTCGAGGCCGAGTAGGTGCAGTGGCGTGGAGGCGAACTGCACAGCGGCTGGGGCGAGGAACTGGGCGGCCGTCTGGCCAGAGAGGTGCCGCTTGACGTCGTCAGTGAGGCGTGCATCCAGGTAGGGCGCCAGCAAGGGCGGGACGTTGAAGGAGGCGAATATGGTGAGGCAATCGCGCAGCGTGAAGAGCGCATAGCAGGGGAGCGGGACGGGTCGAGGCACGCCTCCCGCTGGCCCGCCGAACATGCGGACGAAGGCGCGGTCCTTGTACATGCAGAGGGCGACGTTGGCGGTGGACGAGGCGGCGAATTTGCCGGCGCCGGCGGACACGGAAGAGGCGGGAAGCTCGGGATGCAGCACGGTCGAGGAGAAGGTGTCGAGGGCGTTGGCGGTGAAGTAGGTGCCGGCGTAGAGCAGCAGGATGAGGCCCGTGGGCCGCGAGAAGAGCGCCGAGGATCGCGGCGTGGTGAACATGGCGCGGACAGAGGAGCGAATGGACGAGGCGACGGAGGAGCGGCCCGAGGCGTTTTCCATGATGGAGCTGCGCGGCGTGTCAGCGGTCTCTCTTCTCCTCAACGGCGGACAGAGCGTACCGGTCAATGATGGAGATGACGGGCGCGATGAGGGCGCCCGCGGCGGTCGCACTGGCGAGGTCGCTCGCAAGCCGCCATTGGAGGTTCTTGGTGTTCCAGCGCGGTGACTGCAACGGCGGCTTCAGCGCCGGCGACGCCGTCGCGAGCGCGGCCTCGTCGGCGGAGGACTTGGACATGACGCCGTTCACCGCGGATGCTGCGAGCTGAGGCTTCTAACGGCTGGGCGACGCATCTCTCGAGGGTCTCCTTGGCAGGCGGGGAGCGTAGCTTGGCGTCGAATGATGCGTCGGGGAATTGGGAGCTCGTAAGCTCAGCTTCCTGCAGGATGGAGCTCGACTGACGACGGGGCCCGAGATCGGAGAAAACGACCCGGCGAGGTTTCCCGACGGCGGCTCCACACGTGGCTCGGGTCGGGCGCGGAGGACGGTCCGGCCGCTGAACAGGGTGGCGAGCCGCTGGGCGCATGACTGCTTCAACAGAGGCCTTCACATGTCGGGCTGCATGAAAAACGACGGGTACTGCGTATGCGGGTAAGTCTGGCCTCTCTCCCAGAGACGGGGGTGAGGCCTCTCCGATGTTGACATTCTGTGGCTCAGTTCCACGGTTTGGCTTCGCGCTATGATCCAGTGTACCAGCAGACAGTGTAGAGACAAGTAAGTAATCCGTACCTTGTACCACTAAGCCGCCGCTTTCATGCCGGACAATATGAATCATGCCGTACGGGATATGTACACTGACGCGATATACAAAACAGAATCCTCGCCACATCGTGGGCTTATCAGCAGTGCAGGACACTCGGTTTCCCCCTTGGCAAACATCACGATGTTGGTGATTTCTGGTAGCAGCAAGCGGTTGTTAATAAGAGCGGCATGCAGCCCCACATACCAATTCTGAGGGGTGGCGGCAGGGGCGGGAGTTGCCGCTAGCTTCCACAGCTCCCAGCGCATAGAGGTCCAGGACGGCGCACCTTGTATGTACATTGGGATCAGGTCCCTGCTGCGGCTAATCCTTTGCTCCAAGAGCTTTGTACCGCGTTTACCGTTTCTAGAAGGAGGCCAGAGCTGAGTTGGTTTTGCAACAATTACAGATCTTTCCCCAGGAACCCCTTCGCCAACGTTGTGACGATAGCCCACTGTTCATCCCGGTCTCCATCCAAAAGGCTCTCGCATTTTTCGGGGGTAAAAGTCTCCCAGACCCAGATGTAACGAGACTGAGAAGTGCTCATCCTCTTGAAGACAGTTTTGATCGCGTTTGAATCCATCACCAAATCTTGATCTGTGATTGGCTTCCCCGGCCAGGTCTCTGTCTCGCCGTCTTTGAACGTCGTCCAAAAATGCCCGATTCGTATGCACTCCAAGACTACGGCAGCCAAGCCGGCGGCAATGGCCGTGGCTACGGACGACCCCTTGTGAGCACCACCACCACCCAGCTCTTTATCCGTCATACTACCCTTTAGACGGATGTTGTGGCCAGGGAACAGGAAGTCCACCTTGCGTTCATCGACATAGTCGGCATTTTTGCCCAGGACGGTGGCTGCGCCGATGCGGATGATGTTGGCCTGGTTCGCGTCGTAAGGGTACGTATCGGCTCCTGTCTCACCCTGGTCGCTGGATGCGCACAGCATGATGATGTTGTCATCTACGGCCCGCTGAATTGCCTTGTTAAACTTCTTTCGCATTTCAGCGCTGGCTGGTCGTTTCACGGACCAGGACATGGAAATGATCCTAGCTCCGCGATCGACGGCGTGGTTGATGGCCTGAAGAGATGCGTTCAGGTTAGACTTCAAAGAGTGATTTGCTATAACAACGTGCGCATGGATACTTTGTCAGTACTAACCTCAATTACACTTGGTACATCGATGGTCAACTTGCTTGCCCTTTGTGTTCCCCCCCGAGTTGCCACCTTGATGATGTAAATATCAGCCGTTGGGCAAAGCTCGCGGATGAATTTCGCCATTGTAGTCCCATGATTGCTATCGGACATCCAGTAGGGAAAGTTTCGCCGGCCAGCTTCATCGAAAGCAAAGCTCGTTCCATGATACGTCTTCTCCTTGAGCCCAATGTCTGTGGTGTCGACCCCATCATCGATCAGGGCAATCTGCACTGGTGCGAGGCTATTATGGGCGGCAATGTCCTGGAATGAAGGTTGCTCGACCCGAAGGAAGGCCGTTCTGAAGTCTTTCATGGACTGCATCCAGAGGTCCTGGTCCATGCCGCCAACCTGACTGCTACTGTGGCCAGATTCGGCTCTTGCAGACGATTTTGCAGTCTTGTGACAAATCTTTGGAGGTGAAGTTTTTGGGTCTATCTCAGGATTGATCGAACCGCTCTGCTGAGGAATATTGTCCGGATCTAGTCGCAGTGTCGGCGTCGGCATCCGGTCCATCCTATTCGTCCCATCCTGCGATTCTTCCTCATTGTCTCTGCTGCTCTGTTGTATTGCAGCCCGCCAATTGAGCTCTAATCGCTCGTCAAAAGTTTTCTTCTGCTTTGACGTATCTGAGCAGAAATCAGAACTATGCTATTGTGATGCTGACGTTTAGCCATAGAAAGCAAGCAAGGTCAACAAGGGTACAATACCTCCGGCCAAACGATGACGATGAGCTTTAGTTTGCCAAATTGAGCGAGACTAGGGAGTCCGTCTACCGCACTCCAAGCATGTAGAATGGCGTTGTTACCACCCCACTGGAGATGCAGCTCTCGTAAGTTCTTGCCAATCTTAAATATGGTTGAAGGGCACAGATCCCTTCGCCGCCAGTCCAAGATTTCCACGTTAGCCCCTTCAAGAGCCTGCTCTATTGACTCGTTGCTGTGGTAGGCTCCCCTCGTCATATCGTCGACGATGACATGCAGAATTCTCTCTACGCCGCGTTCTTTCAAGAGCCAGCGGAAAATACGCGTCGCATCGTCGCGGCTCCTTCGGACAACTCGATCTTCACCCCTGTCACGCTTGAACTTGATGTTAGCGATAGATACATATTTAAGAGTCGTCTCAAAGCAAAGTTTATTCCAGTGGCTTTCGAACTCGGCGAATGTCATGTTGATCGGCGGGGCAGGCATGTAGTCAAACCATAATTGTTTGTCTCAAGTCCAAGATGTTAGCTCTCGGTGGTGACGGAAATCAAATTTGGAGGTCAAGTTGGGCAGCAAAATGAATCCCATACCTGGTTCGCATTTGACATGCAAGCAACGATGTGCAACATTGCATGACATAGCTCTCATACTCTCAAGCAACAAAAGATCTTTGATTTTCTTCGACGTCTCATTGGTGACGGTCGGGGTTCCCCGCGTCATGCTAGAGGTCACGGACGACGTCGCGAGTCCTTGTGATGATGCTGGCCTGTCTGGACTGGCGTCGAAGATGGTGCTCATGTTGGGGTCACCCGAGTCGTCATGAAATTCTGGCGTTGACAAAACATAGTGTTGGTAGACCGAGTTTTTCTCCTTGTCTCTCTTCGCCAGGACGGAAGGATCACGAGAAATGAGTTCTTGAATGATGTCGAAGCGTCCAGGCGTGCGGCTTGAGCACTCGACAGCCAGATGAAGCGGTGTGCGCCCATTGCTATTTGAGGCACGCAACATGGCATTTGGCGCCAAAGCAATGATGCCCAGAAGGAGTCTGTTGTTATCTTGTAGTGACTTGCTGGCTAGAGCGGCATGTAAAAATGTTTCCCTTGTCGGGTGGAGAGCCCACGAGTCTTTGCCCCGTTCAAGCGTTAGACGAACAGCCATGATTGTTTCCGGGAAACTTGGACGGCCACAAAACGGATAAAGAAAATTATGCTCATCGCATTTGATAGCTGTGTGAATAGGCGTGTACTCTTGATCGTCGACCTGCAGCAACATGTCCATGCCACCGGGTTGCAAGAGCATCCTCGCGACGAGATTTTGAACACTGGTGGCTTCCACGGGATTCGCACTACTGGCCTTGCCTGAGGCGAGGAAGTGCAGGAAGTTCTGGTCCCGCTTGGGGCTGATCAGCTTGACAAGATTTTCACTGTTATCTGCGACAAGCTGCTTGAAACGTCGGCGCCGAGCCTTACGGGCGGCGTCATCGTTGGCGTGAGTTCCTTCGATCGACTTGGCCTCAGCTAGGACCCTCTCAAACGTGGTCATAGCTTCGTCCTTCACGCCCCGACCGCCATTTGAGTTAGACTCAGGGTCGAGAGGAATTATTGATCGATAGCTGTCGCCCATGTTGAACGGAATATCATATCCTTTCGTGTCATACGCTTGATGGAGTACCCTGGGGTGTCGTTGCGGGAGGAGACTGGCGTGCTGTGTGATTGTTTAGAGAGCCTGTTTGATGTTTTTGCTTTGAGGGAGGCCTGCCGGGTATAGCTTCATAGACGGGGACAGATGTAGTTGTACCCGGCAAGCGGGGAAGGCTTGATACCTTCTACTTCTATTTTTATTTAGCTCGAGTGAGAGTTACTAGGTCTTCCTTGATGGAGGCGCGGCTTTTTTCAGCTTGAGCTCACCGATTATGCCTCGGGCTTTCCGAGTGGCCGATGAGTATTGGCTGGGGGTATGCAGGACAAGGCGACTTCATTATTGGCGCAATGATGTTACACGACTTGCGGGCGTTTATGAGATGTTACACGCGGGCGCTTAGATATGACGCGTCACATGTGGGCGGTAAGGTGTGATCATGGCTGTTCGCGCCTCGGGGCTACATTGCTCGGCATCGCATCCCAAGTGCGGCCAATGAGCCTATGAATTACTTGTCGTTCGCCGACTTCTCAAACACGTCGTTGATGGTATTCCACTTATCAGTCGTAGAACTTGTCAGATTCCCCATGCCGGTCTCCACGCCCCATAGTCAACACACCACGATGGAGCCCTACGACAACGAGGAAACCGATATCTGTTACCTGCCCGTCGACAACGATGATGGAGCTCTACTTTCCATTGATGCACCACTATACATTCGCGGCGACGACGCCAACACCTTCCACGCCAAGAACGTGTCCATGACAGATTGGCAGAGGTCCGTCGTCGTCGATCGCCTCACGAAAGCCACCACAATCCAATGCTTCCTCATCGCTGTACTGCATGGCAAGCTCAACCAGACCGCGGAGTCACCTTCGGCTACTCTGATGGTGTTCAAGTTCAGGCTCGAGCCAATCAAGCATGGACGACGCCTCGTTAGTGCCCGCATAGAAATTGAGTTCTTCTCCAAAGATCGCGAAGACACGGCGCCAAGGGTCCTGGCTGTTGGACTTGACGACCGCTGGACAATCAGTCCGACGGTTGACCATGAGGATCTTAAGAAAGAAGGAAAACTGAATCTCAGCTTAGCTGGGGTGCCCTTTGTGGGAGCGGGTGCAGAGGCGTCTGTTGTGAAAACAATCGGACGGGATATCAGTGATGCAACCACCATCACAGGTCGCAAGCACTTGGGTGAGGACATTCACTCTGGAGATTGCACGGCCTGCGGGTGGACCTTGCTGGAGAATCAAAAGCGAAAGACCGGTATTCCTTATTCTTTTACCGTACCAGTCCTGATTCAGCGGCAAAGTGACAAACAGTTCAACGCGAGCGTGAGCTTGAAGGTGAAGGGCAACATACGGACTATCACAGACACGATGTTTAACAAGATCCCGGTTGACGACCCGGTCCTGTTCAATCCCACCATCAACTCTCCAACTCAGACACCCAAGAAGAAAGAAGGTCAGAGCACTAAGGAGAGGGGTGGTAAAAGGGCCGCTGTGGAGTCAACAGTGCAGAAATACGCGAGGAGCGAGCTCGGGGAATGGGAAACGAAGATGGACGAGCTCACACAGGTACTCTTTCGTACAGTCTATGAAGGTGCTGAGAGGGAAACAAAATGAAACTAGAGTTCTCTATCGGAATTCCCTGGCTGCGAAATAAGAGTTGAGGGCTGAAATATCATGATTCAAAGCATGCACTCGCAAGTGCCTACCTCAACGACGGATGAAGGAGGCTAGTAGCACGTTTGGGCATGTTGTGGCAGTTAGAAAACAGACACTGACGGGTGCGACTTCTACGACACTACATTTGGCCCCAATAACAAGTTTGTTACTACGTGTGTTCTTATAGTTTAGGGAGAACCCGTGTGCTAGGCTAGCGGACTTATATAGATGCGGACAAGGTAATTGAAGTTGGCTTCACGGAAAATTAAGTAACGTCGAGGAGGCACACCCACGCTCATACGGCATTATCAAACAACGCTACATACGTAAGTAGGCTTCATAGCTGCAACTGCGCTCGAAACGGCGATCTGCCGTTATCCGCTGATCTGCGCCTGGGCCTTGACATCCGGGACCTGCGGAGCCTGGAGCGCGGTACGTCGCCCGACAATCTCGACATGACATCGTCCTCGAGTACAGGTACTTCGCTCATCGGGTCCAGCGTGTCAATCATGTCCGATATCTCGTCAGGCAACGGCGTCGCGAAGACGGCCTGGATGTCCCCGTGCGGCGAAAAACCGCTGAAATGCCAGCTCTTGCTCCGCCGCTGGGGCGTGGCCCAGAGGCGGCGCCGCTCGAAGAGGCTGACGAGGAGAAGGACTGGGGCGTTGAAGATGCGGATCAGGGCGACATTTATGGTGTGGAAATGTCGCGCGGACACGACAAGCTTGATGGGAAGGAGCACCGCCAACGCGAGGATGTTGAACGGGGGAGGGTATGCAAAGATGGCGTCGCTCTTGACGCCTTCGAATGTGAGGACGGTGCGGCGGAACCGAATCTCAGCAGCCTCGTCGGCGACGATACGTGAGAAGGTGTTCGTGAGCAAAGCGACCAGGATGGTCAGGAAGAGCGTGTTGCCCAGGAAAGCAAACGCAATGATGAGCATCGGCCCAAAAACGATGTGGAAGCGCGTCGACTCCTCGATGCCAGTGCCGTCGAGCCCGAACCAGATCCATAGCAGCCACTTGGACACGGTAGACCAGCTCGGGACGCCATCGTCAACGCCAGGGTGCGGCGTGATTAACCACTGCAGGGCGAGGAGGAAGCCGAGGAAACACCACGTCGCCAGGAACGTAACGAGGGTAAAGTCCCTCATCATGGCGTGTAGCGAAATGAAGACGATGTTGTGTGGTAGGAGATTGAAGGCAATGCGTGTCAGGAGGACCGGCGCAGCGATGCACAAGATGTCAAGGCCGAATCCGCCATGCGGTCGCCCGGATGCCAGGTCGTACGCACGAGCGAGCAAATAGGCCACGTACACGACGACAAATGTCGCATCGAGGAAGGACCAGAGGCTCTGCGAGTGGACCTCCCACCCATGCTCGATGACGGCGGCAAACTCGTGCAGCACCCAGCCGGCCGTGTAGGCGCAGAACGCCATCTCCCAGGGATTGTAGTCCCGCCTGCGGTTCACCATGGTGAGGAAGTATAGCATGAGCAGCACTAGAAACTCGGCCATCTCTATAGCGGCCCTTATGCGTGGCACGATGAGGCGGTGGTGGTTCAGCAGCCGCGCCTCGTGCGGGTCGTAGAGCGATATGGGCCGGTGCTTGTAGTGGTCAGGCAGGATGTCGACGAAGCTGAGCGGCGTGTAAACGACCTGCCCGTTGTGCACCGCGTCGACGACACGCTGGCACGCCGCCGACCCGATGAAGGCCTTGCTCTCGGACAGAATGGCGAGCTCCAGCGCCGTGAGCTTGTGCTCGTGCCCGCCACGCTTCTGGACCGGCCATTGAAGCTGGCGGCCTTCGCTCTCGACATGCGCGGGCGCACCTTGGAAGGGATCGTGGCCCTCAACGAGGATGCGTGCGAGGTGCAGCAGGCCGGGCTGCCCCGGGCGATCTTCGTGGAATCGGCGGAGAACGCGTGTGGCGACGAGCTCGCAGAGGGTTGCGCGAGCGGCGTTGACGGACTGGTAGATGAGCTGGGACTGCTCGCGGAGGAAGTGCACTCGGTTGACGAGGAGGCAGTAGACTGTCAAATGAGCAACGACGTTGGCGCTGGAAGTTCGACTCCTCCTGGGCGTGGGCGAAGGGACGTACCAATGGTGGTATCGCGAGGGTCGTAGAGGCGGTCGACGAGGGGCCGGACAATGAGGTTGTTAAGGTTAGGCTCGCGAAAGTGCTCGATTGTGTACGGATCGTCTGGCCACTGTTAGTGCGAGATGTTCCGATAGCTCTCCCAGTGCCGGTACCGATGCTGGCAAGGACTAAGCGCCTGATTCTAAAGCACGATAATCAGCATCGGCGAGAGTCCTGAATCCTAGCGAAGCAGTAAAGTTACCGATGTATGCTCGTGTAGACAGGCGGCGTCACCGGGGAGCTGTCATCGTCGGATGGCCCGAGGCAGGCGTCTATTTCGTCGAGCTCCTCCAAGGACGGCGGGCTGACGCTTCTCGCCCTGTTGCCGGCACTGGACTCTGAAGAAAACTCCATGGCCGGTACGTCGCCCCGCAGTACGCGAGGAGAGAAAGTCATGGACCCATCGGCGCTCCGATTCTCATTTGAGGTTCGCTCCGGCCGCAGTCACGTGGTGCGGATCTATGAAGCCGGGGTCAGTGTTGCGGTCATCGAGTGAAGTCACTGCCCCTGGTAGATCGCTCGCTCAGATGTGTGCTCCCCTGCCGAGAGTAATGTGCAAGAGTCTGGACGGCGTCTTGGAGAAGATGCGCACATACATGTCATACTGAGTAATGGATTTGAACTCGGGCTCCGGGCACTGCAATGATCGCTTGCCGAGGCGCTGAGTAACGGGGATTAAAAACTCTTTCTTATACGCGGAAACAACTCTAGCGCTACGTGCTCCTCCTTCAGATGGGGATTGATCCCGATACTATGGATAGGTTCACTCTGGAGCTGACGTTGAGTAAATTCTGGAGCGGGTTGTTTGCATCGCACGGAAATCTTCAATGGATTGAATATTTAGGCCGATGCCTACCGGCCGAGTGAAGCTTGGTGCGGCATCTGTCGGAGTTGTCTTACAGGGATACAAGTCTTCGCCTTGGTAGCCGTTCCGTGATGCCATGTCGTGGACTCTTGAACAGGATTAACAAATGCCGCATAATCCCAGAGCGACCTCCCGTTACCCAGCGACCAACCACAGGGCTCACATCTTGTCTCGCGTCCCGATTTAGGCAATGTCCCGCTTTTCCCCACCCGTCCCGGTCGACGCACCGCACATCTCATCGCGCCGTGTGGAGGCGCGAAGGGTAGTGGCTGCACATGTGATGTCCAGGTCAAGCGCATGAACAAGATACCGAGACGAAATGGTTTGCCAGCAGCATTTCTTGTATCATCTCCTTACCAGTCCTAAACCATGTCAGCTTTGGTTTCAAGCCCTTGGCCACCTTTTCAAGATGAACCAACATTGTGTTGTTAAAGCTCAGGTGGCACGCTTTCTGACGCACGACAGTGGCAGGAGTGCTAAAACACGGTCAAAGAGTCTAGCCTGTGAGACAAGGGCTCATTACACACCCCTCGGTCCACCCTTGACAGCCTTTACCCATTGCTGGAGGTGAAGTACAGTATGCCGGGAAGAAAGCGGAACCCCCCCCCTTCTTCTCTTCTCCCTTTTCCTTTTTCCCCTGGGAAGCCTTCTTTTCTCCCAAACCGGACTATACCTCTCCACGAATGACTGCTTGGCCCAGTAGCCCCATCTGACCAGTCTACATGGAATGACTACCTCGATATACGTAAAATGGCTTAGGGCTGGGTGCGATTATCGGTTAGGGCTCGAAGCTGAGAGAAATTGTTCGTGTCTCCCATAAATAGTGGTTGATCTTGCACGAAACAAAATCTGAATTCTTCGCAATACCATCATCACTTGAGCCCGTCACAGCACATCCCATTTCTCCTTTTGTCACTTGAGATCAGACGAGTCGATATCCCCGACAGTCATGGCCAAAGCACCCCGCGGCCTCAACGCCGCAAGAAAGCTGCGAACGGATCGCAAGGACAGGAGGTGGTCGGACAAGAGATACAAGAAGCGAAGCTTGGGCACGGCGTTCACCTCATCACCTTTCGGCGGCGCATCTCATTCTAAAGGCATCGTGCTCGAGAAGGTCGGCGTGGAAGCAAAGCAACCGAATTCCGCGATCCGAAAATGAGTCCGAGTGCAGCTTGTGAAGAACGGAAAGAAAATCACGGCTTTCGGTATGGACCCTTCCATCTTGTGGGATGATATTTCCCCAAAATTCAACAACGTGCTTACCGTATCAGTTCCGAACGACGGGTGCCTGAATTACATTGACGAGAATGACGAGGTCCTGGTTGCTGGATTAGGCAAAAAGGGCAAAGCCAAAGGTGATATTCCGGGCGTTCGTTTCAAGATTGTGAAAGTATCTGGAGTCAGTCTCTTGTCTCTTTGGAAGGAGAAGAAGGAGAAGCCTCGTCAGTGACGGTTACTCTGGGCAATGGCACAACCATTCACCCACGTTGTGGCTAAACGTTTGGCTGGTGTCCAGATAACAATTATGAAGGGGAGTGCAGCAAAGATACTTGCTCTTAGTACGGTTAGGATAAAGCAAAGAATTTGGCAGTTCATATCATTTATAGTCATCGACTTACCCCCTAGCTTGCTGGTGTCAACCATCGTTCGTGATCTGGGCATCACTTATCAGCTGGAGCCGCTCTGGTGTGGCCTCCAGGATGTCGAGCCTTGGTTTTGCCATCCATCCTCAAATAATATCAGCCCTGGCGCTAGTATGCAATCCAGATGTTCCTGTCCAACCCATATCAGCGTTGATAGCGGGCCCCTTGCGACACAGGTAAGACTTACAGAGCTACGAAAGCAGGGTAAGTGGACTAAGGACCCTAGTCGTGAGCTGGCCCGTGTCCCAAGGTGCCTCCGAGATGCCCGTGCCTAAGATGACGATGAGGGATTTTCGTTACCCTTGCCGAGAACAGTGTAGAATTCCTTTCAGCTTGTGAATTCCAGTTCGTTGGGAGATGGCAAACAGTCAAACGGCGTACATGCCCTTTCAACACAGCGAAAAGAATCGGATCAAGAGATTGATTTTCTATCGGAAGCTACTTCCCATGCTACCATCCAGTGACCTGGTGAAACGGAGGCACACAAGATTTGCGTTCTGGGGACTGACGCTGGTGGCGGATATCCTTGCCAAGCGGGCCATGCGAACTCATTTTTAAGGTCCTGCTTTATCTTCTGACGCGACAGGATGAAACTCGGGCTTCACAGTTATCTCTACAGGTATTGCTGCTTCGATATGCGTGCTTGGTCGTCCCAACGGAGCTTGCAATCAAGATTGTGGCAGAAAGTCCAGTCTCGCAGGCCGATATGGCTGTTGGGTGCGCAGACTGAAGTGAGCAACTTAATCTTTCAGCACATGTGTCGTTCGGCACGATTTGTCGCAGTTCCTTCCCGCCGCATCGAAGCGGAAAATGCTGCAGTAATAATGAGATCCAGCTCCGAGCTGGCCATGGTTGAGCGTCTGTCAACTATGCCACAAATGGTATTCAGCATCGGATCGTTATCACAGCATCCGCTACGGGGCGGCAAAAGCACGAATTCAGGCTCTGAACTACGGTTGCGGCAAAGACTACTTTGTGTCCCAGCAAGATTTAATTCGCGAAATCCGGGCAGCGCTCCCTCTCCGAATCTTTTGAAGGCACCAGCCTCGTGTAGCAATGGCAGGGCGATGTCGACTACCGAGAATCTAGAGCCGCGGCTGCGATGTACAGAGCTGGGCGCGGATGGCAAGATTATCCATATCAACGACGAGGTCACTAAAGCCGAGCTCATTGCCAAAGTACAGCTTTCTCGTGGGAGCATTCGGGTCCTTCTCTAGCTAACTTGAAAAGTACAGTTCAACTTACTTCCTCGAGACTTGCGAAAGATCGACACAACCGACTCGGCTCACATTCTCGTCCGACCACAAATGATTCTTCTGAAATTACTTCATTTCAAAGTTCTCATCAAGAAGAATTGCGTTCTCACTTTCGAGCCAAAGGATGGCAGGATGTCCTGCCGGCAATCAAAATTTGTATACAATCTTTGGCAAAGACTGCAGCAAGGGTCTTCGCAACAACTTGATGGCCTCGCCCATGAACTTCGAGTCCTAGACGCGGTTCTGATGTTCGTTGTAGCCGAAGTGGATGCTGATTTCCAGGCCATGCGCCAGCCCGCCATCAGCATTCTAAGCGAACTGGAGAATGATATTGACCGCGAGAAGCTACCTGTTCTTCTAAGCTTGCTGAAGCGAATAAGCGATCTGGAGGAAAAGACGAGGTTGATTCGAGACGCCATTGAGGAATCACTCGAAGCCGACAAAGGACTAATGGCCGTCTACCTGACAGACAAACGAACTGGCCATTGCGGACAAAATGATGACCATACTAAAGCTGAGTTGCTGTTGGGTTCTTATCACAAGGCGACCAATGAAATCATCCAAGACGCTCGGAACGTAGCGTCTGTGATTCGTAACACTGAGCAAATGTGAACGAGCAACCTCCTTTGCCCCTGTTCAACTATACAGTGGCTCAGCTAACACAAAATTGTAGCATTCGCACAATACTTGATCTTCACCGCAACACACTTATGCTGGTGGATCTGAAAATCAGTATCGGTACTCTTGGAGTGGCGATAGGGACATTCTTTGCGTGTTTGTGCGGGATGAACATCGAAAACTTCATCGGCGAGATGAGCTGGGGATTTGGGGTTGCTACGACTCTGTTCTCCACGGCTTCATTTGTTATTTGCTGGTACGGCTTGGCTAAGCTGCGAAAGCTAGGGCGCGTAAAGATGGTGAGAAATGCGCCGCCAGGTGCACCACCCGGAAAATCGGGATCATGACCCATGAACCCACTGTATTCTAGAATCCCTTCTCCTTCCCCGATCACTCTCTCCCCTCCTGATTTTACTCATAAATGGAAATAAAACATCACATGCATATGCTTTGTTCACTGTTTAGTTGGCCCCTCTTCCGTGGATATCACTGTTTGCGGGTAGATTGCGGCTTGGCAAACTTTGGCCACAAACCCGCCGAGGTCCTAAACGTTATTTCTGCCAGACCTAACACTGTCACCGACGGGAATCACACCTCCTCGGCCACGCGTGACTTGTGATTGATCGAAACCGCTGGCTGTGCTGCCGACAGACTCGTCGGCCACCAAGTACGGCGCCAAGTTTGGCCTTTCGCCCAAGGTGGTGACGGGGTTTCAGTATTGGGGCATTATATCCACGCGATTATGCTCCTGCCAAGAGAATTTGAGGGGTGTAAGAAGTCCGCATCGATGCCCAGTGCCGACGTGGACTAACAACTAGAGCACGAGAGTTTGTATCCCAGAACAAGCGCATGCGGGGTGAAAGCAGGTCCTGGCTTGGACATGTTAGACATGACTACGTAGGCAGAGCAAGGACATGTCATTATGTGCCCGAAAATGACAGGCAGGAATGGCTACGGTTTGGTGTTGATTCGTCGTAAACAGCATCCTCGCAAAAAAGTAATGGGCTTGAACAACTCCAAGATGTGGCACGATTAAGTCTGGGAATGGGCTAGGGGGTGTGTTGATGGGGAGGATTAAGAGGGGGTGGCGGAATGGTGGTCGAGGTTAGGAATTGCTGAAGAAGACGAGGGAAGAAGTTGGCTTGCCGCTCGGGCGGCGGTTGTCGTAAGTTGGTCGCTGCCTCATCTGCAACCATCAATGTGCCTGCCCATTCGGACTTCGGACTTGCAGAAGCATCCGTGTTCTATCTCCAGAAGCGCTGATGACTGCATGTAGATGCGTTTAGAACATCTTGGCACTATGGTTGTGGCATAGTGGCTGACGCCTTGGTCAGCGTACCGGATTTCTAAGCTCGCGTCGCGAGCCGCGAGCACTCAAAGTAGCATATGCGCCGGTCTTATTGATGACTGGTTTTCAGATCTCAGCAACATAAAAGCTCATCAATTCCCACTCAATATTCATATTATCCAACATCAAGTTATCTCATCTCATTTAGCTTTCCCTTCAATCAACCATCACGGAAAAGCATCATCAACTACAACACAATGGCCACCATCCACATCGCCTCCACAGCCCCCATCAACCCCCCCGGCGCCGCGCCTGTCCTCACCGTGCCACAAGTTTGGGCCGGCCTGCAACGCAAGATCCGACACGCTGGCGAGTTTGTCCCCGTCATCACGACGTGCAACGTCGTCAAGGAGGAGGGCAACGTCGTCACGCGGCGGGTTGCGTTCAACCACGGAGACGAGATCACCGAGGTGTGCACCGAGCACGCGCCGTCGCGGGTGCACTTCCGCATGGAGAGCGGCTCAGAGGTGCAGAACATCATCAGCAAGGGGCCCGGCGGCGACGAGGAGCTCTTCATGACGTATGCGTTTGCGTGGAAGTTGCCCGGCGTGGAGGAGGGCAGCGAGCAGCTCAAGGCCGAGGAGACTAGGCAGCAAAAGGTATGAAACTCGAATCTCGTTGAGGCAGCACCGTGACTGACTTTGCTGTGTCGATAGTTGGCCGCCATGGCTGTTGCGTCGAGTATCGAGGCCATACGAGCCATGGTCAAGGACGGGAGAATCAATAATTAAGGAATGCAACCTAAAATTAATAAAAAGGGATACGACCTAAATTCCCAAGCTATTGGTTGAATGAATTCCTCCTGGGGTCATGATACAGATTGCAACCTGGCCCTTGCTTCTTACCGTTGAAAAGCTCTAAAGGCATCGTCCGTTGTGACATATGGCGCGGTAAAACAACAATCTTCTTGCTTTGGGCTAGATTGTCTTTGTGAACCAAACCACGTTTCGAGCATCATCATCAGCTCCCAGATCAAGCTCAATTCCCAACTGCTTCACCTTGCCATCGCTTCCTAGAGTAAACTGTGCCCGCAAACCCTTCTTCTCTATCATGCTCGTCATCTCTATGTCGGCCCAGCCGATGAAATACCCGCCAGACACGTGCTCCAGGTCAAGTGTGAAGTTCACTAACCGCCGGATGCAAGTGTGCAGAACCTTGGTTGTGCCATCGGCGACCGGGCTCTCTTTCAGTGGCTTGGCCACCGTAAACTCAATCGTTCGGTACCCAGGGTTATAATACGAGCCGGCGTAGTCAGATGGCGGCAGCGGCAGCGGCAAAGGAGGCTCAGGGATACTAGGGTAGAGACGCTTGCGCGTGGTCAAGAGTCTATCGACGGCATCCCTGGCTTCTTTATCCAGCGCTGGGACAACGTTTTGGCGGTCGTCACTTGGAATCCCCAGAAAATCGTCCATCAGACGCAAGACGGCCGCATTAATAGCAGAGTGGCCAGTCGTATCTTCGTTCGTAAGTATGGCAACACCCCACCTCTGCTCTGGCAGAAACAGCAGCCAAGAACCAAAGCCAGTGATACCGCCATTATGCGAGATGAGTCGCTGGCCGCGGTAGCTCGAAATTCCCCATCCGAGCCCGTAAACTATGGTTGAGGTGTGCTCATAGCGCATATTTCCTTGAATGGATCGAGGCTTAAACAGCTCTTCCATTCGAGAATCTTCAAGGGGAAAGCCCTTGTGGATGACAGCACGCAGGTACTTGGTCATGTCTTTGATGGATGAAATAATGCCGCCACCACCAACTAGCGGATAGTCCATGGCATATTGGGCGTTCTGCAGCTTTCCGTTCAGCTCATGCCAGGTGTAGCCGGTGGCGAGGACATTTTGAGCTTGTTGGGCGTCGCTGAGCTTTATAAAGGTCGAAGACATGCCCAGCGGTCCCCAGATGTACTTGTGATGAGAGTCCTCGATCGGCTTCCCCGTCAACGTCTCAATGACATACTGGATAGTCATGTATCCCATGTTGAGATATTGGAACTTCTCACGAAATTCTGCCGTCATAGAGAGGTGGCGGAGGGATCGCACGGCATCCCGAAGAGTAAATCCCTCGCCGCCGTAGTTCAAGTTGTGGTCGCCGACACCGAGCATGTGACCCAAAGCATCCTCAAGGGTCGCATGCCTGGTAGCATAGTCATCTTCGAGAACAAAATCATCAGGAATAATGGACGAAATCTTGGTCTTCAGCGTGAATGCTTTTGGCGTGTCCGCCAATTCTTCCATGAGGCAAAGCAGCGTTGTGGCCGTGAATGATTTAGTACAAGAGGCAATGTAGTACAAAGTGTCTTCTGTAGCCGGCGTAGTTGAGACTTTGGCATCTCCGAAACACTACGCCTGAGTCAGTCCGCCTGATCAAGACATGCAGCCGGAGCGTGCAATGCAAACTTGCCTGAATTGTAGTCTGGTCCCCATTCACAACCCCGATAGAAAGACTGGGAACATGGAAGTGAGACATCAAATGCTCAACATAAGAGTTGAAGTCAGGTGTGAATGGCGTGTCGTTGCCTGACATCTTGTCTGCCCTGATGAGCATGTTGATATTTTCACCCTTCAATTGATTGAAGCAAGCAGGTCCGGAGGAGCTTTGGAGCAACAGGCCAAAGCAGAAAAGACTCAGTGAATATTGAGTAATGAATAATGAAGGGTGGCTGTTTCTAGATGGAAGCATGCAGTCATTTATATTAGTTCCAAGACTCGTGAGGGGGCTTGCGCGGCAGGGTTATGGTACCCGTTGGTTGTTGGCTTTGGCAAATGGTTCACGTTGCTTACACGCGGACCTGCCAATTTGGTGATGCTGTTTTGTCGCCCGGCAACGCGGCAACAAGGCTCCTCGATCGGCGCCATACAATAGAAGTCGCTTTTACCCTGCCTGAGTTTTTGACATTGCATATTAGCTGGATTTGGTTAATCAAAAGTCGTGGCAACCAAGGCCGCAATAATCGCCTGGCTGAATTAAACCAGTCATGTCATGTTGGCTGTGCACTCCCGAAATGTCCCTTGGACTTAAATCCACCATCACTCGATGCATCAATCTCCAAGCCGGCTACGATGAGGTGGTTGATCATTGGCATATTAACCATGCACATTTTGGGCAATTTTTGCATCCTAGATACGCGAGCGACAGAAACAATGCCGAGGGCGAAAATCGTAGAGATTCACGAAAGAAGAGGTCAATACGAGAGAATAGTGAAGGCCCGTAGCAAGCTTCATTTGTGTTCACGGGAGGCCTCGCTGATCCAAAGATGGTCGCTTTGGGCGTTGTGGCTCCCCACGTTCCGCCACCCGCCAGTGCAACAATTGCGTCGTCATTCAAACCGTCGACGGGGACTGTCTCGCCCTCTACGTTACTGGACCGGCCATCACCCTCCCTCCACATTCACAACTGCTCTCGCGCGGTTGGACGAGGCTCCACCGTACGTAGCCCGTGGCTAAAATTAGGCGGCTTGGCATGCTTGGCGATATCGATGAAGAATCCCACCCTCGCGGCCTGGATGTCGATGAAGCGTCATGTTGCCTAAGCATCAAATCTTGAGGAACTGGTGGGACTTCCCGACAGAATTTTCGAAGCTGCATCTATGGACCAAACTCAGCTGAAAAACCTGTTCGTTAAATGTCACGCTGAGGTGACGTTGATGGGGCGGGCTCTGCGTTCGGGAACAGAGTTGGTGCCACCGATTAAGCCTCCGATACTCAAACTCGAGCTACCGACAAGCTTTCCCTCCAACGGCGGATATTGCGGCACGAGGCTTAGCAGCGCCATCTGCGATAGACTCCATCTCGAAGCGCAGAAGACTGCGTAATCTTGCGACTGTCGGCGTTTGCCAAGCTCCAATCGAGGACGGCGAAATGCCGTTGCCGTTGGCCCCGCCACAAGATGGCGTTGCGATACTTTGTTGCCGTCACACGTCGCAACTTTGTCGCTCTGGCGATGAGCGGATATAAAGGCACTTCATCCAAGGGTCGGGTGAGAATGAAGCTCATGAAGCTCATGGAGCTCGCCAGTGGCTGTCGCTCTCCATGAACCGTAGACCTTTGCGACCATGTCGCGGAGAGCTCTCTTGATGGCGGCCCTCGCGCGGCTGTCTCATACAGCTGCGACACCTCGCGCCACCGGCAATGCAGCTTTGCCTCCGCTCAAGTTCAACGAAAGCGGCATGTTTCAGATTGCCGTATTTTCGGACCTCCACTTTGGCCAGTGTTCGTCCTTTCCCCTCTGTTAAACCTTGTACGCAACTCCTCCCGCTAAAGCAGTAACAGTCGAGGCGAGCACCGGCCCGGAGCAAGACCGCAACTCGGTACGCGTCCTCCACGATGTCCTCGAATTCGACCCGCCGAACCTGGTCGTGCTCAACGGCGACCTCATCAACGGGGACAGCACGTACCTCGAAAACAGCACCCACTACGTTGACCAGATTGTCGCCCCCATAGTCGACCGCAAATTGACATGGGCATCTACGTACGGGAACCACGATCATCGGTACAATATAAGCGGTGAGGGGATTCTTGAGCGCGAGTACATGTGGCCGGGGTCTCGGACTCAGAATATGGTCAACACAACCGAAGCCGGCACCACCAACTACTATCTCCCGGTGTACCCAGCGAATTGCACCGATGTCCCCGATTGTACCCCAGAGCTCCTTCTGTGGTTCTTCGACAGCCGTGGCGGCTACTACTTCCAGGGCGACGACCAGCCCAGCTGGGTTGACGAGAGCGTTGTGACCTGGTTCAAGCAGACCAACACTGCGCTCGTCAAGAAGTACCAGAGGACTATCCCATCGCTCGCCTTCGTCCACATTCCCATCAATGCGACCGAGGCGATCCAGACGGAGTCCAAGAATGGCATCAGCGAGAACTACCAGCCCGGCATCAATGAAGACCCCCCAATCTCGCAGCAAGGCGCAGGTTGGTGCAGGGACGATGCCGAGGACGAAACGTGCGCGTACGGCGGCCAAGACGTGCCTTTTATGCGCGCGCTGGTCTCGATCCCCTCCCTCATGGCGCTCTTCTACGGGCACGATCACGGCAACTCGTGGTGTTCCAAGTGGGACAGCCAACTTCCGGGGATGAAGGTTGCAGGCAACGGCATCAACTTGTGCTACGGGCAGCATTCGGGCTACGGCGGCTACGGCAACTGGATCCGCGGCGCCCGCGAGATTGTCGTCTCTCAGGACTCGCTCAAGGACCTGGCTGTCGACACTCACATCCGCCTTGAGTCCGGGCGCGTTGTCGGGGCCGTCACGCTGAATTCAACGTTTAACAACGACTACTATCCCGCGGTGCCGGACGAGAAAACTTATATGGGATACACGGAGAATGGAAAGATTGAAGTGTGGTTGAATGGCTCGAAAGAGAAGTCTTCGGCACTGCCAAGCAGCTTGCCGGGCTCTCCGTTCTTCGGCGGGCTGCAAGCATTCTTCGCCTGGGTGCTTGTTGCATGCACGCTGGTGGTGCTTTATGACATATTCTGATATGTTGGGACACATTTCATCCCTATCAATGCCTTTGATACCCCAAGTTGAGCCTCCTTGTTGGGCGCGGCGGCATGGCGCTTATCAGATGCCATGTACAGAATTGTATCCATCAACTGTTCTGCGGTGCTGCAAATAATTTATGGTCACCGTGAAATAATTATTATTTTGTAGCGCTTTCAACTAAATCGTACATCGCTTGCTCGGTCGTGTCCTCATTAATAGATTCAAGGCAAGAGTGTCATATACCTCATCCATAACCAACCGCAGATGAGCGGCACAAGAGCCAGCAAAAGCCACCACAGCTCAATCGTAAACTTGGCTTGCAGACCAGACCGCCAGCGGCTTGGCCTCTTGGCGCGATGCGAGCATGACGTCGTCCCGTATACAAGGCAGCCTAGACCCGGACGGGACTCGCATTCGACGTGCTCTCGGCGCCGTTGCATCAGCAGGCTGCGAAAGTCAGTATGGTCACAACCAAGGAGGATATTGGGGACGTACGGAACACTGCCACGGCAGAACCGAAGATCACTCCCCAAGTCGCAGCGCCTGTCGTTGGGGCACTCCAGGTGCAAGCGGCGCCGTTCCATCAACCAGTCAATCTTCAGTTCGATGCCCGTGTCGACGATGCTGTAAAAGTGCCTGCTCGTGTGTTTGAGAGATAGGGCGTCGGGATAAATGAGGTAGTCTGCGATGGCGAGATGAATCTCTGGAGGGAGCGACGAGATGCTTGGTTTCGTCACTTGTCGCTTCTTAAGCGCCGGCTTCATATCCTCAGACTCCACGGCGGGCTTGAGAGCGGTGCGCCGTGAACGACGCTCTAGCCCGGTGAAAGCCATGCTGCAGCAGGTAGGCTTAGCAACGCTCCGGTGAATGGCTGTTAATGATCAAAGATGCCAACCATTCAAGTTCTGCAGGCCGTCTAAAATAAGTAGTCTGCTGCTGCCTTCGCAATGGATCTGGGTCGTAAAGAGAGCCAGGGTGTCCAGCTGAAGGCAGGCAACCGCTCAGGCACCAGGCCCTAGCGCTGGGCCCGTGGCTGCGCGCAGCTCGTCGCCAATTCTACGAGCGCCGCTTGATGCGATTGGGTTCGTTTGGGCAGGCAAGTTGTACGGAGTAGAGTTGAGAACCTGAAGCCGCAAGGTGAAAGGGCATGCCGCTTTGGGGAGAGGCTGAACTCTCGACTGAGTTGGCCTTTCACCACAGAATGAGGTACGGAGCACGGTATGATGGGCTAGCTGCCACGGCAGACCCGACCAAGTCAGCTAGGGTCACGCTGAGCGCGCCGCTAATGGAAACCGGGAGGGCCATCGTAAGCCGTCAGCCGGGGCGATGGGCTGAAGGATTCTGAGGACAGTGACGGGGCTGTCTGAACAAATCGGGAGCAGCCTGGGCGAAGTTGAAACCTTGAAGGCTGGTGTTAGCGCTAAAGCCCCTGAAGACTTAAGGTTCGCCAATACGGGAGGCCCAGTGCTGCCTAAATGCAGTCCACGTGACCCCGCGCCTCACTCGCGCAACGCTCCGTGTTAGAGTGAACGTCAAACGCCCGTGCCGCTCGCGCCTGACATGTCGCCACCTGCTCATCCGCCAGCGCCATGAATCATTGCCGCAGCAGACATGGCTGCCTCGCTTGCGCTGGATAGTGACAGCGACTATGGCTACGATTTCACTCTCGAGGAAGAGCTGCAGCTGATTCAACTTGCTGCCGATGCCAGCGCGGGCCAGACTCAGAGCTCGCAATTACCGGGCTTCAGGCGCGAGACGAGCGTGACGGTTGCTATAGACTCCATACCCGAGCGGGCCGACGATGTCTTTGGCAGCGATGGTGTTTTCGCTGCCCGCCATGCAGCCACGCATGGCATGGGGAGTCATGAGACAGCCGTCGCTGCTCATGAAAGCCAACCAGGTGGAAGTCCTGCGGCGGCGACACAGTCTGGGTTGCCATCACTACTGTCGATTCATGAGGACGTCAGCTACCCCGATTGTACGTTGTCAGCGAGGAACATGAACCGCTGGAGACTGGCTGACTGACTTGCAGCGTTTAGTGAGTCGTGCATTGTCTGATCTCGACGATGACGCACCTGCACCAGCGCAAACGGCGCCTGAGGAGGATTCCGACACAATGCAAGATGATCGCTCGCCCTTGCAAAGATTCAGGACATATCCTCGCAAAACGCTGTCTGTCAGCGATCTGACTTCCGGGGCTTGGTGCGAGTTGCAGTACTGGTACACGCTCACGAGGCTGCCTGGTGGCCGACGAACAAGGACAGCCGCCATGAAATCTGGCTCCAAGCTTCATCAGGAGCTGGAAGACGAGGTTCACACGGCAGTGAAAATCGATGTCGAGAGCAAGGAAGACGGCTTCGCGTTGAGGCTTTGGAACCTGATCCAGGGTCTCAGAACCTTGCGAGAGACGGGGTTGACGCGCGAGCTCGAGGTATGGGGCGTGGTGGACGGCAATCTGGTCAACGGGATCATTGACGGCGTCAGCTACGAAAACCCCAACCCGGAGTTTGAGGAGGAGCTCTCGAGCCAACAGTCGCAAAAAGACTTGAGACAGTCGGCGCTGACGGATTATTTTCCGCCTAAGACAAGAAGCCATGGCGGGCCACCGCGGCCAAAGATCTACTTGACCGACGTCAAGACTCGGGGCAGTCTGGCACCGGTATCGAAGTCGTTACTTCGACCCGCAAAGATTCAACTGCTTTTGTACCACAGATTCCTATCAGACATGGCGGCGGGGCAGCTTGATTTCTTCGGGGTGTTCCGACGCTATGGGCTTGACCTGGATGATCAGTTTTCCGACGGCTTCCTGGCTCAAATCGGAGACTTGCACGAAGAAATGTTTTTCGACGCGCCATCAAGTCCGGCAGATACGGAGAACGGGACGTTAAACACCGGAGCGGGCGAACGCACCAAAGACGGCAATCTTCCAGATCCTAGTGCGCCCAATGTCTTTTCGGGAGACGACTTGGTCAAATATCAGACCCTTCGGGAGCTCTTACCCTTGGTGCTCAGGGAGATCAAGCTCACGTTTCCTGAAGGCAGAGAGTCTCTGGGCCACATGCTTCGAGTGCAATATTTGCACCGCGAGGATGGCCGGGAGCTGGACGTGCATGACTTCCCCGTCTCCAGGCAGGCGCTGGATGCATATTTGGAAAGATACATGGCCTGGTGGCGTGGCGAGCGAAAGGCAAAAGGCGTGGATATCGAAGAAGCCTTCAAGTGCCGGAGCTGTGAGTTTGCACCTGACTGCTCTTGGCGACAGTCTCTGGACGAGGAACGATTACAGAGGGCGCGGACAAGGATGTCGGCGGCGAGGCAGGAGAGAGGTGCGCCACAAGGCTCTTAGCATTTGAGGACGAGCCACAGATTTGCAACTTGAGAGCGTCTGAACTGCCCGCGCACGTTAGCTAACGATAGGACGCGATCTGAGGGGTGTGTTCAGACGCTTCAGCCTTGATGAAAAGCTGATATTGGATTGAAACATAGGAAGACGTCATCAGTCACGACAGGAGCAAGGAACATGGGGGAAATGCGGATACGCACTGGGAGCCTTCATACTTTAGAAGACATACGAATGATGAGACACGTTACTAGCTTGTGAAGACGATGAAATGGCAGAATGGCAATTGAGTAATAAATCATGACGACCTGCGGCTTTGAATGATTGAGTCCCAAAGCATGTATCTGTGTCCTATCTTTCCAGCAGCAGGGGCAGTGGATACAACTGGTCTTCGTTTATAGGTAAGGCCTCTTTTTGATCACTTGACTTGCGCCTTAGTCCTTCTCCCTCGCCTAACGCGAGGTGATCTCCCCGTCAAGCACTCTATTGCTCTCCCCCGTATTGCTGTAGTCTGATTCCGAAAATTTGTCTACTTCCTGCGGTAAACTTGTCGCTGCCCGAGGATATAGTGGTATAGCTCGGGTCCTAGATCACACCTGTTAATCCACCAACTGAGATCATCAATTCGCAGACGATGTTACGTGATTGAAAACCAGAGCTGTGCACAGATGGATTCAACGCAGAAACACAAAAGCGCAAACCTGCGGACCCAGACCATCCAGCCCTCCGGAAGATGCTATCAGGCTCTCTAAGCTGGTTGGGCACCTCAATACCACCCAACGAAACGTCTGCTGTCCTCGCCATTTGTCTGCATGAAACCTTTCATTTTCCTTTCCGCTCTTCCTCTCGGGTGTGTCTAACACGAACTAGATAGAATGTATAGAATAGGGTAAGACTTTCTGTCTGGCGCGTGTGCCGAGATTCTCTTAGGGTAGTGGGCTACCGGCTACTATTCCGGGACCCTTAATATTAACAAGGTAAGATATTATTACTATCTGGGGCTCCGGGAAGATAACATCCAGAGGAGTTGAAAAGTGAATTTCACCGAGTCCAATCCCCGCCCCTAATCAACTCTGGTTCGCCCGGAACCTGCTGGGCTGCGCCCCGCGCGTAGCATGCATGCTCATGCCAGCCAGCCCTCGCTTGAATCTGATAAGTTCGATTGGTCGCCTTGCCGCCCGACATGTACGAACTGCAGCCTGAAATCGGGCGGGAAAGCATGAATGAACATTGGCACAGTTCGAGGCTACCCCGCTGCACCACACCCTATAAAATGCACAGCAGCGCTCAAGGGCACACGGGATAACCTGCATTGTCATTCAAAAACTCGCGATTTCGGCCGGGCCAATGGATCCCTTTTCTCTTTCTACCGGCCGCGTGGGCTTTGTTTCTCTCGGCCTTGAGGTCAGCAAATTGCTGATAGAGTATTACAAAGACTACAAAGATCAGTATGCCGATATTGCCTCTATGATTTGCAGATTGAACACCCTATCCCATGCGCTTCAGAACCTCGTCGAATATGTCGGGAGCCGCGATGTTAGCTCCCAGGAACAAGACCTTGTTACCGAGATCGATAACGCAGCCAGCGAATGCAACAAATCCATCGAAGAGCTCCGGGATCAAGCGGAAAAGTTCAAGAATCAAGGCACCGGAACCATTCAGGACAAGACTATCAGCAGGCTCCACCGCCTAAAATACCCGTTTGAGAAGGACGCCTTTGATAAGCTGCAAAAGTGCATCGATCAAGCCATCACGAGCGTTAGCTTCGCGCTGTTGATTTGGCAGCAGCGAAGCGTAGATGACGCGCGAGACGAGGCCAACAAGGTCCTAGACCTGGTACTAAATACAAGCCTATCCTTCGCGATCAGTAACTGGCTCAAAGCTCCCGACACCACGACTTTTTATAACGACGCAAATAAAAAGAGGGAACCAGGAACGGGCCTCTGGTTTGTCAAGGGACGGGATTTCAATAGATGGCTCACGGCTCGCAACTCTTTTCTCTGGGTCAACGGGTTTGCTGGAACTGGCAAGTCCTTGCTATGCTGTACCGCAATCCAGTTTGCTCTGCGCTATCGCCGCAACAACCAACGCATCGGCCTAGCTTTCTATTTCTTTAGCTTCGCAGACACGGCGAAGCAAACGGTTTCTGGCATGCTCCGCTCACTCCTCCTGCAGCTATCAAATCAGTACGACCAAGGACTATTGAAGGACCTTCATTCTAAGTACCGCGATGCGCACCCTCCAAACCAGGCGCTCCTTGACTGTTTGAGAAGCCTCGTGCAGCAGTTTGACAACGTGCATATTTTTCTGGATGCGTTGGATGAGTGCCCCCATGATTATCGACATCCGCGAGATTCCCAGAGGGACGAACTACTAGAGACAATCAAGATAATGCGGAAATGGGACCACACTGGTCTACATCTCTTGGCCACTAGCCGTGATGAGTCGTCGATCCGGGACGCTTTTCGCCCAGCACCAAATGAGGACGTCTCTATGAAGAATGATTCAGTCAATAAAGATATTACGAAGTTCATCGACATGCAGCTACAGAAGAGGGAGCGCCTTCAAAAATGGTTCAAGGATCGCAAATCTCACAAGTTAATCAAGAAAGAGCTAGCAAAGCGGGCCGATGGCGTGTATGAATGTTTTAGCGCTTCTGCAAGCCACATTTGAAGCTGACATGATGATAGCTTTCGATGGGTAGATTGCCAATTCGGCGCGATCGAGAGCTGTGACACGACTAAACAGCTCAAGAAAGTCCTTTCCACGTTGCCGTCAACATTGAGCGAGACGTACGAGAGAGTCCTGGCGGGCATTCCCGACCAACACGTCGAGCATGCAAGGCGCGTTCTGCATATTCTCTGCTGCGCCAAAAGAAGATTGCAGGCGCGGGATGTCGCCTTCTTGGCCGCCGTGGAAGTCGGGTCCGACGACGCGAAATTTGACCTGGAAGATCAGCTCCAAATAGAGCGCATCCTATCCATATGTCCTGGATTCGTTGAGGAAGTCAAAGTGAGAGAAGGGTGGGCAGATGTACGCATCGCACACGCGTCTGTCCAAGAGTATCTGACTTCGGAAAACATTGGAACCTGGAGTCAGAGGGCTAGGCCCTTTGGTCTGCACACCAGCAGAGGTCACGCAGAGCTTGCCTGCATTTGCCTGGCACACCTCTTATTTGACCCTTCTAATAGAGGTGAGGAAAGCGAAGAAGACATTTCCGAGGACGGCGAAAGGTCTGGAGAGTCCAAGGCATCTGAGCTGCCTGGATTGTCAGTTTTGCAGAGGAAATCGAACGATGAGCCTGGCGGGAAGCCAGACTCCGAGCCAGACTCCGAACCCGATTTAGGCCCACAGCCGGACGAGAAGACTGGTCCAAGGAGCGGCACGATGGAATACGCCGCCAATTCTTGGATCCATCACTACCACAGCATAAAGGCCGGTTCCGCCGAGCGACAACTCGCCGAAGAATTGGCTGTGCGCCTGTTTCGAAGTCACGACGCATTCTCAACTTACATGCGGTATGAAGATGGCATTAGGGCTTTCGGCATTAGAGCTCTCGATAGAACTTGCGGACACGGCATGCAGATCTGGAGCGCTTCATCATGTGGGCTAGATTTTATTCTGTCGCAGTTGCTGGACAACGTGTCATGGTGGCAAGGGCCTCCCGTTCGACTTGTAGACATACTCAACCAACAATTTGGGGAAGCGGGAACTGCACTTCACTCAGCGGCGTTCGGCGGCCACGCGACGACAGTGCAGCTCCTTTTGAACAGGGGCGCTGACGTGGATACCCGAACCGAGCCTTGCGAGACTAATATTCTGAACTGCTGCGGGTGTCCGAAGCCGCAACCCGGCGAACATGACCTTGAGCGGCTGGCTTGGAGCGCGACAGCCCTCCAGGGAGCCGCAGCGGGAGGCCATAGGGATATTGTCGAAATGCTCATAAAGCACGGCGCCGATGTAAATGCGCCCGCTGGCGAGAACAGGACTGCTCTCCAGGAGGCCGCACGTTGCGGCCATGAAGAAATTGTGCGGTTGCTTCTGGATCGCGGCGCCAATATAAATGACCCCGGGTGCGAGGAGATTTGCGGGACTGCTCTCTATGAGGCCGCAGTCAACGGATACAAAGAAATTACGGCGTTGCTTCTGGATCGCGGCGCCGATATTACATATAATGGCCTCAGTGACGAGTTCGGGACTGCTTTCCATGAGGCCGCACTTAACGGCCATGAGGAAATTGTGCGCTTGCTTCTGGATCGCGGCGCCGATGTTAACCAGCAATGTGGCGATTGGGGAACGGCCCTGCATAGGGCCGCAGCGCAAGGCCACACGGACATGGTGGTGTTGCTCCTAGATCGGGGCGCCGACATCCACGTTCACAGTAGGTTCTACGGAACCACGCTCCATGCAGCTGCGACCAGGGATTGGGGGGAACGCAAGAACAGGGAGAACGGGAGTGGCACCGCCATTGCGCGCCTCCTTCTAGATCGTGGCGCCGACGTCTATCTCAACAGGCGCGAAAACGGAACAGTGCTGGAGTTGGCCTTGGATACAGGCGATATTGCCTTAATCCAGCTTCTACTGACCCGAGGCGCCGACGTCAATCAAGACGGGAAATACCACCCGGCGCTACACGCGGCGGTGGGAGCTGCCGACGTGTCCGCTGTCGCTTTGTTTCTGGACTGGGGCGCCGACATCAACGCCCGGGGCCGCTGCCCGCCACTTGACCCACGGCCCGACTGGCTCGATCTTTTCCCGCCGGGTCACTGGCGCTGGACTCAGCTTAACACCTGGGGCCAGTGGGAAGGAACGCCGTTGCAGCTGGCCTGCGCTCTTGAGAAAAGTTACGAGGAGGAACGCAGCTTCGAGGAAAGCTCAGAGCCCCACGAGCCCATTTTAATTGGTGTAGGCCCCCGCCAAGTCACGCGCTCGACGTGGCTCAAGAACTTCAGTGCTATCATTGAGCTGCTCTCGGCCAAGGCAGCTGCCATTTCTTCGAGTAATTAGAAAACAGGGACGAGGTTGGCCGACTTTTAGCCAAGGCTCAACAGGCTTCATTTTCTTTCGGATGCTACATGTACTCGTACGCCATAGTTACCGATCGGCGAGTTGTTCGTAAAGCCTCCGCGCCGAACCCAAACGCAATTTGCAATTGTCCCAGTACGCTTGCGACTAAGTTCATATCGTCCATTCCTCGACTTATCCACCTGTCTGCCGGACAGCCTCAATCGCCCGGTGCAATGGAGAGCAACCATGTGCCGTCACGCTCGCGCGGCAAGCAACGGGGCGAGTCGCTCCGCACTGCCTCTCTCAGAGAAAGGAGGAAAGCAAGAAAGCAAACGAAGTCCTCTGATGAATCTGGGTCTGAAGATGATCTCGACTCAGGGGTCTTTGCACTTCAAAACGCCCTCTGGCTCAACTGATTCGGGATAGGCGACGTGATATTGCACAAACTGTTCAACGGCAGAGTCTTCCTGCAGCCTGATAATAATGTCATCGAGTCTGGGAACAGCATCGCTGTTGGAGAAGCAGAGGCGCTCAAGCTCGCCGCCCACGCCGGAATACGAGGGCCGTTTGTGCACGGTGTGCATTCCAGCATCACAAGGAGAGAGAGCCTTAAGTGGCACAAGCCCCTTGCACAGATAAACCAGAACCAACCAAGTTACGACAGAAACGGGGCGCGCTTCGCAAGATAAGACCCGTTGGAGGGGTGACACAGGTAATCAGACCTATCATTGATTGGGTTGAGTTAACAAACTTTGTTAATTTGCTAGTATCAGCTCTCGTCAGTATCCGTCCCTCCTACCTCCGCTCGATTCACACGGTTTACTATCTAATCTTGATGCATGCTTTGGTGCAGAACTGCTCAATGGCAGTTGAAAACTGGGGCTTCTTTCTTTCACCCCGATTTAAGGCGTCGAGCATCTTCTTTCGATTACTCTCAGCTTCATCAAGGGACTCTTTCATCTCCCAGCAACCGGCTCTTCCATATGCGCCCAGGGCTGCGTTGTATTTCTGAGCAGCCTCGTCGTATCTGTTAGATGCGCCGGCATCAGTCTGAGTCCAACCACAAGTAACCTTGTCGGGTCTCTCCCAACAGTCACGTAGGCAAAACGTATCGCACCAACTCCTGTCGTCTGTTGATGCCGGTGTTGCCGAGGCTTTGCAAAACGCAATGGTGGCAATGACGATGGTTGAGGCTCTCATCTTTGCGATAATATGGTGGTGAATGAAGTAAAAAGTAGTGTTGGTTGTAGATGCTAATTGATGGTCGGTCTTTCATGTCTAGGCTCGTCCCTTTATACTTAAGCATTCCCAAGACGGCAGGCTGATTTAGGTTTAGAGAACGACATGCTTCTTGGGGCTTCGTGTGTTACTGGCTTCCATCTCCGGGTTGTGATTCTATTGCTAGTTCATACTCCCTATTGTGGAGAGTATCACCCATGTGTACAGAATATTTTTTTTGTTTCAATACGAAGGCTAAGTAATTCTGAGATAGTCCATATAGTAATTATATAGATTGTGTTACTTATACTCAAAAACGGACTATCAGGGGGTGCCAGTCGCCCAGTCAAGTCTCCGCCATGAGCCAGACCCTCGATCAGCGACGAATCTGTCCGCCCATAAGGTATTTGTCCTGCGGGCAAACTAGCTGAGAGCTTCCATAGGTGCTGAGCAAGGAAAATCCGGTTCGTAGCAGAGTAATCAATGTAATGCCATCATCATATGCTGCGGTCGGAAGGCCTTCTTGAATAGCGCGTTCCTTTCCAGGGCGCGGTGGCAAATTCACGACGTCATTCCGACGAGTTCTTCGACACGTACGATAAGACATGGCATTGGCATAATTAATGGATCGGAACATGTCAAACCTTGTTCATGGGCGGTAGTTGATTGCCGAACGAAGGGCGGTGCCTATAAATCATTCCAAAAATGCGTGCCTGATAGGTGAGATATTTACATGATCTCTGGGTCGTGTCCTGCCAAGGTTTCCTCATGGCACGATCGTTTTTACTTATCAGCATTGCCGAACGAAGGGCGGTGACCCCGGATTGTTATACACCTGCGCTTATATATTTGCCAATTATCTCATTTAATAGTTATATGAGATGATATATAGCTTCTTGAACTCTTTAAACTAAGCTATATATCGCTCTTTTGGCTCACCATGAAGCAATTTGGAGTCGAACTTCACTTACCGTTCTCGCAGTGGACCACCTCTCGAGAATCGCTTTGCATCGCATCGCCATTTGCGTCCTCGTCCCTCTACAAGCGCACACCACCTCTCATGAGGAGGCATTTTCATGGCGGTTCCAAACGTCATCGCACTCCAGGAACATTATAGTCAAAGATGAAAACGTCAAGGGGATTGTAGGCTAGGAGCACACCGGCTACTATCCAAAATACGGAGAGTACGTCAAATCTTTGACAAATCTTTCCAGCGCTGTACGGATAGACACTGGAGGCAATACGATAAGGACGGCGTCGCGGGGCTATTCATGATGAGTTGGTTGACTACATCGCAATTTCAAAGTGACAGTATACTTAGGAGGACACCCCGATTTCTCAACGCGCGGCAGGCACGTCGCCGTCAGCTCGGCCATTCCTCGCAGTCCGCGCCCTCCAACACCTGCTGCAGAAAGACATATTCCTCAATGCGTAGCTTCTCGGGTCGTTTTGCCAAGCATCCGAAGCTGAAGCCACAACTGACAGCCCAAAAGCAAGATGCGAGAACAGCCAGAAGTCATGTTGCAGTAGGCGTCGGCCAGCTGGCTGGGCTAAAATCATACCGAAAGTCCCAGAGCAGAGGAGATCATCGAAGCTGAATTGATAAACATCTATTTCAAGTTGCACGATTGCGTCGTGCACGATACGCATGCTCCTACCTACAGCCGTTCATCAACTGTGGCCTTTGATGTGACGACGAGGCATGATGGATATCGAAACATACACTCCCTCTTCTGCATTCCACATAGTCACGATGAATCACATCCTCGGTCTTTTTCTCTCTTCCGATGCGATATCTCATTCCTCTCGAGCCCTTCGCTTTGCCTCATCCGCCAAACTTTTGTCGTGCAACTGATGAACATATCCTGCTCCCAATTAGGAACTCGTCGCTTCATCCGGATTATCGAGTCTCGTGTATGTATGGGAGCATTCATCTTGCCGGCTATCGCCCCAAGATTCGTCCGGCGTCAGGTATCGGGGTACATTTGCTCCATCTGTTTTGGCAGCACCACTTCCGCTTCGTACTTATTTCGTGAGGCCCTCACCGCAAGGTCTCCTGCTCCTTCTTGGCGTTATCGGTGCCTTCAGGAGCTTTGGCTGGGCTCGACGGCTGTGAGAACGGTGAGTCAGGGCTAGCGCCCGCGAGATACATGAGCAGGCCCGGGGACCTGCTCCTCTTTCGATCGTGCTTCTTGCGGACCCATTCAAACTCGGGCTCTCGATGGCGATGTTTCTTCTCTTCAATCATCGACGTGCCGCCGGTGCGACTCTCACGAAGGACTTTTGTATGTTTCCACAACTGGTCTTGCTGCCACTCTGGAACCCACCGCTTGATCAGGATGTAGTCTGGGTCCTTAACGATGAGGTTAGCTAAACGCAGCGCCGGGGGGACGAAAGGGAGTTACTTACTCTATCGAGTTCAAACTCAACGTTGAACGTCCTTAACGTCTCGATGGACAGGTGCCTCCGGGCCATGCGAGTGTAAGTGGGACGGCCGCGGGGATCGGGGGCTGGTGCAGCTTGTGAGACCCTTTTCTTGCCGAGTATAGCGGCAATGTTCTTCTCGTCGAGCCCTGACTTGATGAGATCCTCCTTGAGGCGGCGATTGTACTCGTTTTCGTTCTCTTCCTTCTGCTTAGCCTCGCGGGCAACACGCTCGGCCTCCTTTTGCTTGTACCGCTCGACGGCCTGGACAGCCTCCTGATCGCGACGCTTCTTCTTCTCGGCGTCGTCGTCATGGGACCCCAACCTGTTGTTGTATTCGGAGTCCGACTCGTCTATCCACTCGTCAAACCCCGACTCGAGACGGCCCATCACATATCGGGGGAGGTACTCGTTTTCGTTCTCTTCTGTCTGCTTAGCCTGGCGGGCAAGACGCTCGGCCACCCCTTGCTTGTACCGCTCGTGGGCTCGGATATTCTGGTTGCGGCGCTCCTTCTCCTTGGCAGCCTCTTCCTCTTCTTTGAGGCGCTTCAGCCTGTCCTCGTTCTCGTTCTCTTCCTTCTGCTGAGCCTGGGGGCCGGTATACTCGTTGCTGTCTTCGGACTCCACGTCGTCGTTGGCCGTGGCCGCGATCCTGTCGAGGATGGCGCTAACGCCCTTCTCGTCGAGCCCTGACTTGATAAGCTCCTCTTCAAGGCGGCGCTTATACTCGTTTTTGTTCTCTTCCTTCTGCTTAACCTGGCGGGCATCACGCTCGGCCTTCTCTTTCTTCGCATGCTCGATGGCCCGGACAATCTTCTGGTCGCGGCGCTTCTTCTCCTCTGCGTCGTTTTCATAGGACTCCGACTCGTCGTTATGTTGGGACTCCAACTCGTTATCGTCAGATTCTTGATCAGAACGGCTCGAGACCTCGCCTTCCGGCTCACTCTCTACGTCGCTGTTCACTTCCAGAGGGGGCAGCGCAAAGAGTGACAGTTGCTCTTGGTGGCGGCCAACATGATGTCGATACTGTTTCAGAGAGCTCTGGAGTTTGCCACAAAGCGGGCAGGCACTATAAGTGGTCTTTGAGGGCTGTGCGTGGAGCTTGATGAGGGCATCTGCTTGATTCGCTAAAACTTGACCTGGATGTGTCATATGAACATGCTTTTTGCATTCTGTTGCCGAATTAAACCTTTTGTCGCATCCTATTGGGCATTTGTATTGGATCCAGTGATTTTGTTGCATATGTTGAATCCATTCGTGTCGTCGTGCGAAGTCTAAGTCGGCAGTGGTGCAATGTTTCTCCAGGCACACGTAGGGCCGCAGGTCCCCGTAGACGTGTTTTCTGTGATATGTAAGCGGACAAAGAACGTGTCGTAGAGCTTGTGGAGCCAAAAACCTACTTCCAGAGGGTTCTAGTTGTTGAAATTATCATCATAAAGCAAAAAGGGCACTCGAATGGTCCGTGGTTTGCCTCCTTAGGCAACGGGGGAACACGAAGTTTGTCCACGCCCGTCACCGTAGTCGCAAATGAAGTTTGAGTCGCGCCTCCGTCCGATTGGTCATCTAATTCGACACCAGCAGTATACCCAGTCTTCATCTTCTCGGGAATCGACGAAGCCACTGTGCTCGAGACCACCGTCTGGTTGTCGAGCACGTCCAAGCCGTAGGCAAGTTTCTCATGATGCGCTTGGCGGTATTTGAAATACTGTCTGCGTCGTGATATTGCCTTCCCCAGCCTTTCTGCTAGCCAAAGAGGTACTGAAGCAAAATGAGACTGAACATGCTGAACGTCAAATGGTTCAAAATGTGACGTCTCCGTTGATCGCGAGACAATGAAGCGATCATGAGGTGCTGGGTTTCTGATGCTCACGCTTAGTCTGAGAAGACCATCGACCACCTCTGAGGCATCAAGTGCGATCTGATCGAGCTCCGTTTCGGCTATGTCTTCATCAACACCTGCATCCCCTTGCTGAATTGTGTCGCTTTCACTGTCAAGCTCATCGCCAGGTAGCTGATCCCATGCCGTTCTTTCGCCAGACACGATAGCCAGGGCGTCGAGGAAGAGCTCCTGAAGCTCTTCAAGAAGTGCAGCTACACTCTCTCTGATATGCGAGGCATCTCGAAGTCGAAATTCCAGCGAGCTTTTCCCGGACCTGTGGGCACCTATATTGCCGGACCATATTGCAAAGCGACTCTGCTGGTCCCTGAACTTGAATAGGGAGTCTTCAATCCCGTCTGCCTCTGTTGTCTCGAGAGCCTGCACGAGGTCACGATTGAGTTTGATACAGCGTTTCACCCAAGAGTGTATACTGCTTTCGGCTTTCTGTACAGGCTGAGGAGGAGTTCCGGTGGCCTGCAGATGTCCGGACGGGAATCTCGGCGGACTTTCAGTCATTGTGAGGGGATATCTTGATCGGAACAAGGCTCTTAACCAGACATTTTTGGGTTGAAAATGCTTCTCCTCGTTCCTCGTAAGCGCCGCATGTTGGTTGGCTGTGCATCGGGCAACCTGCCATCATGATTTGTCACCGTCATCAATTGCATGAGCCGCGCCCCGCCCGACCTGAAGGCTTTTGTGACATGTGAGCTTTCCCGCTCCGACGCGTGATTTCTTCAGAATCAATCGAGGGCTGCAAATGCGCACTGGCATATCATTATGTCTGGAATCGAGGTAGCAGGCCTTGTTTTGGGGAGCATACCCCTCATCATTTCAGCCCTCGAGCACTACCGCGATGGGGTATCGACGATCCAGAGGTGGCGAAAATATGACCGTGAGCTGCGGAGCCTCACTCGAAGCCTCAGCGTCGAAAAGGTCAAGCTTCAGAACATTTGCGAGAAGCTGCTGGTGGGGATTTCGCCACCATCTCACATTGAGCTGATGATTCAGGACCCATTTGGGATCATGTGGCACGACGACGCAGTGAGGAGAAAAATACGGGCAAGACTCGGTAGCTCGCTGGACGACTTCGAGTCTACAGTCGAGGACATGAGGACTGTCATCGCAGAGATGATGGAGAGACTTGATCTGGGTCCGAAAGGTCAGGTATGACATGCCGCTTCATTCACTGCCATGCCAGGTGTATTTGCGTGGAAATTAACTCGGGCATTTAACTCGATTCCAGGTCAAATGGACTGAGAGATCATCTATTGTAAGAGAGTTCAAGCGGGCTGCTTTCACAATCAGTCGATCAAGCTATGCAGACCTTCTATCAACAATGAGGGTTGGCATCGCGGACCTAGAGACTTTGACGAACCAAAACGTGTCTCTAGAACCGGAACGCCTCAAGTCATCACAGGTGAAGCTGTTGACTATTCTACGGGACATATCGCTTGGTCTCTATCATGCCTTGCGACAAAGCTTCACGTGCACCTGCAACCACGATGTTAGCTTGAAGCTTGCCACAAGAGCCTCGGACATTATATATGCAGAGAGCGAACGCAAAGTTCTTCAAGAACTCGACCTACACTTGGCACTGTCTTATCCTTCGGATGCATCAGCTATTGTTGATGGTGCCGTGCGTCGACTTTGGGAAGAATTGCGGATATTGGCGGTGCCACTAGACGAGAAGATGGCATTGAGTGCGGACAAAGAGCCGGAATCGGATAAATCTCTACTAATAACGGACCGATCCAACAGGGGCAAAGGGAAGAAAGTCAGCTTCCAATCCTCCTCGTCCTCTTCCACGTTTTCAACGACGGCAACATTGGTGCAAACGCGTACTGCAACCGCCGCGCTGGACAAGTTGTCACTCACGAGGACTCCGAGAGCACCATTTCCGAACCTTGAGCAGATCTTGGACCTCTGCACGAGAATCCGAAAAGCTAACAAGCAGAAACAGACGGACTGCTATGGATTTCTCGCAGACGGAGTATCTGGGAAATTCAAAAGTTATAACATTTATCCAGTCGCCACTGGGGGTGGTGAGGACCAGCAGAGGTGTGTGTCCCTGACGGAAGTGCTAAAGAGGACAAAGAAAGCCCCTCCGCTCAGCTTCAGGGACAGAGTACGACTGGCCGTGGTGATATCAACGAGCGTGTTGCAGCTCTACGACACCCCCTGGCTACCTCGCACAATATCCACAGACGACATTCTTTTCATAGCGAGGGAAGATGAGAGCCTGTATGAGGACGCCTTTGTCACAAAAAAGATGGTAGAAACGGACAAAGAAGCCGGCATGCATGGCTCCTTGAGCATGAAGCGCAACCCAACGCTGCTGTCGCTAGGCTTCATCTTGATTGAGCTCCTGCTAGGGCAGACATTGGAAGCTCCAGAGGACATCTCGGTCAGCCTTGACCTCGAGCGATACTACATCGCTGCTCAAAGTCTGCTCCCCCGGGTGAAGCACGAGAGCCTGAATTACTTTAGCGCCGTCAGCAGATGTCTTGATGGAGAGTTGCACCAGCACCCGGTCGGTTGGCAGCAGCGGGATTTCCGGCAAAGCGTGTACTCTGGCGTTGTGGCACTGTTGGAGAAGGATTTGGACTTCTTGTAACGATGTAACGAGTTTTGTACTGGCATCCAGCGACCCCTACAATGCTGATGTTCTCGCCAACTGGCCAGCTGGGCGCTAAAGATCAAGTCCCATAAGAGCTCCGTGGCCGTCGATGGACAACCCCTAGCTCAAGTGCATAGAGCTCAACGTGAGTGATCTGCGTGAGGCTCTTTCTTTATGATGATGCGCCAGGCGCATAACTACTCGTATCTCCAAACACATATTCTTGTCCTAAAGTTCTACGAGTCCTGCTATGACATCGAAGTCAGCAAAAGCGGAACCAATTGTGGACAGCTGCGTTTCTAGAGGCTTCCCGGTCCCCACTGCAGGCAGCAAGGGCGCCTGCTGCTGGTGCCTGTGGCCTGTGGTTGCCCCTCCACCCCTCCATCCGCTCAGGCCCCGCTTTCGTCACCTTGACACTTGGCCACCGGTGATCCCACCCGAATTACCTCATCAACTCATGAGACGGCGACTTCGCTCGTGCCTTGAACCTCTCCTCCGCTGCCTCCACATCACCTTCTGCAACCTCGAACGACTGGCCCGCATCTCGCGCATCGCAACTGCAGGCCCCAAACGCACTCTTCCACGTCATTCTCAGAGTCGTCGCCAGCGACACTCTTCCCTCCCGCAACAAAACAAACGCCCTTGATCTAGCATCTTGGTGGGGGCTGTGCTCGACCTTGGTGCTGGATCTCCGTCTTCAAGATTTCGTACCCAGCACAGACAGGAACGCAGGGGAAGCGAAAGTTCTCCGACGGAGAGCCCCAAGCCTCTAACAAACGGACCATGGCGGTAAGTTTGTTTTCGCTCAACTGTTGTTGCCATTGCCGCGCTCGATGGACTCGACGACGTCCCTGCTGGCCACGCCTTTCACCGGACGCCCAAGCTGACAAATGTATCTTTCTGCGACTGTAGGGCCACAAGCTCCCCGAGGTCGACCTTGCGACCCGAATGCAGGTCGACGACTCTGTCGTGGGCACCAGCGACATCGATGAGTCCCTCTACAGCCGACAGCTCTATGTCCTGGGCCACGAGGCCATGAAGCGCATGGGCGCCTCCAACGTCCTCATCATTGGTCTCAAGGGCCTTGGTGTCGAGATCGCAAAGAACATCGCCCTGGCTGGCGTCAAGAGCTTGACGCTCCACGACCCAGCTCCCGTGCAGATCGCCGACCTCTCGTCCCAGTTCTTCCTCACGGAAGCCGATGTGGGCAAGCCGCGAGACGAGGTAACAGCTCCTCGAGTGGCTGAACTCAATGCATATACTCCTGTCAAGATCCACCAGTCATCTGGGTATGTCTCGCTGCTTCTGAAACCGATTCTATACCCTAGTCTTTACTAATCATTCGACCAAAGTCTCGACGAGAATTTCTCCCAATTCGACAAGTACCAGATTGTTGTCTTGACCAACGCATCCATCTCCTCTCAGAAATCCATCGCAGACTACTGCCACTCCAAAGGCATCTACGTCGTGACTGCCAACACCTTTGGTCTCTTCGGATCCATCTTCTGCGATTTTGGTGAGAAGTTCACCGTCATCGACCCGACGGGCGAGGCTCCGCTGAGCGGCATCGTTGCTGGAGTCGACGAAGAGGGCCTTGTGTCTGCGCTGGACGAGACTCGACATGGACTGGAAGATGGCGATTACGTGACCTTCTCCGAGATTGAGGGAATGGAGGCCTTGAACGGCTGCGAGCCCCGAAAGATTACCGTCAAAGGACCTTACACGTTCTCCATCGGCGACGTCACGGGCCTCGGGCAGTACAAGCGCGGTGGCATGTACCAGCAGGTCAAGATGCCCAAGATTATCGGCTTCAAGAACTTCACATCAGCCCTGAAAGAGCCGGAGTTTGTCGTGTCGGACTTCGCCAAGTTCGACCGGCCGCAGCAGCTCCATCTCGGTTTCCAAGCCCTTGAGGCTTTCCAATTGTCTAATGGTCGCCTTCCCAAGCCCATGGACGAACAAGACGCCGCCGTGGTCCTGGGAGCCGCCAAGAAGTTCGCTGAGGAGGAGAAGCTCGACATTCAACTGGACGAAACGCTGCTGAAGGAGCTCAGCTACCAGGCTATGGGCGATCTCAGCCCGATGGCTGCCTTCTTCGGTGGAATCGTTGCGCAAGAAGTCCTCAAGGCTGTTTCCGGGAAGTTTCAGCCGATTCAGCAGTGGATGTACTACGACTCGCTTGAATCGATCCCTACATCCACCAAGCGAAGCCCTGAGCTTTGCAAGCCCGTTGGACTTCGATACGATGGTCAGATAGCCGTCTTTGGTACCGAATATCAGGAAAAGATTGCAAATGTGAAGCAATTCCTGGTCGGTGCTGGCGCCATCGGGTGCGAAATGCTCAAGAATTGGGCCATGATGGGACTTGGCACCGGGCCCCGGGGCAGAATTTTCGTTACGGACATGGACTCCATTGAAAAGAGCAACTTGAATCGCCAGTTTTTGTTCCGCGCCGCAGACGTTGGAAGCATGAAGAGCGACTGTGCCGCTCGGGCGGTAGAGCGAATGAACCCGCAGCTCGACGGACATGTGGAGACCTTGAAGGAGAGGGTCAGCGCCGACACGGAGCACATCTTCAACGAGGAGTTTTGGCAGAGCCTGGATGGCGTCACCAATGCCCTGGACAATGTCGAGGCGAGAACATATGTCGATAGACGATGTGTCTTCTTCCGCAAGCCCCTCCTCGAGAGCGGGACTCTGGGAACCAAGGGCAACACCCAAGTTGTCCTGCCACACTTGACCGAGTCATACTCCTCTTCTCAGGATCCCCCCGAGAAGGAGTTCCCGATGTGTACCATCCGAAGCTTCCCCAACCGGATCGAGCACACAATTGCGTGGGCCAAGGCTATCTTCGAGAAATCCTTCGTGAATGGTCCGCAGACCGTCAACCTGTACCTGACGCAGCCCAACTTTTTGGCAGCTACGATGAAGCAGGGAGGAAACCAAAAGGAGACGCTGGAAACCATTCGCAATCTCCTGACGACGGAACGACCTCGCACATTTGAGGACTGCATTGCCTGGGCCCGCATGCTGTTTGAGACCGAGTTTTCCAACAAGATCCAGCAGCTTTTGTACAACTTCCCGAAAGACTCCGAGACTTCCAGCGGCACGCCGTTCTGGTCCGGCCCGAAGCGCGCCCCCGATGCCCTGAAATTCGACCACAACAACCCCACTCACTTTGGCTTCGTCGTCGCGGCAGCGAACCTGCACGCTTTCAACTTCAACATCAAGTCGCCCGGCACCGACAAGGCCATCTATCTGCGAGAGTTGGAGAATGTCATAGTTCCCGACTTCTCCCCAGATGCCAACGTCAAAATTCAGGCCGATGACAAAGATCCTGTATGCTGCAAATTCTCTGGCGGAATTTATTCGCCGGAACCTGAAATTTACTCGCCTGGAACGAAGCTAACTCACTGGCAGGACCCCAATGCCAACGCGAACTTTGATGACAGTGACGAACTAGACAAGATCATCGCCAGCATTCCATCGCCAAGCAGTCTTTCCGGCTTCCAACTACAGCCGGTGGAGTTTGAGAAGGACGATGACACAAACCACCACATCGACTTCATCGCGGCGTGCAGCAACCTACGCGCTGAGAACTACAAGATTGAGCCGGCGGACCGTCACAGGACCAAGTTCATTGCTGGCAAGATTATCCCGGCGATTGCCACGACGACGGCCCTGGTCACTGGACTGGTGGTCCTTGAACTTTACAAGGTCATCGACGGCAAGAAGGATCTTGAGCAGTACAAGAACGGCTTCATCAACCTGGCGCTGCCTTTCTTCGGTTTCAGCGAGCCCATCGCCAGCCCCAAGGTCGAGTACACGGGTAAAGACGGCAAGGTTACCATGGACAAGATTTGGGACAGGTTTGAGGTGGACAACATCACTCTGCAGGAGCTCTTGGACTATTTCGATGCCAAGGGTCTGAGCGTGAGTATGCTCAGCTCTGGCGTCAGCCTGCTGTACGCCAGCTTCTTCCCGCCCGCCAAGCTCAAGGAGCGCTACGCCATGAAGCTTAGCGAGCTGGTTGAGTTCATCTCAAAGACGCCCATCCCTCCGCACCAGAAGGAGGTCATCTTTGAGGTTGTCGTGGAGGATATGAACGAGGAGGATGCTGAAGTGCCGTACATTAAGGTCAGAGTGCAGTAAGCAGTGAATTGCCGGAATGGGTTACGAGTCTACAAATAGCGGTCGGTGTCTGGAGACGATGCACAAAAGTATATGGAAGACTTGTATTCGCCCCGAGATTAGATAGAGGCGAATGAACATCTCTTTTGAGTACATGCGTTTGGTGCTCTCACTTATATTGCGAGCCCAGGTGATGGAGACAAGTGGAATGAAGCTGCAGGAGGGTGTCTTCCAAGATCCTGAGGCCATATCGAAGTGCCTTATTTTCCTACCTGATCCAAGATGGGTATGTGGCACTGAGTAATCAATAAGTCTGTACTCCGTAAAATGATTTGCTTCCCCTGTGCGGCACCTGAGCTGACTGAGCCTATAGGGGCGCGTGGGGGAAAGCTAAGGTTTTACGTCACGATTAGCAAGCCGCTCGCCGCCCGCCACGCCCCGCTTGCGACGAGTCGATGACCCCGGGAGTGGTTGATTGACGGGGACCTGCAAGCTCAAATCATTAGGTCAGGATATCGTTACCTGCGGGATCAGTAAGCAATGGCACCTTGGCCTCGGGAGCTGCATCTATCGTTTTGTTATTCCGCACAACTCCAGTGGGCTGCTTGCATTTAAGCCCGTCAATGAACGTACATCTGCTGGGCAGATTCGCCTTCAGAAGCGTCTACAGCTTGCACAGTACTTCAACACGTCACGCCCTGCTTATTACGGCTCGTACGAGCATACAGAGCAGCTCTGTCTATCACAAAACCTCACATTTTCTAAACCAAACTCCGATCAGAATGGTAAGGAAGATACTGCCCCTCATTACTATGAGCGGGGTTGCTAATGCAGAGCAGGCGAGCTCAGGCAAAGTCACCGACTGGGTCAAGCCCGGCGACAAATCTGGCGAGTTCAAGCGTCAGGTCAGCTCGTTCCGCGATGCTATTTCGCGTGAGAGCGGTGCGAAATACCCACCCGAGAAGGGGCGGTACCACCTCTTCGTTAGCTACGCCTGTCCTTGGGTAAGGCCACCCCCATCATGCCTCGTGTGGTCAACAACATGGCGAATGAGACGTGTAGACTGACAGGTGAACAGGCCCATCGAACGCTGATTACGAGGAAGCTCAAGGGCCTGGAGGACTTCATTTCTTTTTCCGTCGTTCACTGGCACCTTGGCGAGGGCGGCTGGCGCTTCGCGACCAAGGAGGAGAAGCTGCCTGGTGAGAACGTCATCCCAGACCCAATCGAGGGCCACGAGGGCTTCACCCACCTCCGACACGTCTACTTTGAGTCGGAGAAAGACTACGAAGGCCGGTACACTGTGCCAGTGCTCTATGACAAGAAGACGAAGCACATTGTGAGCAACGAGAGTAGTGAGATTATTCGTATGCTCGGAACCGAGGTGAGCTGCAATTGAGGCTGTGAGATTTCGAAGGTTACTGACGTGCCTTGCAGTTTGACGACTTGATTGAGGCCAAGTATCGCAACATCGCATTGTACCCGGAGAGCCTTCGCAGTCAGATTGACGAGACCAACTCCTGGACGTACGATCTCATCAATAACGGCGTCTACAAGTCGGGCTTTGCGACGACCGCCGAAGCCTACGAGCGCAACGTCGTCGCGCTGTTCGAAGCCCTCGACAAGGCCGAGAAGCACCTGAGGGCGCAAGAGGACGGACCCTACTACTTCGGCAAGGCCATCACCGAGGCCGACATTCGCCTGTGAGTCTCCCCTGTCTCGTGTTCTATGAGACGACGAAGCCAGCTTGGCTGACCAGCCTCGCCAGATACGTGACGCTCGTGCGCTTCGACCCCGTGTACGTGCAGCACTTCAAGTGCAACATCCGCGACATCCGCTCGGGCTACCCGGCGCTGCACCGGTGGATGCGCAACCTGTACTGGAACCACGCGGCGTTCAAGGAGACGACGCAGTTCGAGCACATCAAGTGGCACTACACGCGCAGCCACACGCAGATCAACCCGCTGTCGATAACGCCCGTGGGGCCGCTGCCGCACATCCTGCCGCTGGACGAGGAGGTGCCCGCTGCGAAGGCGGCTGCGGGGAGGAATTAGGGTCGCGAGCGCGCTGGAGGAGCTGTTGGAGGATCACCATCTGTTATGTATGTCCCTCTAGAGCAGCAATGTCAAGCAAAAGTTCCCTCGTCGAAGCCTGAGCTGCCCAACCAACACGTGCGGCGTGCATCCGCAGCGAGCGGCGATGCGGATTTGGGCCGTGCAATTCAACGGTGAATGTTGAACTAAAGAGCTCTGGAGCAATGCCTCGGCTAGGAATCGCTCTCAGGTCTCCACGATTTCGCTGCCCGAGTATCGTACTTCAAGAGACGGCATCAGTTAGCAACTGACTCGCTCTGCTAATCAGGAGGCACCCACGGAAACATGGGTCACCTGACGGCGCTAGGACCGATCGGTCGAAGCATCCGCTGGAATCTCGAAGAACTGGCCCAAGCGCCATGTACCCAATACAGCTGGCAGGGACCTGCCGCCACCTGTTCACGCCTCATAAGCCAGGTCACGACGACCTGCATCTCCGTCGTGCAGCCTCCCCCGGCAGCCCTCATCGCCAGCAATCACACTTCTCCCACCGACCGCATCCCATCACAACTCCCTCATTGCCAGTCTCCCCAAGCTACCACGCATATCCTTTTGCCCGCCCTCAAACTTCCCTCGCCGCTTGCTGCCCGCCTTTCCACAGCAGACTTTGAGCACCCTGTCTTCCTCGTGCCCCCGTGCGAGGAGTCATTCTCTCGCCGGTTCCGCGCAACCACGACGACTACTCCACCGCCGCCAAGCCCATTGAAACACGCATTCCTCAAGCCCTTCGCAGCCGCGACCTCGCATCGATCGCCCTTGAAGCCTCCTCCGCTTGCAAGATCCGTTCTCAAAGACAGCCATACGCCTCCTTCCTCGACGATTGCCCGCCGGCCGATCGCCTAGCACGCCTCCAACCTCGACCAGCGCGTTGATACCCGATTTCGGACCTCCACCAGCTTCCCACCGCAACCCAACCCTCCCCTGCGGCGACCGACGGCCTTTTCGTCAGATGGGCATCGCAGCTCCGCCGCCCTGATATGGCCCTTCGATATTCAGCAGATTTTCTGCTGCACCTGCGGGAATCGCCTCTATGCACCCGACCAGACAATCTCCCCCCGGCCGAGGAGTGGATGGGGTGAGTTGGGCCCTTGTGAGGGCTGGTGGCCGCCTGATATCCGTATTTCTAACGTCTGTTGCAGCGCAACGCCCGAACAACTCCGGATCCAAAGCAAATCCACTGTTGATAACCGGCGCGGTACCAATGATAACCTGCCTCTCCTCGACCAGACCAATCGGCGGTCAGGTTCCGACCGCCATGCGCCCTCGCGCAACAGCGCAAGTTCGTACTCCTCCGATCCCTGCAGTCCAGCGTCTAGTTGCAAGCTAACCATATGTCCTCCTAAATTCAGACCCCGACGACATAGTCTTTGGCCCGCCTCGCATGGCCTTTTCGTCCTCCAGGGGTAACAAGGCGCTGGAAAACGAAAAGGGCATGAGAGATGCCGATGTTCAAAGCCGAAGCAATCTTCGAAACCGGAATGGGGAGAGTGATGTGGACCGTCTGCGCGACAGCCGCAACACGAATCTCCGTCGCGGCGATGCCGACCAGGATAGCGATGGCTGGAGCACGGTGAAGCCACGCAAGAGCTTCGGCGCCGACGGTGCTGAGCGCTTTCACGGCAAGATGGGCGGCAATTTTCGAGACGAAAGGCGGTCAACGAGGGAGCGAGATGATCGAGACGCCCCACGTGATCGCCAAGCCAGAGGATTCGACACCTTCGTTCGAGGCGGCGATGTGACGACCGATGGAGGCGAGGGGCGACCACGAAATGGAATGGGCAGGAACAAGCTCGATACCTGGCGATCTGGCGACGCCGCCAAAGACCCCATTCCCCCTACTCCCCATACCGAGAAGCGCGATCGAGATCGGACAAAGAGCTGGCGGGACCGAGACAGCAGGGAGCCTGAGCCCGCGGACGACCGTGGCAGCGGCAGAGCTTCTGACAGACGATGGGGTCGGGACCGCGATCAGAGGGCTGAGCGAGAGCCCGAGTGGCTGGACGAGCCCCATGTCGAGCAGAAAGAAGCACATACGCAGCAGGACTTCCAGAAATGGATGGAGCACATGAAGGCTGCTAAGAGCAGCGCTTCCGCTGCCAGCAAGTCTGCCGCTGCTGGACCAACCGAGGCCATCGTTGAAGCGTCCAAGCCCGCAGCACCCTCGCCTGCTGTGGAAGTGGGCCCTGACAAGTTCTTCATGGCTTTCGGTTCCAACGCCAGTGCCGAAGCTGCCACCCCGTCTGACCAGAAGGAGGCGAGCAGCAAGGCCAAGACCGTGGGGAAGTCCTCGAGATTTACATCATTCTTTAATTCTCAGACGCAGCAAGATGCGCGACCAAGGATCGACGCATCTTCGCCGCTCACCGGACCCGCCGCCGCCGCGGCTCTCTTTGCTGGATCGGGAATCAAGCTGGGGGCAGGCCATCCTACGGGTGCTCCCCCGCCCCCTGAAGAAGAGCGTCAAGCTTTCCAACAGTTGCTTGCCAAGCTGCAAAAACAGAGCATGAGCGCCACTCCTCCAGGCCCATCTCCGTTCCCAGCTCCGCAGCAAGGCAACGATGCCGCGAAACGAAACGCCATTACCTCGCCGGAGCCATTCCAGCAATACGGTGGGGAGCGGCGTGATGGGCCCATGGGACGGCCTGCATCTCAGCCGCCCCATGAGATCCTCGCTCCTCGCCCGCAGCAACAATCCGCGCGCCCCGACCAACTTCTTCAGGACCTGGTTGGCCACCATCAGCGCCTGTCGAGTCAGGGATCTGGACGGGCCGAGCCAAACTTGGCTCGCAACAACAGCAATACCGAATTCCTGATGAATCTCATGAGAGCCGCGCCAGAAGCGCAGCGCCCAGAGCAGCAGGCCCGCATGCCGCAGCAGCAGCCGCAGCCGCAACACCAGCACCACAAGTCAGGACAGATGACCCCTTATGGCGAGCGTGAGCCCGACTTTGCCGCACGAGAGAACCGAGGAGGTCAACGTCAAATGCGCCCTCAGCCTCCTCCAGGCTTTCCTATGGACGACTCTTTCCACAGCCCAGAGCAGGACCAGCGTCAGAGCCAGCCTACTCAGATCTTGCAGCGACCGCCGCCACCTCCGGGCTTGGATCAGATGCCTCCCGACTGGATGGCCAGGGGAGGACAGATGCCGCCGCCGCCGCCACCGCCACAGCAGCAGCAGCAGCAGCAGCGCGGTCCAATGATCCCACCCCCTGGACTCGCCGGCGGGCCCCCTAACCGCAACATGCCCATGCCGCACATGTTCCCGCCCAACTTTCCTCCCGGGGCTATGCCTCCTCCGCCGCCTGAGGCAATGGCCGGAATGCACCCCCGTAATATGCCTATTCCACCGCCCGGTTTCTTTGCTGGTCCGCCGCCCCAGGGCTTCCTGCCTCCCGGCCTGGGCGGGTTCAACGGACCCCCGGGTCCAGAGGCTCATGCCTTTGGCGGCTCCCCGTACGATGGGCGCATGCCTCCCGCTGGGGACCGTGGTGCCAGCTATGGCCGTCCTTAGAGTCACAAGGGCTCTTCTTTTTGTCAGCCTGTCCGGGTACGACTCGGACGGCAAACCCGATCGGTGGAGGACGGAGGACGGGTTTGGAAGGTTGAAACGTGTCTTGAGCCGTTCAAACTTGCCTTGCTGCCATATTGCTTGCGGAAGTACCAATAGTTGTAGCCACAAATGCCTCGCTCCAGCTGCCAACGGCGGGTTGGGTTCTTGGAGGCCTGATTGGAGGGCACGAGGTGGGAATCATGTCACCAGCAGATAAGATAGTGGTGCAGTGCAATCAAGGATGTGAGCTGTGCGCACAGAGTTTCTTGCAAGTGATGATAAAGCCTCCCTATGCTATGTGACGCCATAGGGTTATGATATGCATTCGTTCCCTGTCGACGCCAAGTATATCATCATCGTCATCATCGAGGGATATTGCATTTGTTTTAATAGCGTTTTGTATTGACATCTGACCTATGCACCCATCCAGAAAGCCCTCGCACACCATCTCGAGCCCCCCTGGCATCATCACGCCAAGAGAGGCACCACCTCGGTCCCTCAACGCCGCGCTCCAGAAACAAGATTGTAATTAGGTATTTAGCCAACGGCGTAGAAGCCATAGATCCAAATGATTCTCCGCAGATGGCGGCCCTCGCCCTACGCGGCCCTAGCGCGGCAGACGTGCTCGTGCCCCGCGCTCGACGTGGAGGAACGTCTGCGGAGAGAGCCCTACTTCTTCATGCCCAGAAAGTTCCTCCGCTTCTTCTCCTTGTGCGCCTTGCCGTCGTGGGGTGGCGGCACGGCGGCGCTGGGGGGCGACGGCGCCGGGCCGGGGCCGAGGTTCATGCTACCCATAGCCTGCGTGGGCGGCGCGGCGGGCGACGCGACAGGCCGGCTAGGGAGACCACCGGGAATCGGTCGGCCACCCGGTACCGGACCGCCTCCGACGCGCTGCGGCAGGCCCTGTCCCGGAGGAGGCTGTCGGCCGGGAGGTGGCGCGGGCCGCTCGAACAGGTGGGCGGGTGCGCGAGGCTTGGGCCTCTCCATGGGGAGGTCGAGCTGTCGCTTGTCGCGGCTGAGGTCACCGACCTGGCGGACGAAGAGCTGGGGTGTGAGCATGTGCGTGGTGGCGAGGATAATGTCGCGGCTGCGCTCCCTGCCGACGTCGTAGCACGCCCGGCTCTCGCTGTACGTCGCTCCTCCGGCCATGAAGACTATGATTCTCTGCCGGTTTTCCGGTGGGCGCCGGCCGGCAGCGGCCCAGTTTGGTCGGCCAGCGCGCAGAGACCCGCCTTGTGCCGCCAGCAAGTCTTCGTTAGGGTCCAACGGCGGTTTGACGTAGGGGAAGAGTGTCTGGTCCAGGCCGCCTCTGGCCAGCGCATCGAGCATGGGCTTCAGCGCAGGCTCAAAGCGAGATAAGCTGTACTCCTCGCTCGGCTGCGCGCTTCTGGGGTCCCTGGGGAACAACGGCTGGGGCGGGTGACGAGACTCCTTCAACGCATGTGATACCTTCCCGCCCAGCAGTTCCATGTTTGCCACCACTTCCCCGTCCTGGGGCGGCAGGGATGCGTGTATCAGCAACTTCTTGATATCCTCCATGATGACGCCACCGCGGTAGAGTACGTAGATGATGATGAGGCGCAGCCGATCCCCAGGAACAATGGCTTCGTCGTCCAACAAGCGCACTGCCGACTCAAGGATGTTCTTTGGTTTCCTAAAGTCTTCATCCAGGCCGGTCGACAGCGTCTGCTCGACGGACGCAATGTCGGGGAGCTTGTTGTGCTGGAACCTGTTCATGCACTCCTGCGCCATGGTGAGGTGCAGAGAATACGCCTCCTTCATCTCCTGGAACTGCGGGAGACCTGCCAGCATGTCTCGGATCGCGCTGAGGTTCGTCGTGTCGGCGTTTTCGTTGGTGAAGTGCGGGTTCTCGTCGAGGAACCTTTGGAAGTCGCCCATGAGCTTGTCGATGGTGTCCTTCATGTGAGTGTGTCGGTTGTCGACCCAGATCTTGTCCTTTTCACCCAGCTCCATATCTTTTTCCTGCTCCTCTGGCGTTCCCTCATTTATCTTCGTGTGGAAAGTGACCTTGTCGCCCTCCTTGATTGGGAGCAGATCATGCGCCATGGCCTGATACGTAAACTCGTGCAGCAAAGGGGCCATTAGGTCCATTGACCGATCCGTTATAACCAGATTTGCCTGGGGTCTGTTGGATGGTGGTGGAAAGTTCGGATCCCAATGCGCATACCCGTCCAGCTCCTCCTGTACGAATCTCGCCAGATGCGAGCAAAGTACACTGGCTTCGTGCAGGGGATTCTTGGGTCTGTAGTATCGGACTTTGGGATACTCTCCCAGTGTTATGCAAACGCTCGCAATCTATGGGATGCCATGAGTCAGCCGTACGGTTTTGGCTTTTAAGCTGCAGCTGGGATTCAGAGTCGTACCTTTTGCGCGAGTTGCTGCATGTGCTTGGGCACGAGGCCGTTGCAAGCCGGGTGGTATAGCATCGGAAAGCTCCATGGGTCTCGGAAGGTAATTAAATGCGACTCTCGAGGGTAGAAATCGACAAAGAGCGTCTTGGAGCTTACGCGCAGCTGCCTGATGCCGGGGAAGTCGTCCATGCGCCGGCGCAGACCAGGGTCTACCAGATTTGTCCACAAGAGGAAAGCTCTGCGGTATCGCCGGCGCTCGAAATCGGCCAAAAGGCAGTCGACGATGTGCGGTTCGGGGGCGAGGATGTAAATGGCGTCCATCTCGGGGTTCGGCTCGCGGCGGTCCTCGATGCGCTCGATCGCTGTCAACGAGATTAGTTTTGAGGGTTCGGCGGAGCTGGAGGTGCCACGAACTAGCAATGTTGTTGTTGAGGATGTCATCTTCCTTGACAACATTGTCGATGATCTTCTTGGAGGTCTCGTCTACGATCAGGCATTTCCACTGTAGGAGATTGGTAGCGTTAGCGGCGTTCAGTTCTAGGGAGCTTGGGCTGAGGTGTCGTACGTCGCCCTGCGTGATGTTCTTGATCTCCTGGAGAATGACTAGAATAGCTCAATCAGCTCTGTCTTCTCAATCTGGAGCTGACGCGAGAAAGTCCTACCATCATGCTGCTCCTGGATCACCGACAGCCCCATGATGGGTGTCTCGCGAGGCTTGCTGGCCTCGGTCGATCGGGAGCTCTAGACGAGGCGACTGTCTTGCACGAGCGCAGGCTAGGCAGTGTTGACGAGGCAAGGGAGAACACGAAGATTGCCGGGTCTCTCGAGCGGCAGCAGCTAGACGTGTGGCCAGATGCTGCGGCTTCAAACGTGCCGACAAGACAAGCTGTTGGTGACGTGCAGAAGGGAGGGTGGCGGGGTCGCGCAAGACAGCAGCCAGGGGGCCATCGTGTGCTGAGACGAGGCTATGTTTGGCGGCAGTGGAGACTCGGGCTGCGATGGGTGCGCTACGGGATTGTTCCCATGAGGTCATTGGCCGCATAAGCTTAACTCGACCGGCGCTTCTAGTCGTCCCGAGCTCTCGACAACGGGGTCTAATTTCGATGTGCCCGTCACAATAGAGATTCCAATGCACGTCCCTCGTCGCTAGTATATAAATGTAATATATATAGGCGTTTTCGAGCATGTGTCTCCGCTACATCCAAATACCGGGTCAAAAATAGCCGGTTACAACACACGGCCTGGAACTAATCACCGCTCTTCCGTCAACTCCTGGGTATCATGAAACTCAAATCACGCTCCGTGCCGCTCCATCACAACTCGTTATCGGCTCCGTTGCCTCTCAAATACCTCTCCACATCGACGTTGCCAAAGATTTCCGCCTGCAGCCGTTGCGCCCTCTGCCGCTCCGTCGCAGCCAGGGCTTTCCGTTCCTTGGTTGTCAGCTGCCGCGGCGGCTTCTCGGCCTCCTTCTTCTTCGGAAGCTCCTCAGCCGTCGCACCGATTCCCAGGTTGTCCTCCTTTGCGTCCGCTTTGACGGGATACCGGGCCCCTGCGCCATCCACGCCCAGGCCGCGGCGAGCATCTGGGTCCCATCCCTGCGACTGCAGTGTCCGGAGGCCCATGCGCGATCGGTCCAGGGCTGACGGCGGGTGTGAATGCTCCAGGCTGACTTGATGTGCCAGTGACGCTTCGTGCTCCCGGACAGATGTCGTGATGGGAAGTGAGCAAACGACGCAGATTGCAAGTTCGGGCTTCGGCTCATCCTCTGCGCCTGGTGCCGGAGACTCGGTTCCGGATGCAGAGCGAGATCTTGACGCGCCCAAAACGACGCGGGCATACAGGTCGCTGGCTCGAAGACCCTTCTCTGCCGAAGGTAGGGCGGCCTCTATCCCTTCGTCGGCCTCCGTTGCTGGAACAAACTCGACTCTTTTCCGCTTCAGCCCGGCACCAAAAGGTTTCTTGCGGTGCAGCGGAACGTCATCTTCTTCGTCCTCTTCTCTCGGTCGTCTCATTATGAGCGACAATCACCGTGAGGAAGAAGCGCAATGCGCCGATGAATTGTTATGTGTAAATGATGAGGAAACGATTTGACCTTTGAGAGAGAAGAAGCGTGGCTGCCTTGAGGCCCCGCCCAGCAAGCAACTCTGTCTCCCGGGCTAGTGCAGTACTAGTCGTGTTTGGAGTTACCGCCTACCCTATACCATTTCATTGAGAACGAATTGGAGAATAGCACTGACTGGAAATCGCGTCACGTAGCTAGAGATTCCCCATAAAGGTTTCTTCTTAGAGTACTGAGAGCGGAGATATTTCTCGTGCTATTAAGAGCGAGCAAATCGATAGGCTTGTTGTCCAGACTTGAGGTGTCATCCATGCTGTCAGGGACAGCTAGAACGGTGATGGAGATCACGGATTTGAGCGAGGATGAACGAGATGTAGAAGCTCACGATTATCAAGACCGTTGAGACTGGTGCTTTGACGCGTGATTTACGGAGTAGGAAAAGTCAATTTTCATCTTATATCACCCGTCTCATCAGTGGGAACGGCTCACCCGTATTGTGGGTTGCCCTGTGGGTTCTAATTCAGCGCCGCCATACAACTGCGGTAACCTTCGGTGTCGTTTGGGGCACACAGTGCCTCAATGACTTGAAAAAAATTAGAACTTTTTCCACGTTACTCATTCATGGCGTGTCTTTGATATTCTCGCTGACTTATTTCATCTGGGCGAAGCGTATTCTGTTGTGTCAGGTCTTAGGGGCGGTGCAATGACACATGGCAGCTCATAGTGACTCACTGTGGATCTCTCACCTTAATCTGCTGGACCCCGGTGCTGCCTCTTTTAGCTATAGATTTGCGCCGCCATTATGCACTCCGTACGGAGTAACGTTAGTGGGTGTAACAACGCCGATGAGACGATGTCTTGAATTAAGAATAATTTTACCCGTCTGACGTTCGGATGGAGTCTGAAGGTATAAAGGCTTGGGTAATCGAGCTTCCAAAGCACCTCCCTTTCCCGCAAACCCTCAACTCCCTCGACGTGTATCGCTTCCCCACCTGAGGGTTCATGCTGTCGTCCTCCTCTATCATTTTCACATCCTCTTCAGCATCCAACATGGACTCACTCCCATACGCCCTCCCCGAGGGAGTTGACATCGTCCCTCGCGAGCAATTAGATCTGCGGCCAGACGCAGAGGTCGACCATGATCTCCTCAACCCGAAGCCCGTCAGCGGCGAAAAGAACATCTTCTTTTTCTGGCATAGAGGCTTCGCACACATGCACCCCTACACGCAGCGCACCGTCCGCGCTTGGCACCGTCGCTTCTCCAAGCAAGGTTGGGTGGTGCGCGTGCTGGACCGCGAGCCCAACTCGCCACTCAACGTGGCTAACTTTCTCGACATCCACGACCCCGAGACCTTTCCCCAGGCGTTCGTCGACGGCTCCATTGGCGGCGACTACGGGCCCCAGCACACGTCCGACCTGGTGCGATGGCCATTGCTGCTCAAGTACGGCGGTGTGTATGCAGATGTGGGCATGATCCAGATCGGCGACCTGGACCGCGTCTGGAACTCGACGGTCGGCGACCCGAACTCACCTTGGGAGATTCTCACGTACAACATGGGTGGCGTAGAGGGCCGCGGCTTGACAAACTACTTCCTCGCATCTGGCCGCAACAACCCGCTCTTCCTGCGGTGCCACAAGCTGTTGCTCGAGCTGTGGGCTGCCGATGGCGGCAAGACGAGTACGGATGGGATGCACGCCAGCCCACTGCTCAAAGGGCTGCCACTAATCGGCGAAAACATGAACCTCTCTTTTGAGGAGAATGGCAGGAAGTACGGACCGGGGGAGGTCAGCAAGATGTTGACAGACTACATAACCCAAGGCCAGGTCATGAGCATGGTCATGGGCACAATTGACGACGAGGACGGCTGGAACGGACCAAAGTACACCGCCGAGCACATCTATGCCATCGATTACATGGTCGGCTCTCAGCTAATCAACGAAATGACCGCGTGGAGCGGCCCCAAGCAGTTCGAGCTCATGTCGCTGCCGCTTCCCAAGGACGGCGAGCAGGAGTCGAGCGACCAGAAGCTCGCTCGCGAGATTGTCGAGGCGTGCCTGCAGAAGAGCTTCGGCTTCAAGCTGGCACACGGCTTGATCATCCGGGTCATGGGAGACACGCTGGGGTCGCTGTGGAGGAAGAACACGGGTGCCGACGACGTGCCCGGGACGTATGGCCACTGGCTGCGGTATGGCACGCTGCATTGGTGCCAGAAGGAAGATCCTGTGAGGCTGGAATTTAAGGAGCTTCCGGCGGTTAAGATTGGGCCGTTGCTAAGAGAAGGCGAGCTTGGGCCGGGCGCTCAAGGCGGCAGCCTGTTGAACAAAACTCAAAATTAGAGGCGGGCTGTTGAATAGAGTAGACAAACTCGTTTGCAGATTACCATAATTAACACCAGAGCCACGCAAATACGTGAATCTACGATTCGACGTACATTGCAGTCTCTCATCACTCCGTAACTGCTGCTGCTGCTTCCGCTCACACGCATGTATTGCCGCCTACGTCGGCGTGGAGTAATAGGGCCACTGCGGTGCAGGATAATCTTGTAGATACAAGGGCGCAGGATGCGAGTTGGACTACTTCGCTTATTCATGATTCTGGTATAGTAATCCTGTAGGGCGCTCCAACATGGCTTTTTGCTCAATGCAGTCTAATCTCGAGCTCTACACAAAATTCACTGACAAGGCCATGCGCTTTGAGATTGACCTTTTCTCTAACCGCTGCACTCACGAATTCACGCAATACGCAGAGGCCGAGGCGCAATGTAGAGGGTGGGCACGGCTTGCTGACTCTCTTGGGCAGGGCCACATTGCCAATCGTAACCGCACGTCGCAACACATATGCGGCAACGGGATTAGCAACGATATTTTCCTTGCCGGTGATAGCCGTTAGAATTGGGTATGCCATGCGTTTGTCAGGAGGTCAAGCATCTCGCACCAATTACACGCTCAACACGCAGACGGGCGGGTGGAGGGTGATGAGGTTTGAGAACATGTACCTGTAGACATTTCTTGAAAATGCTCGAAAAGTGCAGATGGCGACGCGTGTCCGAGAGACTGAGAGGACAATATATATTGCATGACGTCCCAACGTCCGAGTATACGAGCGTTGGATCTTTTGTGCGGCGCTCGCCCTTGCTAGGGGCCCATGCTCCCGGTTTAGCGAGACGCCACGGGCACCCCACGTCGAGACGATCTCGGCTTCGCGCATCCGCCTCCCAGTCTGCGTGAACAGCGCTGGTGGCAGTGAGAAACAGCTTCAGGGTCGCGTTGCCAAGCTTTTGCCAAGGTGCGCGGGAACTGCTGCACTCCAGGCCTGTTAGCGGCCGTTGGTGGCGTCCAGGTTCCCTAACCGGGGGCGGTCATTGGCGCGCTGAGGCCCTGAAGGGGGCAGTGTGCGAGTGGCCTGCAGCTGCTTCGGCAGCTCGGCACCGGAGTGACGTCAGAGCGCGACGGCCGCTTGCGACGCCTGGCGGAAATAATTCAAGTTCTTGGGCGACGGAGATGAGCTGCGTCTGATGCGCTTGGCACGTGGTGGCATGGCGCAACCTCAACTGCGGTTGCTCTTCCTTCGCCAAGAAATCTCCTCCTCGTACGAGTAACTCCCGTCCCTAATAAACATAATACCTTACCCTCCACTGCACTCCTCGTTGATCACCATCCCGTCCGGTCGCGTTGCATAGCCAGACGAGCTGCGCCGCCCAGCCAACGCTTCCTCGACCGAATTGGAACGAATTGCCGAACGCGGATGCAACGGCCCAAGGCCTGGATGAATTGACTGGGACCGTCTTGCGACCGCCGCCGCATCGCAGCAGCCTGCCTCTCAGAACCAGAATCGAGCGATCCACGGGAACATCGATAGTCGCTTGACCGGCAAGCTCACCATCTTCGCCAGCATGGCGGCTTCCGCTGCAAACGAGGCTTCCACAGCCAGTGAGGCTCCCAAAGTCAATAATGCCACCACCACCAACGGGCCTTCCAAAGCCAGTGAGGCTCCCATAACCAATGGTGCCTCCACCACCAACGAGGCTCCCAACACAAATGGCGCGCCTCCAGAGCATCCGTCGCGCCACGAGCAGCAGCATTCTCAGCAGCACCCGGAGCAGGACTCTCAGCAGAAACCTCAGCCGAACTCCCAGCACGACTCTCAGCAGAGCTCGCAGCAGAATGGCGCGCCTCGAGATTCTCCGTCCGGGGATGAGCAGCAGCACTCTGAGCAGGATGGCGCGCCTCGAGAGGCTCCGTCGGGCAACGAGCAGCAAGAAAACGGCAACGCGAAGGGGCCGAAGGCGCTGCTAACGGGAGGAACTGGCATAAAAGATGCCATCAAGGCAAAGCAGCCGCCGCCCGGAGGATTCGACAAGACACCGCTCCCCGATGCGCCACCAGGATACACGGTTCGCTTCCGATTCATCTCCGCCACCGACCTGGCGCCTGGAGACTTCCACACGGCATCGTCTGACCCCTACCTCACGGCAACGCTCATGACTGATGTCCCGAAACGGCACAAGGAGGACCCGGACCTCGTCCACCGCACCCCGACCATGCGCCGGACCTTGGAGCCCGAGTGGGACGATGAGTGGATCGTGGCCAACGTGCCCGCCTCGGGCTTCACCCTCAAGTGCCGATTGTACGACGAGGACTCGCCTGACAAGGACGACAGGCTCGGCAATGTGACCATCACGGTTGATAAGGTTTCGGAGAACTGGGAAGGCATCCCGCCGCAGGAATTCGAGGGCAAGAAGCGCATGATGAGCAAACGAGCCTTCCTCCTGAAGGGAATTGCCAGCCTTCTTCGCTCCGATTCTCACGTAACGCCGAAACTCAAGGTCAGCATCGAGGTCCTCGGGCGTTCGGATCCGCCACACGCGCAAATATATACCGTGGGCCCGACCAACTGGATCAAACACTACAGCCCCATGATTGGACGTCTCGCAGGGACCAAGGTCAACCGGGATGAAGAGGATGACTGCGCGAGTCGAAAAAGTCATGAAGACAAGGGCAAGGGCAAGGGGAAGAGCAGCCAAAAATACGAGTACGTGCCATCGCATGGTTTTGCAGGTGGAATCGAGAACTGACGCTTCCCAGCTTTCAAGCCAACGAATTGCAGCTGCAAGGTCCCGTACCGCCAAAGATCTACCATCGATATGTGCAGTTCAGGCCCGTCATCGGCAAGATGTTTGCGTCCACCGGTCTTCGCGGCAAGGTGCTCAATAAGGCTCTGCACAAGCAGCACAACCGCGTGTACAACTTCGACGCGTCGACCGAAAACGGCAGCGTCGAACCTTGCTCCGAGCAGGCGTCGCTGGAATTTCTCCGGCTTGCGCATTTCGACGAGGGTGGTCGGATATTCACCTACGTGCTGACCCTGGATGGTCTGCTGCGCTTCACCGAGACAGGCAAGGAATTTGGCATCGACCTGCTGAGCAAGCACACCATGCACTCCAACGTGGAGACCTACATTGCTTGCTCGGGCGAATTCTTCATACGAAGACTCGAACACCCCGACGCATCTGAAGATCCGGAGCCGAATGAAAAGACACACCCTTCAGAGGAAATATCCGGAGGGCCCCCCCAGGAGGAACCGCCTGCCAACCCGTCCTACTACCAGCTCTTCATCGACAACGACTCCGGCACGTACCGTCCTGACAAATCCATCCTTCCGGACCTCAAAAAATTCCTCGAAAAGAATTTCCCTGGACTGGGCATCATCGCCATGCATTGGGAAGAGGATGAGCTGAAGAAGCTCAAGGACGAGCAGCGCAGCATCAAGAAGAAGGAAGGCCAACTGCTCCACGCGGTCCAGAACCGCAGCCAGAGCAGCATCAGCTCGGCCGAGAGCGAGCTCGAGCACCGCGATGGCGGGTGGGAGCATGGCCAGAAGAGCAAGAGGGAGGCGGCGTTTGCGGCGGTGGAAAACCCGCAGAGGATTAAGGAGTTGGTCGGCGATGCCGTACCGCATAAGAAGAAGGGTGAGAGCAGCAAGGGCAAGTAGGTGCAGCTGCGTGTGACGACGATATGGGAACTGGTTTGGATTGTATGTTTTGGCACGTCTACGGCGTTGGTCTAGAGATTGCATTGTTCCATTGGAGCATCCTCGATGGTGAATATTATTACATTGGCGCATGTGGAATTTTGACTGTGAAAAATACAGCCTGTCTAGACACGCTTTTTCATCGTTGTGTGTGTCCCGTTATATCTTGGGCTTCAGCGCGATCCAAACGCTCTCTGCAACTGCCATCTTCTCACCCTTAGGCCCCGTGACCTCGGCCTTCAACAACGTCTTTCTCCCCTCAACGCCCTCCAGCCAGGCCGTCACGCACAGCTCTCCCTCTGCCGGAATCGGCCGTAGGAACTTGATGCTCAGGGACGCCGTGACGCTGCTGGCCGCGAACAAGGCGTCCGTCTTGCCCAGCGCCGTGTTCAGCTCGTGGATCAGCCCCAGCGTCTCGTCCACCATGGTCGTCGTCATGCCGCCGTGCAGCAGCGCCTCGTAGCCGCACAGGCCCTCGCCGAGCGCGAAGAGGCTCGACACGCGCGTGACGGGCCGCGCCGGGTCGCGCGTGTGGGCGGCGTCGTCCGGGCGGAAGAAGCACAGCATGTGCCGTATGGCGCGCGGGGTGGCGAGCGTGGCGCCGACGAACTGGTCGTGCTTCGGGGATGCCGGGTTGAAGCACTGCGGGATGAAGGTGATGGCGGAGCGCAGCAGCTCGGCGCACCAGGGGACGGAGGTGAAGTGCGAGACGGCATCGGAGAAGAGCGTGGGCGGCGTGTTGGGCGGGTGAAGGTTGAGCTGCGGGGAGAGGACGCGGTTGAGCGGAGTGAGGTTCGGGGAGTCTTTGTCCGGCATGCTGAGGGATTCGGCATGCGGATGGTTAAGTGTGGTCTGGTCGGGACCGGTGGTGTGAGCTGGTTGCTGATGTGAAGCTGCCGTGGATGAGTATGAGAGAGCCGAGGTTAGGTGGTTGAGGTTGATGCCCCTCACCAGCCATCGAGACGACTTGACGGCGCGCATTTGCACCGCTCCAAGATGAACAAGACTTGCACAGTGAATCGGTTTCACCAGCCAAAGAAGGTTTTATTTTGGAAGAACTATTCATACTAGCAATCAAACATCTTCGCGTGATACTTGCCTCTCAGATCCTCAGGAATTGATGAAAATGATCTGCAACGCTTTTCAATCGCAGTCAGAATCGCACGGAGCAGGAGGCGAAACTGCCTGCATTTAATATCACAGAAGATGAAGGCCGATATTTCTTGATAATACAACCCCTCATTTGATGGCTTGAGCTATGCAAAGATAGCTTTCGTCGTCAGTCTTCGAAAGGCAGTCGGCTGTGCGACTCTCAAAGACATAACTAGTCTTTCGTCTTACCCAAGATGGTCGAGATACAAAGCTCTGGATGACATACACGTGAGCTGTGATTCACAAGCTCAGATATCATCGTGACATTTATAAAGCACGTGGTTGGCTCACTTACCCGGTAGCAATCGCCTGGGCAGTCTGCACAGCTGGCTGCCGGGTGCAACAGGCAAGAGACTTGGAGCCGTAGTCGCCTGAGGCTCCCTCCCTCCACAACGCTTCTCAGTTCGTCGACCTCTGCTTGCAGTTAATTCCACGCGTCTTACGGTACCAAACGCTGCCTTTCGTCGACACGCTCGCTCGAGATCTACAAACAGTTCGATCTCGAGCGATCGAATCCCACACTCTTTTACCAACCAACATCTACATCGGTACTCTTCCCCTCAACGACAAAGCGTGGATCACGGCAATATGTTCAACGGAAGCATCAAGCGCGCGGTCGACGCCAGCCTCACCGCTGCGCAGATCGACACACTCATCACCATCGAGCGCACAGGCGCAGGCCTCTCCATGGTGGCCATATTCCTGACGGTCCTTACCTTTATAATGTTCAAGAAGCTGCGCACCACTCCAAATCTGTTTCTCGTATTTGCATCCATTGCAAACGCCGGGGCCAGTACGGCATCGATGATGGGCTATGATGGCCTCCGCATGGGAGCGGATTCGATTCTGTGCCAGGCGCAGGCTTTCATCTTCGAGTGGCAAGTCTGGCCCTCGATCCTCATTCCTAGCATAGCTGACTTGGGCCAATCTATAGGTTCATGCAATCTGATCCCTGGTGGTCATTTGCCATGGCCGTCAATGTCTTCCTCGTGTTCTTCTACAACGCCAACCCGGCTTCTTTCCGCAAATATCTCTGGGTCTACTGCCTGATTTGTTTTGGTGGCCCGATGATCCCGGCCATTGCCCTAATCTCTATCCGCGGCGACCCTCGAGGGCCTATTTATGGTGATGCGGCAGTGAGTTGTACCATCACAACACTCGCGCACCAGGCAACTAACGGGCGGCAGCTCTGGTGCTGGAACGGCCCGAATTGGAGCCTCGTCCGACTTTACGCCTACTACATCCCCATCTGGGTCTGCATCCTGCTGTCAATTTTCATATACCTTGCCGTGGGATATCACGTCTTTCACCATCGTAATCAGTTGCTCAACATCGGGCACCAATGCAAGGACCACAGGATGCCAAAGCGATCAGGAAGCAACGGTGGAGATTCTGCAGAAGAGGCATTACAATACCGGTCCCTCTCTGCCATGGGAGGCATATGTACTAACACAATCTGGCAGAGCTTGACGCGACGCTGCAACGGCTATGGAACTGTAGTAACGGAAGTAAACGTCAGGTCTGATCCTCACGATTTCGACCCCCAAGATCCGCCAGCGACCCCTACGCGAGCCCATACTGGTGCTGGCATCACCTTGAGCCCATCTTGGGGAGCAGGGCTTGACCGAGACGAATTGGATCTCGGAGACGGGCGTCAGAAGTTTGAGACGACTTGCTCTTCGGATCATCAGCGCCAGCCACGACCTACTCTATTTGGAGGACTTCGATCGGTTGCTTCCAGGGCTTCGTTGAAGCTGAAGCGTCTAGATCCCGTGAAGATGGCGTACCTGCGCACGAGCTTCATTTTCGCCTTTGCCGTTTTGATCACCTGGATCCCAAGTTCCGTCAACAGGCTGTACAGCCTCGCCAACGAAGGGCGCATCAGCTTCCACCTCAGCGTTGCCAGCGGATGCGTGCTTCCCCTGCAGGGGGTCTGGAATGCCATCATCTACCTTACGACGAGCTAGGGCACCGTCTGCGAGGAGATCAAGGCATTCATGACCAGGCGAGGCACTCGGCGTCACGGGAGCTATCGTCAACCCGCCCGTATTGACAGTCGGCTGGGCGTCTTGGGGCCGGAGCGCCGCGACACATTTGAGAGATACCGACGCTCAAGACCGAATCTTGTGGAATGTGATGCTTGCGACTTGGACGAATTGGATCCCCCTCGGCGGGTGTATCGCAGGAGTGACTCCAGCACGTATTCTGTCTAATATTCTCTGGTCGCATTCGGCGTACGACTAACGAGGTTTACACCCGCTCACAAGGTACTGGGGAAGTAGCTTGCATCGTCTCCAGAAGCCGCGCGGATATTGAAAAGGCATACAATTTGGAAGTGGCGATGTTGAAGCATCTGATGAGAAGATGGTCCACGAGGACTGAAATGACGGGTTAAAAGAATGCTGATTCATGTCGCGCCTTTCAGACGCCCTCGAGTAGTTACATCTTGAACTAATGTTCGTATCTTTCTTGGAGGCGAGGCTACTGAACAAGCCACCCGGCCCAATTCATAAAATCGTATGTGAAGCGTCATATGAAGTGGCCCTATGATTTATAAATTTGCTCTCCTTCGGCGGCATCCACGCCACCCTTGACGGCCTTGTTCACAGCAGTGGTCACGTCCTCATTGCCGTCCAACAAGTCCAGCCAGGAGTTCTTGACCTCTTCAGCCGCCAGCAGCGCCGCCGCCGTCTCCGCCACCGTGGCCCTGCTCGCGTTGCCCTTGACGTGTCCCGTCTTGCCGAGCTCAATTTTGCCAGCGGGCTCCTCCGACAGGGTGCCGGGACGAAGGCACAGACCGACGAGGGAGGAGCTCTTCCGAGACGCCTCGTAGAGGGCCTCATCAGCGGCAATCTTGGCCTTGTAGTAGGTGGCGAGGACGCCATGGTTGACTTTGGCGTTGTAGTCGTCCCACTCACCGGCAGGCCACCAGGAGGCGCCGGCGCGGCGCGAGCCCGTGTAGGAGATGAGGAGGAAGCGCGTGATGGATGGGATGGAGGCAGCGGCGTGGATGAAGTGGATGGCGGCGTCGCGGTCGACTTTGAACGTCTGGGCATGAAATTAGCATGAATAGAAGGAGGATGCAGGTGCTTGCATACCATTTCTGCACCACCTTTGCCTCCCGCGCCTTTTCCATGGTAAGCATGTATCGTGACGAGGGCTGTATTATTCGAGGAAGCTCACCGGCACTCCAGACAACGTAGTCGGGCTTCGCCTCGTTGAGGATGCTCGCGGCGCGCTCCTGGCTGTCCACCTCGTCGATGCTGCGGACCAGCACGTTGAGCTTGCCCGGCAGGCCGCTGCCGAGCTTCTCAATGGCGGGGGCCTGCTCCTTGGCGCGGATGAGGCTGGTGACGGTCCACGAGCGCTTGAGCAGCAGGGGCGTGAGCAGCTGGGCGATCTTGCCGTGGCCGCCGAGGACGAGGACGTGGTGAGAGCCGGTCATGGTGGATGAATTCTTACGATTGCAAGTTGGATTTTGTGATTTGAACAGAAGGAATAATGTGAGATTTGGGTAATGCGATCTAGATGACTGAGTTACTTGTTTGTTTTATTTACTGGTATTGATGGTGAGCTGCCGAGGCATCACGTCAATGCCCCTCTGCGGAGGAATGACGCCATGGACGCGCCAAATCGGGAACACCATCGGCGGGCAGCTCCCGACCCGATGTATGTCTGAGCTGTGCCAGTGCACTTCGGACAATGGTCCATGTTCCGAATGCCTGAGCTTGGCTGTCTTGCATCGATCGGGAAGCCTGCCGGCAGACCGAACTAGCTCTGCGGCCTATGCGGCACCTGACGTTCACGTCAATTCGTGGGACGATCCTCGATGTAAGCAGAATTGAGGGTGAGATACAGAAGCTCTACAGCGATCGACGACCGGGAGCGGGCGGGGCTATTACAGGGGCCAGGCGGTAGTTAGTCATCGGCGCTAAGGGGTCACTGAGCGGGCTAAGCTGCTTCTGTCCCGCCCAAAGTCGTTAATCCCGAGAAACTCATCCATCGCCAGATTCATGTCACCTTCAGCTCCAAACCTAGGTGATACTACGGCCGTCCTTGACGCTTGCGAGCTCGCTCGTTTGATCACGTCTTTTGTTTCTATCATAGTCTTTGTTTGAAAGCTGGGGTTTGCTCTGGAAGACCGCAGCCATCCTCGATTTCGAATCCGAGCAGGATATCCCCGCAAAAATCGGCTTTACGCCAGGCCACGGAACCCGATCCAAACGTCGCATTGCCAGGGCATGACAGCTATATGAGTGCCCGGTGGCTCGGAAGCTTGAACAGAGTCATGCCCAAGTCCGTGTGCATAGTCGGTGAGTGTCTGGTTGCCTTCCGACCTCTTGAGCAGTGGCACTGACGACTCTCAGGTGCTGGGCCGTCTGGTCTCGTCGCGGCCAAGACTCTACTCCACAATGCGCCCAAGGGCTCTTTCAAGGTCAGCGTGTTCGACTCTCAGAGCGCCATCGGCGGGCTATGGCCGACCTCCAGGACCGACGACGGCCGTCAGGTCCATCCCCTGATGCTCGCCAACCAGAGCAAGCACACGATGCAGTTCAGCGACATGGCTTGGGAGGACGACACGCCACAGCTCCCACGCGCATGGATGGTTGGCAAGTATCTGGAGCGCTACCTGGACCGGTATCTTGCTGGGCACCCCGACTTTGAGCTACACTTGTCGACTCGGGTCGCACGGGCCGAGCCGCTTGAGGGGGGCAAGGACGGCTGGGACGTCGTTCTCCAGTCGCAGGGAAACGAGGCTCGCAGGAAGTCTGAGCATCTTCTGATTGCTTCCGGCTACTTCGGCAAGCCCATTATCCCCGAGGCACTCACCAAGGTAGCTTCCGTGCCCGTCGTCCATAGCAGCCAGTATCGGGACTTGAAGACTTTGCTTGGACAGGCACCGCAAGGGAAGAGCAAGATTCTGGTTGTCGGCGGTCAGATGTCCGGGGTGGAGATTGCAGGCACGATTGCCTCGCATCTTTCTTCGGCCGCAAACTCGCCTGGTGATTTTGAGATACCCGGTGTTGACAAATACTCGGTGCACCATGTTGTTCAGCGACCGATATGGGTGTTTCCCCTTCACACCACGCCAGAGGTGAGTTTTGAACGGTGAGAGACGGTAGCAGCTGCTAAGTTCTGTCACAGCCTCAAGCCAAAGCAGCGCCATTTCTGCCACTCGACTTTCCGTCGTATAACCGCAACAACCGACCCTCGCCGCTGGTCAACACGCAAGGCCACATCAGCAAAGACATGGCCAAAGTGGTACACGGCATCTTCGAGAAGGCCCTGGGAAACAATCAGGCCGTCTTCTCGCCGCTGCTACATGTCGACGACGAGGCAAAAGCTGAGCCCCCCTACTTGGCAGTCAGCGACTGGTACTGCGATTTTGTACGGTCCGGATTGATCACGCTGTCCAATGGCAAGGTCGAGTCGTTGGAAGGCAGCACGGCAGTACTGTCTCCGGGAAATACAAAAATAGACGATATTGCAGCAGTGGTGGTCGCAACGGGTTTCGACCCATCCCCTTGCTTGGACTTTCTTCCTGAAGCTACTCTCAAGAAGCTGCAGCACTCGCCGCAACATACGGAGCAGCCCGTTGCGCTGGCATTCCACGGGACACACCATCCAGACGTGTCTGGGCTAGGCTTTGTGGGATTCTACCGCTCTCCGTACTGGGGTGTTATTCAGATGCAGGCCAGGTTCCTTGCCGAATTCTGGTCCCGACCGCATGCGCTGCCGGAGCCGCTTACGCAGAAACTCGCAGCTGATGACTCCATTCAACGGACCCTTGGTTTGCGAGACGACCCTCGCCTCTCACAGTTCCCGATGGGAGACTATGCCTGGCTGATGCAAGAATTCGCGGAGGCTCTTTCGATCGATCGAACGGCACCCTCGTTGAGTGGGGCTCCAGGATTATCGCACAACAATCAACCATTAGATATGCTCACCCCGGCGAGCTACCCATCACCGAGTGACGATAGTCAAGCAAAGGAAGATGCGGCAAAGTCGCTCCAGGATACAACAAATGTGTCCCTGGCCGGTCTCACCACGCCTAAATTTGTCTCCAGAGCTGTTTTCCGAAGCTTACTAGGGACGTGGAAACTAGAGCGCGATCTCACGAGCAGGCTCCCATCCCACCCGAGCGGGCACTTCAGCGGCACGGCTCAGTTCCTCCTTCGAGATAAGACGTCCGACGGTATCCAGTGCGCCAAGGACGGAACTCCTGCGTCCTTCTCCGATGACAATATGGGCTTGGAATATCTCTACATCGAGGATGGCGAGTTCAAGACCGACGGGGGATTCGGATTCCGAGCTACGAGACGATACATCTGGCGCTATGATGAACGCGAGGATGTCATCAGCGTGTGGTTCGCCAAGCCAGATGACCAGAAGCGAGCCGATTACCTCTTCCATGAGATTGAGTTCGAGATGCCGCAGAACGGACGCGACGACGGGTGGAGCGCCAAGGCAGGACATCTCTGCATCGACGACTATTACGACGTTAAGTACAAGTTTGCTTTTGAGGCGGTGAATCTTGAGCGATGGAGCATAGAGTACACGGTCAACGGGCCGAAGAAGGATTACACGATCAGCGGGACATATCGGCGATAGCGATTTGACTGAGACGGATGTGATTTACGCATGAGAGACGTCGGATACCTAGACAAGGATGTGGATGAGTCCGCAGTGTGAATAGACCTGATTGGGATCTTCATGAGTTGTAGAGATAATTTTGTGGGTATCGGTGTCGTGATAGTTCTTGGCGCCCTGTCATTTGATTGCGGACCATTAGTAGTATGCATACATTCCCTAACGATAACGCCATATAAATATGTTCGCCGCATGATTGCGTAATACTTTTCACCTCTTTTATGGTGGGCTTGGGGCATTTTCTCTTTACGGAAGAGGGACAAGTTCTAGATCAAGATAGACCATTACCTAACGTACTGCTACATTGGTAGGGCTTTAGCCAGGCAAGCGGTTGACGAAAATGGGGGGACTGTAAAATGCTCCCCCGAGCGCTCAAATGCAGCAGAGCCCTAACTAGAACCTGTTCAAAAAACTTTTCTGATAATTACAAGTATTTAGCCATCTGTGAATTTTTGATCAGAAACGGTATATTGATTGAAGATGAAATCGCTGCGCTGTGAATTGTTAAAAATGTAGCCTTCACATAAGGAGGAACGTTCATGGTAGTGTTCTTGGGTGTGCGGGGCCATTTTGGAGTCCCCCTAGTTTCGTCAACCGCTTGCCAGGACTCATATAAATCCGAAGCTGAAAAAAACGTTTTCGCCACGTAACTTCTGTCTTTGTCTGGCCGTTCGCTGAGGCTGAATCCTAAAAAGTCAGCTGCTGCCCATCTGCTACAGTAGCCCTATGATGAGCTGCGGTAGCCTGCGTGAACCATGGCAACTATAAGTACTCTACTGTTGTCTGACCGGAAAAAGCCATTTATCTTGTATCTAAGCTTCAGACTGTCACCATAACTGCCAGCCCTTTTGTTGATCATGGCCAACACACTGCGTTATACGGTAGTTCCGGAGAAGGACACGCTAATCACGGTCCAAGTGAGTCCGGATGCGGTTTGCAAACTCCATCTCGACGCGGCAGACGAGGAGCGTCACCTCAAACTGTATGCTGATGCAGATGGGATCGTCCGAGTCCACGTCCGTCCTCACGCCCCATGCGATGAGGCTGTCGAGTTTATGCTCGAGACGGAGGAAGGCGTGCAGTATCGACTGTGCTTGCGTGCTGCGCATGAGCCATCGGCCCAACATCCTTTTCACATCCCCATTGAGGTTTCTCGAGAAGGGGCCCGGGTCCGGCCAGCTCTCACCGTGCACGAGGCTGAGACACTCTCCAATGAAGAGTTAGTTAGCCGAGGATACTCGCCTCGCCCCAGGATCGAGAGCGTTGGAGGGATACGGGATGCCTGGCTTCGTTCAGTCACCACTCCGTACACTTGGGTCAACCCTAGGACGGTGGCTCGGCCAGATCGAGGACGCGGCTATGCAATGAGACGAAGCAACGACAACAAAAGTTCGGGGGGGACTGTGGATCAGAGCTCGTCAAACTGGAGCGGATATGAGCTGGATGCTCCCGCGGGATCATTCTCGGCAGTGATGGGGGCTTGGCAAGTTCCTGCCGTCACCCCAGTCGGCTTGTTCGAAGGCAGTAGTGCAGCGGTCTGGGTGGGCATTGACGGGGATGGTTTTACCGATCTGGTCCAGGCGGGCACTGGGCAAGACATCTCCCACGGAATTGGTAAAACTGGCGTCCTGTGGACGCTCCACAGCTACTCTGCCTGGACCGAGTTCATCCCGCAACAGCCAGCATTGCAAGTGGTGCCTGATTTCGTGGTGAGTCCGGGCGACCAGGTCTTCGTCGAGGTGAGCCTCCTCAGCGGGTTCGACAACACCCCCAGTCCTACAGGGGACAAGGCGCAGTTCTTCCTGCGCAACGACACGACCAAAATAATGGCCCAGGTCGACACCCCGCGCGGCAGTACCAACGTCGTCTCCCGCGAGGCCGAGTGGATCGTCGAGCGACCTAAGAACCTCCAGACCAACACGCTCTGGCCGCTCTCCAACTACGGAACCGTCACCATCTCGTCCGCTCAGGCCCAAGTCGGCACGGAAATGGATGGCACCGCCATCTGGGGCCCCTACACCTGGGGCCAAGATTCCCCCGACCCGTACAACACGACGCAGATCAGCATGCACAACGACGCTGGCACCGGTTATATCTCCACTGTCGCCGCAGTCGACGAAACCACCATGACATTCACCTGGGAAGGATCGAGCTAAGGTAAGCAGGCCCTAAACTCTGAAGAAAGATAAGAGACACAGATATTTACTCCTATATCTAGTTTTCAGGCCGTCCGGAAAAGCCTTTGTCCAACCAGTTTGCGTCCACGTATCTTTGTGCGAGTGAGACCTGGAAGCGTTAAGTGGTCCCGGAGGAAGGGTCCAGATAGTCTATTGATCTGATTGCAAGGCTAAGGCTTTTTGGATTCTTGGAGTAGGGCGACACAGTTTCCATGAGAGCACTTGCTGGAAGCATGGACAATGGCAGGTTTGTCCTTGGTAGTGACTCCAGGCTATAAGAGACTATCTTTGAGTGAGCAGGGCATCGGTATCTAAGCCGCCCCGAATCTGTCTAAACACCTCCATAGCTTCCTCCTCGGATGTAAATGAGAGGTAAAAATGAACCTCCTGGTTACTCGCATGTGTCGCCTGGAGCTCGTTGTACCTTGTCACATTTCACGATTGCTTTGCGTAACTGAGCAACGATCGGGCAGAAGAACCTCTGTGAATCGGGCAACGGGAGACTCTTGACTTCTATCTAAAAGAGAGGAATCATACAAAACTAAATACTTCTTATCATACTGCTGCTTTGATAGATCAATCCCATATACACAGACGACACCACGGAAATACATTTCACGCACGCATGTCCGCTACACTGTACGTTGATGCCCTTAGCAGGTGAACAGGGTATAAGAGAGAGCTATTTGAATGTTTATATTTCGTCTTGCGCCTTTGATTGGCCAATCTTGCAGATTTCAATTGACAACACGCTTGCGGGGGTTTAACGGCCGCGACTCTCTCGGTAGCTCCAGCATCGACAAGGTTTGATGGAATGAACAAGACTGCGACATCATGCACGGAACGCATACATCAATTGCTGAGGCTGAAAATGAAAACTTGTCGCTGTTTATCATCGTATCAGGATCCTGCAGAACGCCTCAATCACATGCGCCGCTGGAGGCGGTGCGGCTCGGTGCTGCCCCTCCCTGCCAAGTTCAACTGAACTCATCATGATGACGCTGAACCTGGCACCTTGGCTCGCCAAGCCGCAACTCGTTCATCTCAATCCACGCGTCCAAATCGCTCAAACTTTGGCTGTGGGATTCTGAAATAAGATTTCATTTAATTGACTCTGCCGATACCGTGCTCTTGACACCATGAAGCTCTCCGTGTTCAGCAGCAAGCCGTACGACAAAAAGTACATCGACGCCGCCCTCGCCGCGCGGCAGGGCTCGCAGATCCAGATCGTCTACCACGAGTTCGCGCTGAGCGAGGACACGGTGTTCCTGGCGCGGGGCTCCGACGCCGTGTGCGTCTTCGTCAACGACAGCGTGGGCGGCGGCGTCGTCGAGCAGCTGGCGCGCGAGGGCGTCAAGGCCATCCTGCTGCGGTGCGCGGGCTTCAACAACGTCGACCTGGCGGCGGCCGAGCAGCGCGGCCTGCTCGTCGCCAACGTGCCGTCGTACTCGCCCGAGGCCGTGGCCGAGTTCGCCGTCGCGCTCATCCAGACGCTCAACCGCAACACGCACCGCGCCTACAACCGCGTGCGCGAGGGCAACTTCTCGCTCGACGGCTTGCTCGGGCGCACGCTGCACGGCAAGACGGTCGGCTTCGTCGGCACGGGCAAGATCGGCGTGGCGACGGCGCGCATCATGAAGGGCTTCGGGTGCAGTGTCGTGGCCTACGACCCGTTCCAGTCCCAGGCCTTCCTCGACCTCGGCGGCGAGTACATGAGCCTCGAGGCGCTGCTGCCGAAGTGCGACATCGTCAGCCTGCACTGCCCGCTGGCGGACGCGACGCGGCACATCATCAACGAGCAGACGGTGGCGCTGATGAAGCCCGGCGCCATGCTCGTCAACACGTCGCGCGGCGGCCTCATCGACACGCGTGCCGCCATCCGCGCGCTCAAGACGCGGCACATCGGCGGCCTGGCGCTCGACGTGTACGAGGGCGAGGGCTCGCTGTTCTACGAGGACCGCTCGGGCGAGGTCATCCAGGACGACGTGCTCATGCGCCTGACGACCTTCCACAACGTCATCGTCTGCGGGCACCAGGCCTTCTTCACCGAGGAGGCCCTGCAGGAGATCGCCGACTGCACGCTGCGCAACGCCGAGGAGTACTTCGCCGGCGGGACGTGCAAGAATTCGCTGACCAAGGACCCGCAGATCAAGAGGCGGGCCTCTCTGCCGGTGCGGAATGTGTAATGGATCGTGTTTTCTGCGCTTTGTCGTGATCCGACACTCACTCCTTGAGGCAAAAGTCGACTGCTGCGCGTTTCATGGGCGAGGGGGATTTTAAGGCGATGAGTGAATTATGTGATGAGTCAATTATTATGAATGAAAACAAAATTGCTCGCAAGATGCAGATACTTGACATTCGTAAACGGCATATTGAAGGGTATCCGTCCTTCTTAGCCCCGCCTTCCACCGTCTGTTGTCTCCTGATCCGAAGCCACAGCCAAAGCTTAAGGGTTGCTCACATAGCTCCGTGCCCGTCTCAAGTCGTCATCGTGATCCATGTCGTTCCTAACGACACCTCCGCCGTCGGCCCGAGTCTTCTCCTTGGCCAACTCAACGTCATCCGAGCCCGAGTCCGCGCTGAGCTCATCGTCACCGCCATAAGCATACTTGCTCCGCGCCCGGATCCTCGCGCCGAACTTCCAGAACAGGAAAGGAATCGCGCAGCATGCCAAGCTAATAAACGCCAGCAGCGTCGACGCCCACTGGTCGCCCATGCGCTCGTACATCTGCTCCGTGAAGAGCACCACGGCGGCGCCCCAGAAGCTGCGGATGAAGGTCTTGGCGGCGAGCGCAGAGGCGGCCTGGTGCTGGTACGAGTCGACGAGGTAGTTGTTGGCCGAGTTGTACAGGAAGATGAAGCCGAAGCCAACGGGGAAGCCGCCCATGGCCGGGCCCGCCCACGAGAGGTCCGCGTACGACGTCCAGGCGAAGATGAAGAGCCCGATGGGGATGAACCAGCACGAGGCCATCATGGGGATCAGGCGCGCCTCGGCGGGCGGGCGGCCGTTGTGGCGCTCCACCAGCGTGAGGTAGTGCTTGTTGATCAGGGGCGAGCACACGGCCGAGCAGATGACGCCGACGGCCACGGGGATGAACATGAGGCCCGTCTTGCCGGCAGAGTAGCCCTTGCCCTTCTGGTAGATGATGGGGAAGGCGACGAAGAACATGTACAGCAGGCCGTAGAGCACGCTCATGTAGATGGAGATGAGGAAGACGATGAGCTCGCCGAAGAGCAGCTGGAACGGGCGGATCAGGAAGACGGCGAGGCGCTCCGACAGCGGGCGCCGGTCGAGCTCCTGCTCGGTGACGTGCGATTCGTCGCCCGTGGAGGCGCGCAGCTTTTGCGCGCGTCGGGCAAGGATGGTCGGCGCGTATGTCTCGGGCACGGTGAAGGTGATGAGAACCCAGACGACGGCGGCGAAGATGAGCTGGATCCAGTACAGCCAGCGCCAGCCCGTGGCGTCAGAGAGGAAGCCGCCGATCAGGGGGCCGACTGGTTGTCGCTCTGTTAGCCATCCGAATCCTCTTCTAGATGTTGATGTCGAAAGACGCAAAGCAGGAAGACTCACTCGCAGGACCGATAAAGGGGGCCGCCGAGAAGGCAGCCATGGGCACGCCGCGCTCCTCGTTGCGCCAGAGATCGGCCAGTGTACCGCCCACAAGCGTCATGGGCGCCGAGAAGGCGATGCCGTCGATGGCTCGGCAGACGAGCAGCGTCTCGATATTCTTAGCCACGGCGCAGGGGATGATGAACACCACGGCAATCAGCAACGTGGAGCCACTACAAGCCGTCAGTCTCCCCCCCATGCAACAATATCGTCTCAAGCGGAACTCACTAGATGACCTGCCGCCCGTAGATCTCCGACAGCGGCGCAAACGCCATGGGCCCGACGCCGAAGCCCACGACGAAGAGCGTGATGCTCAGCAGCGCCACCTCCTCGCTGACGCCGAACTCCTCCGCCACGCCGGGGACGTTGGCCGTGACGACGGCCGACGCGAACGCCACGACGAAGCACGTCAGCGCCACCACCATGGTGCAGTACCACTTGAATGCCTTGCTCCAGTTCTTGGGGTTCGCGGCGTCGTGCGGCGCGAAGGCGACGAGCGTGTGTGTGGGATGCGCGGGGCCGGCCGGCAGCGTCCCGCCGGGCGCCTCGCGCGTGTACTCGGCCAGCTGGGCGTCGCGCGTGAGCGTCCGGTAGGGCAGGTTGACGTCAAGGGCTGGGTCGAAGGTTTCCTTCTGAGAGGTGTCGTGGTGGTGATGCGATGACGAAGTGGAATGGCGGTTTGGACGAGCGGTGTATGGGTGAGGGTCAGCGGCATCGTGAGCCTCCTCCGCCCCCGAGGGCACAACTCTTTCATCCATGACTACAAACAGAGTATCACCAAAGCAAATAGATTTCAGAAACGCACTCAGAAACAGCCTCGCGTCAGCACATCCACCGCGAACTCACGACTCGCCTCGCACGCGTCCCCAGGAGCCTTATATACTCCCAGCGCCGGCAAAGGCCAGCCAATCCCATCACACGGTCCGCCGTCGCCATAGCCGAGAAATCTACGACGAGGGCAGCTCCACCGTGCCCGTACCCACCGGCGGTCCATCAAACAAACACCGGGCCCATCGAACAAGCACGTTGCAGAGGCACGCTGCAGCAGGGAAAACTGGGTCCCAGGTCCGGGTCCGCGGAGCCTCCACTGCAAACGTGTCGGTGGGCTCCACCCCGCTGACGAAATTCGCTGCGGCGGGCCCGGGAATGGCGCGCCGGACGTGGCGTTATCGCCGTGGCAGGGCTGGGACGTGTCTTCATCGCGAGTCGAGGTGGGCCCTGGAAGGAGATTCTTCGGTGTTTGAATCGGAAACAGCCCGCTTTTCTGTCCTGGTTTCGTACGAGATTAAGCCCTGGGCACGGAATCCCTTCCGTTCAGAAGCACGTTCGAAAACGACGCACGCTCTTCAGCTACACTTCGGCGTCAGGAAGCACGGCACTGGCAGGCAAACGCTGCCATTCACAGGCAAATATCTCAAGTTCGCAGTCCCTGCCTCCCTACGCTTCCTTATCCGCTCTCCTAGGCCCGAATTTCGCCACCAGGAAACGTTTCCACGGCGGCACTTTCACACGGCGCTAAAATCTTTTCGGGTCCCACTCGGCGCCGGGTGGGGCCGGAATGCCCTTACGCACCGGAGCGCAGAGCCTTGTACGAGTTGTGCCAAGCTTTTAGTCTATCTTCTAAATGCAACCTCGCTCCTTAGAATCCCCTTGGAAAAGCTCACTTACATGGCCTAGCTACTGCCTTGACGATATGTATTTCCCGAGAACAACGTCTCCCCTGGTTGACCCCGAGTACCTGTATTGGTAGAAGCCCGCGAATTGCTACACTATACGCTTGTGAAACGGCAGTTGAACGACTTGAATCCGTCGGCGCAGAGTGCTCCGTACATGTCGTCAATCCAGGCACATCACATGCTTCGGTCCCCTTTCTCGTTCATCTCCACCACTTCCCATTCCGCTTCCGCTTGCGCTTCCGCTTGCAATTCGTATTCCTCATAGCTCGCCTTCATACCAAGAACCAATCGCCCGATCCAATAGCAAGCCCCCAGCACAACCCGCGATATCACAATGGCCGTACGCCCCTGGAACTCCCACACCCACTTGGGCGTGTTCAACCACCAGTACCAAGAGATGCGGATGCAACCTTCGTACGTCCAGCAGTCGTTCTTGTAGTAGATGGCCCGGATCTGCACGTAGAGAGCAGCATCCACCATGGATCTGCGGAGAGAGGTGCCGACATTTCCTGGGACAATGCGGGCGACGAGATATAGCGCTCTCAGCCAGAGAGGCGTCGTGCACAGCCAAAAGTAGCGTTCAGAGTCTTGGATGACGCTACATTCCGTCCGCCAAAGCTGGGTGTCCGCAAAGAGCCGAACAGAGGAGAAATGGGATGGCCGTGTCCTGTGCGTGTGCCTTTCAATATTCCAGGTCAGCATCTCGTATGGCCTCTGAGGCCAGTCACTGACCCGGCAGGCGCAAATGGATCCGGAGTGCAGGTTGACGTGCCGGTAAAACAGGTCGGTCCAGCCGTCCAGCGTTCGGATTGTGATGCAGCTGGAGGGCAGCCTGTGAAAGGTGGGCAGGTTGCGCCATTTGCTGCCTGCTGGGATCATGACGTCGACGCTGCGAGGGTCCCCGCGGGAGAAGTCAAAGACGACGGGTTTATCGGGGTGCTGCTTGAGGTGGAAAACGGTAGTTGCGCGCGTATCTGTCCTCTTTGTGCATCGTCGCAGCAGTAACATATGGAGCATATGTGTGGTGAAGATTCCCGCCAGGATTGTAAGACAGAATATCGCGGCAACGTTCATGATGCCCAAGGGTATGGTGCGGATGGGGATGGAGATGGTGTCCATGTCAGAGGGGAGAAGTTGTGCTTGTGCTTCACCAAGTGGAGAGAGAAGACAGCGGCTAGGGAGCAACTCCTGATTAATAACTACTCCGTACAATCCGCCACATCCGCGACCCTTGAAGAAGGATCACCAGCCCATCCGCTTTAGGACTTCGAACAACGTGGCATGGACTTATCTGCCGCATTTGCCAATTCGGTGTCCATCCTTCGCCCCCAGCTATGGCGCTAGCCCGTCTACGACTATTGCTAGTAGTACATGCAAGGCCTCGGGAGACGTGTCATCAACCGTCGACCTCTTGCAAGCCGACGCAGAACAACGCGAACCATGTTTTCGCCGAGCTTGCATCATTTGTCGAGCACTGCAATTTTCGGATCGCCGGTAGTACCAGGCAGGCTCTACGCCGGTGGTTTTGCTCTGACGATGCGTCAGGATAATTCGCAGGTTTTGCGACGCGCGATGAGAGAGATACACCTTCAACCACCACCATCACCACCACGACACCACCAGTCGCCCATATCCAACGCGATGATGGTAAGGCTATTAAAAATCACGACTTGACGCTGCTTCTAGAGTCTGTAAATTCCTCTTTCAAGGTATTCCCATCCCCAAGTCTACACAGCCTGGCATGGTCGACAAATGCAACACATTCAGTGATGTTAGTTATGGCAATTACTACAAGTCGATTACCTCCGTCAATGTTATCACAGTAACTCGAAAACTGGATTTCCAGAGTCCATGGTGACTGAAGTAACTTGTGGCCAGACACGTACGCTGCATCAACATTGTCGGCAACACCCCGGCGTTGAGGTATACACTCCACGCACCGTGGGTCCCCCGTCACAGGGGTCCCCTGCATGGCAAATTCACTCCCGTGACGCGCCACAGCCGAAGCCATATCTTCTCTATTTCGATAGCAATACTCTATACTGTCTATTTGGTGTAGTGCTTCCAGTTTCAACTGGCTGTCCCCGTTGACGTCACACCCGCGCCCGTCCGTTATCGGAGCTCCACGTCGAGCCTCACGATGCCACTCAGCTCCTTGACCAAGTCGACGCTCACGGTGCCGCTCATCCTGTCTCCATCTCTCCAGCGCCTGCGGTGAAGGTGGCGTCCCCGCGGAGTCTCCGTTTCGTGGACACTGCTCGTGCTGCCATCGGCTCCATCCAAGGGTTGATAGAGGACCGAACTCGCATCCGGCACGTCCCCCTTCGCCTCCCCGTCCGCCATTGCGACGTCTCCATCTTCATCTACACGTCGAACGCCGCCATCCCGCTGGATAGCCGTGCGGACGGGCGGCTCAGAACGACCGCAGTCAAGCGTCCAAGTCTTGGCCCATCCTTCGGCACTGAATGCCCAGATGATCATCTCTGGACACGAGTCCACGGCGATCTCTGTGAGGTTGTTGCAGGTTGCAACCACCTGCCCGCCGATCTCGACAGGGTAAAATGCACTGCTCTGGAACGGTTCACTGAAGCTATCGATTGCTCGATAGCTCTCTTCAAGGTGCCACGACGTTGACACTCTTCGCCGGGCAGTGTCTTCGAGCTGGTCCACTAGCGGCTGAAAGAGCGCCGCACTGCGAGACATGCCGTGGAACAAGTCGGGTGGTACGGTATAAAATACGACAATCTGCCTGTCGGACTCGGACTCAGGCGAGTCTGCGGGACCTCCGGCCAAGAACGTGGCCACGACACGGACGCCATGTCGAGTATCCGCTCCCGTCGCATAGAGAACCGGCACCTGGGAAATCGCGAGCGCCGGTGGCCGAAACCACACTTTGCGAAGCAGACGCGTCAGAGATCCCACCGGCGCATCGGTACCCAGGCAAAGACTCCCCGTACGAGGGTCGGTAAACAGGATGTGATAGCCATCGCTCAGCGGAACAGCTCGATAGTGGTCCACATTGGCGGCTGCTGCCTTGCGAAAGACGCCAGCATCCGACGATTCGCTGTCTGGGAATTCAAGCGGTCTCGTCTGCGAAGCCTGCCCAGCGAGGGGCGCGATAGAGTGCATATCCAGGACGAGTGGTTGGTCATGCGTCGAGCCCACCAAGGACATCACAGCAGCGCTACTGGAGTTCAGCAGTACGGTGCTGAACCCCTCAACTAATTCGGCTAGAGATTCGAGGGGTCGACCCAGCCCGGCAGCCGAGCTGATCAATCGGAGCTTCTTGGCCGTGTTAATGCCTCGTCGAGAGGGCAGGAAGAAGAGAAAATCACTCGGCGACGACAGAGGGAACCATCTGCTCAGGTCTTGGCCCGTCAGAGCATCCACCTAGTGAAGCTCGATGCCGGCGGCGCATCCAAATGCCACGCAGTCGCGCTGAGGACAAATGGCCACGGACCTTGGAGGGTCATCCCCGTGGCAGACGTTTCTGTAGATGCATCTGCGTCCATTCCCAATTCGCGGTGCGGCTTGAGGGTTTCTCTCCTGGCAGATGCAGGTCTTCAAGACGTTGCCATTACATTCGGGAGAGTTGGACCCGGAGCCAGATGCCGATGTCGGCACTGAGCTCTCGTTGGAAGCTTGCGCCGAGGGCGGTTTCGATGATCTGTGTGCTTCGCCGGCGATGTCGCGCACCATGCCGACCCGGCCTTCCATCAGGAAGGCCACAGAATACCGTCCAGCCGACGTGTCCATGCTACACGATGTGATGTTTCGAGGGCAGATGATGCTTGTCACCGGCCGCAAGAAGCCCAACGGCATCCCGTGCCGCCGACGCAGCGGAATCGACCACGTCGACCTCCCTGATGCGCAGACGTGATTGAGCTCGTAGATGTATGCAATTTGCCCGTGCGTAGCCGTCAGATACCTCCCGCAAAGGCTCACCGTATACGTCACGGCCCCCTTCAACCCCTCGGCTCTGGCGCACGGCACCATGTCGGCGAAGTCGGTATGCCCGACCTCTGTGAAGGCGCTTTTGCTCACGTCGGAGAAACTGGACTCCCTCGAGATCCACTTGCTCATGATCCTCTCCTGGTTCAGCCCGGGCGATCGGGCCACGGCCATTGGCGTCAAGATGCGGAGAATGCTGCTCCACCAACCGCCTTGTCGCAGCATGTCCATGAGGAGCACGCGATTGAGGCTGGAGTTGAACCACGACCGGCAAGTGTATCGTGCGGCGTTGAAGTCTCGTGGGGGGAGTAGCGTGTATATGTGCTGTATAATTTCTGTTGGCAGTTTCATCGAGGCCGATCCCCCTGTTCACTCCTCATCAGCCACTGACTCACGTATTCCGACAAATATTGGTCATTTCACCATTGTCAAAGTGATCGTGTCCAGCATAATGACTCCCAACAACTCTTTGCACGTCCGCTACCCTTGCCGGGAGGGCAATGATGCTGTCCTCGCCGCTCGCCACTAGTGCAACGACAGCCATGGTCTCAGGCACAGTCTTCTCGGAGGCCGGTCTCTGCGACGCCGTCCTTGGTCCCCTCGTTGAAGATGTTGCCGCGACGCCGCGGGAGACAAGAATTTGCCAGGACGTTTTGATGGCAGCTCTCGGCACGGCAGGCTATAAATGTCACGGTGAATGATGATATGAATGATTAGGTGGTAGGGTCTGTAGGTGTCGGAGTCAAGGTGCGGATGCTAGAAGGTGTGGAGGCTTGTGCAGCAGCAGCACAGAAAATGTTGTGCTCGGTCGAGGTTGATGGAGCCTGCCTATATTAGGCCAGAAGATCCAACCCCCTTGAGCAGGTATGCCACGGCCAGAAAAGCCTTCCTCTTGATTGCGAATATTGTTTCTTCTTGCTTGAGAAATGTATATTAAGGCAAATTGGAAACCAGCTGCCAAAGCGTTGTCTGACTCGGGTATGTATGCAACTGTAGAAAATGCAGCCCTCCATAACAACTATCATTATGCCGTCGGCAACAGCCAAGCGTCATCAGCTATGTGCCCTATTTCGATTATACCATTACTTCATTCAGGCTTCATTCTTCCAGCCAACTTTAAGCTTCTCTCCTCCCGCCATCTATCCACACGTTGTCATCGCCAATTCCCAGCGAACTGTCTGCACTGGGGAAAACGACGGCCGGCTGGCTGCGGGACGACTGCTCGCCATCCGTGTCCGCGTCGCCCGTGGCCAACGGCGGGGGCGGTTCGCTGTATATCCACGGCTGCTGGAGGCTACACTCACATGTTAGCACACGGTAGAGGGCAGCTGAGCGCGGGCAACTTACGGAACGACGAGGCTCGGGTTCACAAACACCAGCCCTTTCTCCTTGAACTCGTCCAAAGTGCTTCCCCTTCGCAACAAAGCCTGCGTGTGTCGAGGATCGTCCTCATCCTCGGAGACATCGTCTACCGCCTCCTCGCCCTCCGCACCAGTTCCCGTTCTAATGGCGCGCAGTGCAATGTACTTTGTCAACGGCTCAAACCTCCGGCTGAAGTAGTAGCTGTACCAGATCGTAAACGGGATGAGCGGGAACACCGCAACGGACTGCACAAACGCAGCCAGGGAGGCAATCTGCCCGATCATGACCACCTCAAAAACAACAAGCCCGATGACAATGCGGTAGCAGATTATACGCCACGCGCCACCCGTAGCGTGCTGGGGTTGATCCATGGCGTAAAGCAACATGTACTTGAACGTGAAGTAGCCGAGCACAAAGTAAATGGTTCCGAAGATGAGGATCACGAAGCCCCACTTCAGGACACTGTAGATGAGGCAGAGGTTGAAGACGAGCAGCGCCGTGGGCAAGTAGAAGCCGTACTGAAAGACGGGAGGCTTCCGCAACTCGGCAAAGTCTCGCGGCGTCGACGACATCATCCGGTATATCGGAAACAGAAACACGCTCCCGGCCTCGAGAACTCTAAACGGCATCAGACCGATGCCCTGGAGCATGATGAAACTGATGTAGAAGATAGACAATTCCTCCACATCGGCCGCAATGACGGCAGGTATCTTGCTCGTGTCCTTTAAGAAGTCCCGCAGCACACTCCAAAAGTCGAGGCCGGCTCGCGAAATGGCAAAGACGAAGAAGGTGTTGAAAAAAGTGAAGAAGAAATTCTTCGATATTAGGGACAGCTCCACGTCGCCGTGGGATATCATGCCCTGGTGGTTGGAGAGGAAGTCGTAAAGATAAGGCACAGCAATGTTGAGCAACGACACCACCAAGGTGGGGGCACCGTTCTGGAAGATGGAGAGGATGAGCGGGTGCGACGACAGCCACGTGTAAAAAGACGGCAGCACCCGCTTTATCGTGCAGATGCTCAAAAACGACGCGAGCAGTGCCGTGGGGAAGATAAAGAGGAGTGTCAGAAAGGTGATGAACACAGTAATAGTCCACGACTTGAACCTCCGAACGCCGCGCGGCGCGTAGGTATTTTTCCAAACAAGATCGGATGGCGACGGGGTGATTTTGGTCAGGAGACAGCCAGGCCGAGGATCTATCCTGGCCTGGATGACCATCTGACAAGACGCGACCGAGTCCATGGTGACAAGAGCCATGTCCGTGGCCGCATACTCCTTCTTGCGAGCCTCAACAACCTGTTCGTCGAGCCTGCGAAGTTTCTCTTCGTAGTAGTCGATGGCGTCGACCTTGCGCGTTCGCAGCTTGAAAGGTCCGTACGAAATCTTTATTTCGGGTCGGTCGCCCTCGGCAATGTGCGGTCGACTCGGCTCGCCGGCGAGCAGACGCGTATTTTCGGCCGACTCTTCGTCGCCTCCGTAGATCCCAGCGTCCGGGCTCGATGATTCGTCGTTTGACGTCTGGGTGGCGTCGCTGTGATGCTTCGTTCCCGCCCGCTGCTGGTTGAGAAACTTGGCCCACGCGGCTTCAAGCTTGCGTAAGACCTGGTCTCGATATCCCACCAGCTCGTCAAGTTCTTTCCAGTCTCGGCAAAGCGTGACGGAGTCCACGAGACCAATATCAAGCCGTTCGATCAAGCTCTTGAGCTTCTCTTCCGATCGCAGGCGCAAGGGTATCCCAGTCAAGCGAAAGGTGCGGTCCGTGACTGTGGACTGCGATCCAAGGTAGTCCTGCCTGAACCGGATGATGCGAAACGTCTCCCAGTTGATGGAGTACAAGGTCAAAGCCACGAAGAAGTACGTGAAGACAACATATGCCCACAGAAATGTCCTCTCGCGGCTTTTGTCCTTGTGGCCGCCTCCAGTTGGGTCGCTGTCTAATCCTTGGCTGTATATGGGGAGCCGTACAGGACCATACAAGTCCCTGTCCGCATCGTCGTCGTCGCCGGGCTGGTCGCCGCCCAGGATGGGATTAAAGTGGCGGTAGTTGGCGTTTATCGGCCACAGAACCACGACGGCGAAAAAAGACATGAGCATAAAGAGGCGAATGGCCATTTTGAAGAATGTCAGGAACTATGGCGGTGAAGGTCAGCTCGCACACGGTGGTGGCAACGGCGAGCGCACATACAACAAAGGCATCGAGCCCGGCCGATGCCAGTATCTGCTCCTCGGTGATCCTGTACAGCCCTGGAATCCATCCAAAGAAGGAGTCACGCAGGGCCGGCAGGTTGATGTTGGGGTCGAGGCGCCGCTTGCGCGCAGCGTAGAGCGAGGGCCATCGCGGGCGCAGTATCTGTATCGCTCTGTCAGCAGCCGCCCAGTCCCTGCCGCGGCCCGTATTCGCAGGCTTACACAGAAGGCAACGAGCGCCGAGGCCCCGAGAATCAGGGACAACACCAGCTGGACCTCGAGGTCCTTCTGGCTCTTGTCGGCCGGCGCGACCAGATTCTTGTTGCACTTCTCGTTGTCATCGTCGAGACGCATGGTGGCTCATCTCTCGCCGCGTTCTGTGGAGGGGATGATTTGACGTCGCGCTGCTGCGGGTGCCTCTTCGTGCAGAGCTGCCTCTTGTCGAGCAAAGGGCAGCTTCGACGACGCGCGTAGGAGGCAAAGGTGATGGTGAAAGGACGGACCATTCATCATGCGAGCGGTGTTGACCCGGCCCGGGGTCTGGTGACGTCGCTGAGGCGCACAGACCATGCATAAAATTAGTGCATGGCCTCAAGGGGCGTAGTGCGCCTAATGCCTCAGCTTAGTGCCCGACCAACAACATGCCTGCATTCACTAGATTCAAGGTACGTTCAAATCCTTCCTCGGCACTGCAGTTGCACACGGCCGTTGCAGTCCTCTTTGCACGCCGTTCGCCAGGTTTGAGCTCTTGTCCCTCTCGACTATAAGCAGACACGAGTTGCGCTCTAAGCCGAGACAGGGAAGCACAGATTCAAGACAATCATGTGGCCAGCCGCCTACCCTACATGTCATGTGAACATGCCAACTCCCGGGACGGTCTGTTTGTGAAATCACAACTCACTGACCGTAGCCAAATTGGAACAAATATTGTGACTTCGCGGTCGTTAGGGGCCTCCAATACGAGCTGTGAATAAATTCTGGTCTTGAGAGGCAAGATTGCAACTGTCATGAGTTTATCGAGAGTTTGCCCAAAGCTGACTGATCGTGCACTGCCACGAGCTCGTATTTCGCGCCAAGTTGAAATGTTTATGCCGTATCACTGACTTTCTGATTCACCAAATATTTGTAGTGCATTTTCTCTATGATGTAAGTTGAGAAATGTGCGCACCACCACTGACTTACCAAGGGCATCCGCCCGCCAAGATGAAAAGAGCCCCAAATAGGCATGCGACTAGCTACATGCCGTATGCCAAAGACTCAAAGGTTGTCCATATACTGAACCAAGTCCGCAAAGCTAACACACAGAGCTTAGAGGGGCAATCGGCCCTGCTCTCGAGGCAATCCAGCACCGACCACCTCTCCACGGTATCGCCTGCAGGGGCCTGGGCATCCCTCGCTTGCCCATGCCCCCTGACAAACGTCAGGGATACCGGTCACGACATGTCCGTGTCGCAAGATGCGCTTCATCTCATCTGCCCCTCACATCAATCGTCCACGGCGATGGCGCAGCCATGACTAGCTCATGCAGCCAGCCGAGTCGGAGTCAGACTTCACTCACGTCTTGTAGGGTACCGCGAGGGTTGCCTTGTTGCTTTAGCTAAGGTACTTTCAACATTCATACATGTATCGGCACATGAGCAGCCAGTCTCTGCATCTTCCAGCCGAAGAGGCGACCGGCTCCTGAGGAACAGTCAGCGTTACACCAGCTTCGAATATTGCCCCAAAGCGTCTGTGAATGTCGACAGTCCGGAGCTTCTCCTTGCATCGCGTCGTGGTTCAATCTCAATTCAGGTAAGGTGACAGTCGACAGTCAGATGCATGCAAAGGTCGTCTTCGATTTGGCGTTGACATTGGATTTTCTAAGCCCTTGTGTTCCTCAGCGTCGAGCTTCCATTTCCTCCCTGTGGTACAGGCCGACAGGACCCGTCAGATTTGACACGTCGGAATGCCATTTTGTATTTCGAGTCTGGCCTCTGGCCTCTGATATCTTTCTGTCGTCTTTGTCGATGCAGCATCAAATTGCCACGTCTTGAATGGATTGGTTCTTGCCTCAAATGCCTAACGTGCTGGGGAACAAAGTTGGCTATCGGATATTCCCTCCGCTCAAGCCCGAAGAAACCCGGCTGACTCAACATTCATTGCGATCGTCGTTTGCGCGAGGCGATCAGTGGCCTTGACGTAACACTCAAGCTTTTCGGTTGAGGGCACAGCAGATGCAGCCAGCAAAATGGCTTCTGTCTTGGGACGGGAAAAGACCCCCACGCAACGTCATCTTGGCCATTGGTGTCACCAAGCCGCGCGCAACGGTGTTGGCACGGGATCTCTAAAGTCATGGCGGAAGATGTGGCTACATACCGTTGTCGGGTGAAGCGGCACCTGGCCCGTTGAACCGAAATGGAATTGGCTCCGTGCCGCAAATTCTCTGCGAAACTTGCCTGGATTCACATCTTCGACGCCCTTTTCTTCAAGAAAGCCCACGCCATAACACAAGTTTCCGATTTGGGACCATTAAGCCGATGCATCCTGAAGTCTGCGCCGGCAAACGGGCCGCAAAGTAAGCCTATGGCATCGCGATTGACCACATCTGCCCACTTCTCAATCTGCAGACCAATTCCCAAGCAAGCACTGAGCTGGATGAGTGAGACTTAGCAGCAGCGTCCTCCTTGAGCTTTTATGCTTGGCGAATCACGACGTAGGAAGGGGCAAGATAATGTCTGCCGCCGCTGTCCTGACTTGTGGGATTTGAATGCATGCACGAGCTCGCAGACGTGCCAATCAGTGGAATCATGGTGCTGGTTCGACGGTTGCTCCTCGACGGAGTGTCGCTCCGGGTCTATCTTTGCCTGCCGGTGCAGAACTCCACGCACAAGCATGTAGCCACAGAGCCGGCTCGGTGCCTGACCGTGGTCGTACCGGCAGGCAGCTTGGGCCGTTACGCGGCCCACGGCGACTGTCATTGGGCAATAGTAAACGTTAGGAAAAAACTCTGAATAAACATTAGCTTATGGCTGAGATGAATCAGTTGCTGTTATTGTGAACAATAATGAAGATCGAAGCCAGGAAAATTTGGCTCTGTGCTATGCCAAGGAGAAGTGCAGAGACACAAAACGGACCGGAACGAACGGTTCTCATGGCCTTCACGACGGCTCTCTGTGAGCACTATCAGCTCACGAATCTTTAGAGTTACCGCTTACAGACCGCACACGAAGGCTCTCATGGTGCTCAAACCCACCTCGCTATGGAAGTCATTGACATCGTCAGAGTTGCACGACCTTCTGAATGTATCACCAATATCTTCGAGATGTTCAAGAACGGCGCTCGTTGCCGGCTTCGTTCAGACTCAACCACCGCGTCGGTGACTGCGATGGCTTGTGACACCAACAGGACGGAGATGTGACTGTACAGAGTCAATGGTGTCGTAAGCATGGGTAATGTCCGTTGAAACCATCTCACAAATGTGACATTTCACCGTCCCGTCGGTCTGGCCGGATGAACGGCCGCTTGATAACGTACTTAGCCGCCGCAAGTTGTGCTGCATACGTGACACGCGACGGTACCCGAGGAAATCCACGTTGACACGGCGGCTTGCCCCATCCAGTTGTCCGGGCAGACTCGTTTCATGTTCAGTAGACGGAACAGTATGAAATGAAAATATCCAGAGACTTGTTGGAGGTGCAAATGCATCTGAAGGTTGCTTTTCAAAGACATCGGCTGTATGCACATTGGCGCGTTCCGTAACTAAGCCATGCTGCTTCTTCATAATTGAGCACCTTAATTGATAACCGGGTCGCCAGTGAAACTTCACCGCATCTAATGGCGTGAGACGGATGCCTCAGACCTCATGGAAATGATCACCCGGAGCCTGACAATGTTCCTTTTGGGCGTCGCCCTCACTGCAAGCGGCCGCCGTGCAGGCGGCGGCAAAGATTTGCAGGTCACGATGCTCCCAACCTCGCGGAATGCAGTATCAAAACCACCATGGATCTTACTTTCGCTGTCCACCGACCGTCGGACGCAGCAAAGTTGGGCCGTGTCAGAATATGCCTCCCACCTGCAACTACCCGAACAGACGCAAGGGTCAACTCGAGAGGAAGATGCCGGGCAACAAGTTCGAGGAAGACGGTGTCCATGACCCGGGTCATGCTCGCTTCGAACCACGCTATTCTCTACGTCGAGCGGTGAGCGACCGTCCATGTTTGAAGTCAGAAGCAGTCATTCTCGTGGCGCATGACAGAAGTCGTTGAGGACCCAACTCTCCACTTGCGCATCACCGCGATTTGTCGACACTGAGATGCCACGCCTTTGGACAAGAAAGACTCTTATTCCAATTGGTGGCCGGGCTCGATGAGCCTGGCGGCGTGACTGTAGCCGAGGCGGGTCGGACATGGAAGCATGTTCCACGGAGGCGTCGCGAGACGCAAAGACGAATGGATGGCCTCGAAGCCTTTACTAGCTCGTTGCTGACCGATGCAAGGAACCGGAGGACTTTGCGCTGAAGAGCCGTCGAGTGCGACGATATCGTTCCGGTGGCGTTGTAGGGACGAGCCCTCGACCGCCGCGGAGGTTGTCACGATGTCCACTGCCTACGCTGCCCATGGGGTAAGTTTATAAAAGGTGCACGTCGTCGGGTCGATCTGTTCGATTTCGTCCAGCATCAGCACGCAACTCTCAGAGAAGAGAATTGTCCACTCTCTCATAGTTGGCATACGAAGCTCGAAAGCGTGACAAGACCGGTGATAATGTCCAAGAAGCCTAACAGCGAGTCTGGAGCGACTGGAGGTAATAGCGTCACCGTGTCTCTTTTCGATCAAAAGACTGACCGTCCATTTAGGCAGGAAGACCTCGGGTATGGGGAAACCGAGCATTCCCATGGAGAAGTGGTTGGGGGAACCCAGACAAGAAGGCCCATGGAACCAGTTCGGTATGGGCAACAATGCAATTGATGGTGCCGGGAGCAAGAGTCGTGGTGCGGCAAAGGATCATGAAGGTTCCAGCTCAACCGCTGCGTCTCAGGGCTCGGCAAGATAGTGCGGATGTACGCTGGGCTCTCTCACATGGAACACAGAAAGAACAGAGTGTGCTGCCGTTGGGACGGAAGAGCTGTCTTTGTTCGACTGCCAAGGCGGGGAGGGTACAAACGGGCTGGAACTTTCCTTGGTGTTTTGCAGAGCTTCGGAGGCGGTGGTGACGACTCGAGGGTCTGCTGGCGACGATGTCGGCCTAACCTGACCAGTCTCTTCTGTATTTTGGGCGAAGATGGAAGCGAGCACTCCATATAGCCGTTAGCAAGGTATCCTTGTCGCGGAGCAAGCAACAATCTTCATCTCCCTCCCAGCAGCGCTGTGCCGTGACGATATATTAATAAATCGTCGGTGGAGTCCGTGCGGACGGGAAGACGATCTGCCGCCGAGCCAAAACCCGCGACGCCGCCGCCGCCGACGAAAGGGCGGCGTCGGACCCACGGCCCCGTCCTGGTTCGATCCGATCAGAGACAAAGCTCCGCCCTCGCGGGCTGAAACAGGTAAAGAAAAATAAACACCCCAGTCACGCTGACTGTTGGTCGGGCGCCCTCACCACCATTGGCTCGCCCGCCCGCGAGGGGGAAAAAACCTGCTCGATGGAAAATGGCAATCAGGCTTGCGACCCAAATCTCGGGTTCGCTGGGCATTCCCCGCAGTCGCAATCGTCGCCAGCGGGGGAATGGATGCGCAGGACGTCGTGCGCAGAGGCTCGCAGCCACATGTTGCCGTGGTGTCTCCACCCACCCTCGACAGCGTCCGCATTCAGCACGCTTGGACGCTTGGCAGGTTTTTCGACGGAGGTTTAATAGCGGTGTTTTTTCTTCTGTCGCTTCTCGAATTGCCGTGTAGAGAGCCGCGAGGGCGCAGGCTGTGCAAGGCTTTCTCCTCGCGTGAATGAGTGAACCAGAGTTCGGTGCGGAATACGACGCCCTACAGCGCAGGCATGGGCGCTCGGAAATTACAGTGTGCTCGGATAAGCTCCCAGCGGGTCCCCCGTCAGACCACGGGCGGCCTGGAAATGCAACCCAAGTCACAGACACGAGGGCGTCCCACCGGGCGGTACAAAGCTGCGCTTGGCTGTGCGATCCTTCGTCTCGTACCGCAGCCACCCAGCCCTACCGCAAGGGGGAACGCGGTGCGAGATGATGAGCGCTTCCCAGGCACTCGGCGTTTCGCGGGTCTCTGGATAGGTACATCGGCCTGTGAATGCCCCTATCTGTCGTCCCGCGGTACGAGTGCGAGGGTTCCCTTCTCGCGGGTTGGTGGTGGCATCCCTTCTGGTTCCGTCGGCCCGTGGGAGGGTTGCTTCGAAGAGTCGGCACGTTCCGCGCGACGCCGCGTATCTCCAATCTCGCTCGTGCCGTATCCGTTTGGCGCGGGCTTGGCTGCGAGAGCCAAGATCGCAGCTTGAAAGCCTACTCGTAAGGTAATACTGCGGGTGCTGTGCTGGGCGGCATCCCCGATCAGCCCCAGCCACACCCACCACCCACCAGCCCCCGCCCAGAAGTGCCTGCGCCCAGCGAAGCAGGTACTTCTAATCCGCGCACCAAAATCAACCCGGAAGGTGTATCTCGTCACGCCTCCACTCTATTTTCTCGCTGCTTGCCCGCGCCCTCCTCGCCGTTCGTCCCGTCCATTCCTTCCGTGACACGGCCTGACACAAACCCCCAACACCACCACTCCCTGCTCACCTCGCCGAGACCACGTCGCCTCCCCCCCGACGACGCCCAGCATCCTCGTGCGCGACGACGGCTCCGAACCGCCTACTTCCTCTCCGCCATATTCGCTACGCTCGCTTCTCTGGTCGGTGCGCCTGTCATCCGGAAGCGGTCGACGGACGAAACTCTCGACGGGGGCCACTTGGCGAGACGGATTGGGGCGGTCACCTCGAGCAGAACCGACGAGCGCCAGCACGCACGACCCGACGCCGACTTTTGTGCGCGACTTCAATCCCTCCCGACGACAACAATATCGCCTGTTGCCCGCTGGCTGTGACGACAGGCCGTCAGCCAACGACGACACGGACGCTGCCGAATCTCTCGTCATCCGACCGACGCCTGTAGCCGCCAACACTTTTTCGCTTTTCACGACCGTGGCGAGCCTCGTGGGCTCACCAACACCGTCGCCATGGGTAAGCAACCCAGCTTAACCGCTCCGCCGTCACGTCCACTAACCCGGTCTCTTCCGCCGTCGCAGCTCAAGGTCCCATTACCATGATCCCGCCGTTCGACGACGCGAGCAAGCTCCCTGCCTGCGCGAAGGAGTGCGGTCATCTCTACGACGCCAATGGTGCCTGCGTGCCTCCCGGCGGTCCTCCCGGCAGCGATGAGCAATACACCGCCTGCTTTTGCGCCGACACTAGGGTCGCGGCCTTCTCGACGGGAACCGCGGGCGTCTGCGACAATGCTTGCACGGCAGTGCAAGGGGGCCTGTCATCCATAGCTGGATGGTTTCAAAGCGCTTGCAAGAACGCCAAAGCCGTAGCCGGCGCCACTACCACCAAGCCTACCGCTCCTACTACGTCCAGCTCCAGCTCCAGCACTCCTGGCTCATCAAGTAACAATAACACCGGAGGAGGCGACTGGTAAGCCTAGGTTCTCTTCCATACGGCCTCAAGGCGCATGCTCACATTTTCGCACAGGCTCTCCACACATTGGCAATGGGTCATCATGCTCGTTGTGCTCGTCGTCGGCATCGCAGGCATCTGGATCGGCGCATGCATCTGGCGCCGCCGCTACCTCCGCAAGAAGGACCGCCAAACCTCGCTCGGCCAGAAGCACTCTGGCTCCGCCACGAACCCCTCATGGGGCCCTGCCGTCACGGGATCCGACTCTGCCACGCCAATGACGCCCGCGCGCGATGTCGAGACGGCAGCGTACGCTGAGAAGCCGAAGAAGACCAAGACGAAGAAGAAGTGGACCGTCAGCCAGCGGACGTGAACAGCGCTCTCAACCTTGGCAGCTCGAGCCCGCATGACGATCCGACTTGCATGACATTTCCTTGCGCGAATTTTGTTTGAATTTTTCCCACGGGGCACAGACATGCATAGCCTCTTGCACTGGACATATCCGCACGACGCCTCGCCATCGTGGCGCCCCCACAGGGACCAGCACCTAAAAACAGGTTTTCTTTGCTCTTGGCCGCAGACGGGGCTTCATATCCTCTCCCCAACTGGCGTTTTTGTGACTACAGTTACCAACTTTGGCTTAATGTTTTCATTTTTTGGGATGCGACATTGGCATCCCCGGCGTTGCAGTATCGGATTGGTGGGAATAAGACTCTTTTAGAGGTGTCTGAATGGGAATCGGCTTCGTTTGTCGGCCACAGTTGTACAGGTCTCCGGGGAAAGACCATTGGGAGTGGCGAGGACGTGACAGTGGACAATACAATATTTTTTTGTGTCATTTTAGAAATTCATGCTTTTTATTACCTCTATTGATACCGCCGAAAGCATGCTCATCTGGTCTAATGCTCCTGTAAATGTGAAAGCTTCTCCTCGTCTTCTAGGATGCCTTCTCATTTCGCCCTGCCGGCCGGTGGATGGCTCACTCTGCCTGCTGCTCCTCAAGGCCGTCCATGTACAAGTCGATAAGACAGCCTGCCGACCACGCCTGTGTTGGACTCTGTCGCCACAATTAGCTCGCATGTCCTCATTCACGACGCATATTGAACGGATCATAATGAGAACGGGGGAAAACATACCGAGTCGGCGCAGTATTCGCCATTCTTCTGCGTCAGCTCTGTGAGGCCCGCCCAGGTACTTTCCTGTATCATCTTCTTGCACCCTCCGAGCCGGCGGGTGACCTGCTGGAAGGCTTCGATCCGCCCCTCAGGCGTGTCGCGCCTCCTGAGGTCGAACTTGAGCAGCGCGCGGAGGAAGAAGCCCGTGGGCCAGAGCCACTCGGGCCCCTGGTGGTAGTTGCGACCCTTGCTGGTGGCGAAGTCCTCGCTGTCCTCGCTGTTGCGGTAGTACGGGCGGTAGTTGAGGTCCGCGGGGTCGAGCGTGGCTATGCCGGTTGGGCCGCGGAGGACGGTGTCGGCGAGGCAGAGGGCGTGCATGGCGTGGTCCGCGTCGAAGAGGGAGGGGGCTACAGTCATGGCAATGGGGAAGTTGCAGCGCAGCTGATAATCTTCGTACTCCTTGCCAGACTTGTAGAGGTCCTTGTAGATGCCTCGGCGGTTGACGATGCGCGTGTTGACATCGTACTTGGAATCGTCCTCGGGAGACAAGGGAACGTAGTAGCAGCGCTCAAAGTTGTCCTTGATGCGCTTCGCCCAGTCCGAAAACGAGACGGACTTGCCGTCGGCTGTCTTGACGCCTGAATGGGCGTATTTACCTTGTTCGTGAAGACCAGCCAGCCAGGCGAGGGTGCTGTACAGCAGCCCAGTGATCTCGATGGCCGCTCCGTCGCGAGGAGTGCCCGGGACGCCCTTGGAGCCCGCCCGTTCGCTCTCGCCCATCTTGTCCATCCACGTGCCGCAGTTGTGCTGATTCCCGCCAAAGATGATGCCGGTCTCCCAATCCACCTTGATGTCCTGGTTGAAACCTTCGTCCTTCATCTGAGAGTCAATCTGAGGTCCTGCGTTTGCCTCTCGATACTGCATGCCGGACGCGTGTCTTTGTAGCGCCTCTTGAATCACCTCCTCAATGGTGCTCTCCTTCGAGTAAGCTCGAGGGTCACTTGTTGCAAACCAGGTATCATCGCATGGCAAGAATCTCCGCTTGACCTTTTCCTTGAGCAACGCACTGCCGTTCGGTGCGTAGTGTATGTAGTCTTGAATGGTTTGCAGGAAAAACCACACTGAGTCTCGCGAGTTGTACCGAGGCGCGTCGCCACTGCTCAGCAGGTTGGGTATCATTCCGTGTTTCAAAACGCTTGCAAACGCAAGTATATGTTCCCTGGCCTCTGCAAAACGGCCGGTTCCCAGGTATAAGCCGCGAATGGAGATGAAAACGTCGCGACCCCAGCACCTGGCCCATTCCACGGCAAAGTGCGGCAAGCCCGCAGCGACACTCGGCACGGGCTTATCGGGCCAGAGGGATGCCGACTTGACGAACCCAGTCTGCTGAACGCTGACCATGGCAAGGCTCTGCAGGAACCACTGCCCCTTGTTGACGTTGTTGCTCATCAATTCCATAGCCCTTTCCCAGCTCGCCATATAAGCTGTGCGCAAGACAAGACCAAAGTATCGCGGCAGCAAGAAGCTGGGGATAGTTCGAAGGGCATCGAACCGCTCCTTGAGCCACTGTGCCGGCGCTGCGAGTTGTTGATTGCCCGGAGTGGTGCTCATCCGCTCAACGCGCCCGGAAATGAAGTCTAGGGCCCATGGCCCGTCTCTGAGATTCTGGCAGAGGGGATGAGCGAGGTTGTTCTCTCGGATGACATCCTTAAGGATGCTCCACCAGCCTTGCAAACCGGCGTAAACGAGCTTTCCATAGCCAGGGATGTCGTAGACACCGTCTCGGCCACCACTGGAGTCTCGCTCTTCCGCTTCGCAACGGTACATGAGGAAGTTTAAGTCGACCAAATCGAGCTCGCTCCATGCCGCTCTTGCACCGGAGGTTACGTAGGTATCCAAACCGGCGGAGTGCTCTGCAGTAGGGATCCAGGTTTCGAAGAGGGCGATGCTCCCCGGAGGAAACTTGTCGCGTACCGTAATCGTGGTGTCATCGCCATGCGTCTCCATCTTGATGCCTGGCAAGTCAACCACACGGCTTGGTAGACCCCTGAGATATTTCTTGTCACTCAGAGTGTCCTTAGTTGCTTCCTCGCTGGAGTCAACCTCGAGCATCCAGCTTCCCAGGTGTTTTGCGCGGGTTCCCGAAAGCTTGACTGGATTGAACGCTCCGTTGCCGTTCCCATACCCAGGGAAGGCAGTGTGGGCAATGAGGAAATAGCCCTTTCGAGACCCGGGGTGCACCCTATGCACAGTTATGTACTCGTCCTCATGGTGGATATGGGTCTCGTCGTAGCCATCTTTGCCCATCAGCGTGTGGATCTGGTTGAGGAGTTTCTTGATGCCAGCAATGCCATTCTTGCCGCCTCCAACTTTGACCGAATTCGAGTTGGATGACTCGGACGTGTATAGCCGCGTTTCATTGACCAAATCGACCAATCGAGGATAAATCTCGTCGTAGCCCATTACGCTACCGGTAGCACTCGAGCACATGTTGACAAGAGCAGCATTCGGCAGAGTATCTCGAGCATCGCGCTTCTGCGCCGGTGTTTCGTTGTCGTGAGTGCAATCCATGAATAGGGCGTGGACAGGCGTCGGCTTGATCCTTCGAATGATTTCACGGGTGAGATCGCCGTTGAAGCCGTTCCCTATAGGGCTCGTCGCCGCAGAGGACGAGTCTGATCTTGTGATTTCATCGACTTCGAAGCTGCCAATGGGGCGACCGCCATGTCTGTGGACAAGCCTGCTCAGTTCCGCCGTGCTCCACGCTTGCATGGCTTCGCGTATCAGAGAGCTGAGGCCAAGCCTCTTCACAAAGACGTAATCCATCTCCTCGGAGCCTGAGAAAAGCTCGGCAACAACGTACAGGTCCGGTCGAACGCGGCGTGCCTCGTCAAGAATGTGCTCAGCGACGTGGATCGGGGTCGAATGGCAGTTGTCGATGCGAAATCCGGCAAAGTATTTCGCCAACATGCGTGCGTATTCGGTCATGTGCTTCCACAACCAGGGACTATCCTCTGGGCCCGCTCCGTACCTCAATTTGACGCAGTCTCCCCAGACGATCACTTCTCGTCTCAGATACACGCGAGAACCGGGTCCGGCGTTGTCAACCAGCGCATTGCCGCCCCAGACCCATCCGTTATTCACCAACGCCAAGTCTTGGGGCTTGTGCTTCTTTGTCACGTCGTTGGAAGACAGACGCGTGAAGTAGGACTCGATGAGGGGGTTGGCATCGTTGATGGGACCGAGTTTAGGTCCATGTTCGTCCAGGCGGACGTACTTGATGCGGTTATAAAGCTGCTCAAGCAGCTCATTGACGTCGGCATCGTATTCCTTGTAAAAGTCCACATTCAGCGCGTCGAGAATCTCAAGCATCTTTGCCCGCGCCGCAGCTTTGTCTGGTGAGTCAGAGCTGTTGCTCTCATAGCGCCCGAACGCAAAGCTGAGCAAGCTTGCAGCGACTGCTGGGTCGACCTTTCGCCGGAAGCGCTCGCCCAAGCTTTCCATGCCCTGCAGCCCAGATTGCCGGAGAAAAGCAACTTGATCGCCCAAGACTCCGTTCTTGAGGCCCTCGACCCTTTCTTGCAAGCCGTCGTCGTTCTTCGGTGCGGCGATGCTACCACTAGCCCAGGCATCGACTGCAGCGTCGGCATCCCGATCAACGTCGAGTGCATAGTACTCCCAAAGGCGGATCTTGGCAATGACTTCCTTCTTGATCCCGTCCATTATGCGAATCAAATCATCCGTAGACTTGGGGTCGGTCGGAAGTCCGAGGCTCTCGAGCTTGGTGCCTAGCTCCAGCAATTTGGTATCAAGCTCGTAGGCAGACTCTAGCCAAGGCGCCGTTGACAAATTGTAGCCAGCCTCAGGGTGCTCCTCGAGCCATTTCGAATTGTTGGCAGTATGGTTCAGCACAATGTCTGTCAAGCTCAGCAGAGAATAGTTCTCCTCCAGGTTTTTCACCATGTGCTTCACGTCGGCCTCCCCGCCGGGAAAGCACTCGGGATCCCAGCCGAGCTGGTCGTATAAGCTGAACGGCGAGTTGGACTCGCCACGAACTTGCAGCGGGGTAAAATGCACCATGTTGTACCCGCGATTGCTGATGCCACGGAGGTGCTTCTCCCAATCGGTCGGATATTTGCCCATGAATTTGCCGATGACGGAGAAGACGGACAGGGCCGGCAATGGGAGGGGCCGGCCGTCCAGCCGCAGCCTCGGTGCGACATCGATGTAGTATATGGGTGTCTTCTTGAGGGGCGTTTCTGTCTTGGAGGACTCCGATGTGAGATGGGGCTTGAGGTCGGGAAGCTCGGCATAGGTGGTGTAAAAGGCAAAGGAGCCAGACTGGTAGATGGGGATGGATATCTCAATGGTGCGGTTGAAGTCGGGGTTCAGCCTGCGCGCAAAAGGTGAGCTTGCGCAACCCAATTGGGGACACAGGCGTGGCGAAGGCGTCGACTGGAACTTACTTGAACTCGCGAAACTTGTCGCGACGGAAATCGGCTCCCTTGTCGGGAATATTGACCCAGAGGCTGCCATGACGACATATCGAGGAAGTGCCCTCTATGGCGAAGCGGACCGTAACGGCGTCGCTCGACTTGGGCGCCAGGTAAATGTACTCACCGGCGACGTCGGGCGAGCCGTCGTCGTTGAGCGGCAGCAGATAGACCTCGTTGGACGTCATTGTTCGCGGGCTCATGGTGCAAGAGAGAAGAGGCGGCCAGCAGCTCGCTGCCCCGCGGCGGACCTTGAGCTTGGCGGGTTGCGTCTAGCGCGGAGCAGGGATGCGGCAGGTGATCGTCGACGGGAGCTCCAGGAACAGCAAAGATGGAAGTAGCCTCAACGCAGCGACTACGACGCGGCTGGATGGGCGGCTAGGTCGCAAGCTGCAAACAGGCCAAGGTGAGCGGTTTGAAGCCTGCAGAGGTGGCGGAGAGGCGCAGGGAAAAGGAGGTGGTGGTGCGGAAGCTAAGGTGAGGTGAGGTGGTCTGTTCGGGAGCTTTTCCTCCAGCGCTCGGTCATACTTGCACTCATGGCCAAAATAAACGGCACTTTCCCTCGTTATTACTCGTAGACGCCCACGGCTGCTCCCAGCCCGGTTCCACGAAAGGGAAGGTCCGAGGGCGTCCGTTGGCTCCCACCAACCGCTAGGCACGTTGCGATCGCGATCGGAGCTGACCTTGGTATTACTGTGCGCCTACACCGCTTCCAACTCTCGGTGCACGATCCTAGAGACCACTTGCTGCCGCCACCGTACTGTCATTTAGATGCCAGTGATGATTGCTACAGAGACTGATTTGTAAATGCACGGCACGCGACGCCTCTGGAGAGCGATATCCCAGACCTGCATCGCTGCAGACAGACGGTTGACTCTGTTGAGCGTTGACCTGGATTTGTCGCCCCACCCCTTGCCAGGGCTAGCAAGCCGCCCCACGCTCCTGCCCTGCTCTGGCGCCCGCTAGCTCAGGCTAATCACTCCTGGGCTTGAGCTACGTCATTGCAGAACTTCCGTCTGATTGAATGAATGCAGAACTTGAAAACATCGATAGGTCACCAGTGGTCGACAAAGGAGAGGAATTGCGCACCGGTGTTGTTTCGCATGTAGCAAGTCGCGGACTTATCCTCGAGGTGTGAAGAACAAGGGACCTGAATTTCTATGCAGGCGACTTGCCAGCGGAGGTCTGCGCGACAGCCTGCGCCCCAAATACCAAACGGTTTGGGTCTAATGTTTTGGGCCTGTCGCATGCTTTTATTTCGTACCCCAAAGATATTCTATAGAGTCTGACTTTATGAAAAGCCTCACGTACTCGCACGGAAAATGCCTTGGGCATGATGTTATTGATGCAAGACGACAGGTGGCGTGCTAACCAATCTCACTGATTTATAAGCCACATTCTGCTTTAGGTCGAAGCTCCGCCGTGACTTGAGACTTTCATCTCTCCTGCGCATCTAAAAGCACAATTCATAAGGACCCAATGTCTGGAGACGGTAGGTTGAGCTCTGAAAAAGGACTTTGAAGTTATTACGTATTTGTTGCTGAACCTTTTTTCGCTAGGCGCTCAGTTTTTCTGGATTCCCGTACAAAACACAAGTGGAAATCGTACCACCAGCCGGCTAGCTCGATCACATGCTATAGCAAAGAGCCTCGTAAAGAAACGCAAAGCTCAGCAACAGTCAGGTCAAAACTTCTATACATCGTCTTTCAGGCATGGTGTTTTACAGAAGAATGACATTATTCAACGGTCTGGTGCCCAACGAAGCCAGAGTCTTTTTGCTCGACAATGTCTCCTATCGGAGGAGGCGCCCGAGTCGTTTCGCATGTTTGCGGCAGACTCACCGGAACTGGAAGCGTTAATAGTCCAAAGTAGGAGTCTACTCGTGTTCGGCCCGGTAACTACTTACGTTTCTCAAACAGGTATGGTTCATCATCCTACGGAACCAGTATTCGACCTGACCGACGAGCTTGTACTTCAAAGTCTGCGCCCCGTCCTGCGGAAGGAGGCAAACGACTATGCCCTGATAAATGCGCTTATGCTCACATTCTCACTTGCATCCACTTCTGGGAGCATGACCAGGCAATGCCTCGAGTACCAGAATGACACTTTGATGTTGGTTCGCCAAAGGATGGGAGACCCAATTCGAGCCACTGCGGAATCAACGATGGGAGCGATGTTGCTGCTCGCAAGGATAGAAGTCAGTTGAGAAATTTACCACCCGTTTTAAAACTTACTCAAAGTGTAGTCACAAGTAACTGACTGATGTTACCGTGACAAAGGCTCGACTTGAACTGCCGCGCCAAGTTCAACTCCATATGAGGGCCATACAGCAAATTCTTGACGTCTGTCAAAGAAAAGGAATTCATCCTAGCGACGGAATAAAGCGCGCTATCTTTTGGTGAGCATCTCAGATGTGTTTTAGTAGCATTTCTGACCCCTTGCAGGTCAGATTTGAACTCTTCTGTTTTGACCGGCTCCAGCCGAGTTTTCGACCACACGACTTTCGCTGAGCTACAATGGAAAAGAGATGCATTCTCTCAAAATTTCTTCACAATACCTGCTGGATTTCAGGCTCATGCACACTTGTTTGGCGACGAATTTCTCGAGGTACTCGGAGACGTGTCTGCTTTGCAATGCATTAGAGACTCAGCTTTATTCGGTATCGAAGATGTCCTGTCAATGGCACATATTGACAATCATCAAGCCTCGATACAGTCCAGGCTAGTGAGCCTGCCATATTGGTCTTCCGTCTCCGAATGTTGTCATCTGGCCTCATACCTGTGCTCAACGATGCTGCGTTGCCAACTTTGGCGTGCGTCGATCATTCCCGTGAGCCATCTAGTTCTGTACGCGAATTTCAAGTCTACTGGGCTGACAATTGATGCTTTCAGTCTCAACTCTCGTCAAAGCTTTTGTGCAGGCTCCAAAGTACAGTCGACAACCCCATGTGGGACTGTTCCCCTGATCTGGTCGTGTGGCTCCTGTACATCGGCGGGGCTTTTGCCCCCCAGGGAGCTATACGAGAAGGTTATAAATCACTTTTGCGTTCAAATCGCTATCACAGGCTCAAGAATGGGTCCTCTTCATGGACAGATCTCCTTGGCATTTTGAAGCAGTTTATTTGGTCAGACAAAGCATTTATGTCTCAAGTCAAGCAGTTCTGGGAGGAAGCATCCAATTGCATGGATTGAATGCGATACTATCAAAGGGGAATGTGTCGTCTGCGGATACACTCACGCTCACGAGCATATATAACTTCCTTTGTTCAAAAATAAAACATAAATAAAATGCTTGGCGCCCCACACACTGTATTTTTCAAAAATGCACACAATCTACGGAGTACGGAGTACGTTACATGGCGCAGATCGTTCGTGGCACATGCTAAACAATGGTCCATGTGACTGAGTCAGCCATAATGGTAGCGATCGGGCAAGGCACTCGCTGACGAGCAAGACTGGGTAGGTGGATAAATAACCATAATTCTATGAAATCAAAACATTCAGTCGGAGGAACTAGCTATAAGATGTTCAAGCGTTTTACCCCTGTCGCTGCCATCACCGAAGACCCTTCGATAACCCGTAAGAGCTTCCGCGTACAACTCCTCCGCTCGCGTCTCCTGTCCTCTCTTGGCGTAGAGAAGTCCCAGGTTCGCGAGAGCATCCAAGAAGCCGACATAAGTCATGATGCCGTCCTTGCCCAGTACCTTCTTGTAACCTTCTATTGCTCTCTCGTACATGGCTACGGCCTCGTTGTCCCGCCATTGTTTGTGGTAGACGAGGCCGAGATTGTACACTGTGTCGAGCGTCGATATATGCTCGGGCCCCCACACCTTCTCTTTGCCTTGCAGCGCCCGCTCGTACATGGCCTCGGCCTCCTTGAACCGCCCTTGATTCTGGAAGAGAAGGCCGAGATCGTTGACTGTGTTGAGTGTCGACGTGTGTTCCGGTCCCCACGCTTTCTCTCTGCCCTGTAGCGCCCGCTTACACATGGCCTCGGCCTCCTTGAACCGCCCTTGGTCTGCGTAGAGGACGCCGAGATTATTAACTGTCTCGAGCGTCGTCGCGTGCTCCGGTCCCCACGCCTTCTCTTTGCCTTGCAGCGCTCGCTCATACATAGCCTCGGCCTCCTTTAACCCCCCTTGGCTATAGTAGAGGATACCGAGATTATTGACTGTGTCGAGTGTCCACCTGTGATCTGGTCCCCACACTTTCTCTTTGCCTTGCAGCGCCCGCTCGCATATGGCCTCAGCCTCCTTGAACCGCCCTTGCTTCTGGTAGAGGAGGCCGAGATTGTGGAGTGCATTGAGCGTGTACTTGTGTTCCGGTCCCCACGCTTTCTCTGTGCTTTGCAGCTCCCGCTCGTACATGGCCTCGGCCTCCTTGAACCGCCCTTGGTTCTGGTAGAGACGTCCAAGATGTGCCGATATCCAGACACTGCATTCATCGTTGTCAAACGCGCCTCCGCCCAGCAATTGACGGCATCGATCACCATGAAGCATAAGTCGGCGTTGAATCAACCAGTACTCCGGAATCTCCTCTCTTGGTACATGCAGACTGGTACACTCCATTGCCAGTTCTGCTAGGTCTTTCTCATTCGGAGCATTCAGAACGTGTATCATCCATGAATGCACACAAGCGTGTACGCTATAGCCATTTGACTCAAACCCGTTTTGCGCCGCTGTTGAATGTATTTCCACGAGTCCGTGACTGCAGAGCACTCGCATGCCATGGTCAAATGCAAGGCGGGTCTCTGTGAGATCTCGGAGCCACATAGGTCCATACTTTGTTCCTCCTCGCTGTAGTAACTCGTACCACAAGTCTTCGTTGTCGAAAAATGCCCATAGTCGCAGCAGCATCGCCGCCGATCCGCTCCGTTGGCGAATGCTTGCATAGGAGATGTTCCATGTCGAGTACATGGCACGATTCTCATACGTCATGAGTTGCGGGCTTAGTTTCTGCAGCTGGACCCAGGCGCTCTCGTAATCTTGTAAGTATTGTTGCCATGATGTCGAGACCTGCGCGAGATATGCACCAGCTGTCGACAGGGCGAGCGGTAGGCCGTCGAGTTTGCGGGCAAGGGCTATAGCGGAAGCATCTATTATGTTTTAAAACTTAACAGGGTTGTCCGTATTTATCGGGGTTGGAGGTAAGCCGCGTACCGTCTTGGGCGCCTTTCCGGCCCGAAGTTGTCTCTAGAATGCGAAGACTGTCTTCTATCTTGCACAACTTTTGCAGTGGCAGAAGCTCCCCAATCTGGACTGTTGATGATCGTGTCGTCACTATGACCATTCCTTGATCTGTATCCGGGAGGTACTGGCGAATATCGTAGCCCTCTGGTGCTTGTTGATCCACCTCGGCAGGTCGGCTCGGATTGCCACCGTCTCCAACTAGCACCTCCCCGGCATCGCCTCCAATTTTTGGATGGTCATAGTTGTCGTAGATCAACAGCCACCGGTCATTTCTCGGTTCATCCAGCCACCTCTTGACGGCTAGCGATACATCGCCATCTTTATCTGAAACCGCGCTCTGCATGTAGCTCAGACCAGGGTGCTCCCGACAGATTCTCATAGCTGCAGTCCGGAAGCTCTGGTTCAATGATGTTTCATCTCTCGCATTTAGCCAGATCGATGCGGAATAGTCATTTCGGTGTCTCTTCATGTATGCGATGGCGAGCTGCGTCTTACCCATGCCACCTAGGCCATGCACGACAACAGTCTGGCGTCCCGGTAACCTGCTTAGGTTTTGGTGCATCCAGGCAAGCTCTTCTTCCCTAGCAACAAAGTGGATCGCTTCAGTTGCTCCTGAGAGGCTTAGAGAAAGGGTGAAACGGTTGACATTGCCTCGCGCTGGTGATATATACCGTTAATTAAGGCTAACTATAACCTATAGTTAGGCGTCCCTACCGTCATCTATTCTTGCCTCCGTCTCCCATCGTTGTTTGACATTGCCTGTGGCATCCTTGGCCATGATCTGCAGGTGTTCCGATACCGTCACGTATCCGACATCTTGCCTTGACAGGTATCGGACCATGGAGGTGTGATTCGCGTGGATGACGATCGGCTCGGCGTCTGCATGTCCTGGAACGACCGCCGATGCCTTTGGAACCACCTAATTGTTCTTAGTGCTAGTCTCAATAATGGCGGTGGAAACACAAACCATGATGCTGTGTCCCAGGACGGTTGGAGTCTTATACTCCTCGTAGGCAAACTTGGTTACAAAGTCGTTGCTGATCGGCCCGTATTGCCCCAGCTGCTGCTGCAACCATTCTGAATCCCGCTCGAGGTGCTTCAGAAGCCGGTCGTCTGCTGCCACGACAAGAGACGCTACATTGGCGAGAACTCGCCCTAGCCGCACGCCGTTCCCGCCCTGATGAGGAGTTCCCATGAACAGAATTCCATGTGTTGACAGTTTGATCGATCGGTGTTCGGGCAAGGCGCCCTGCCGAGCGGCGTCGGAGTGGATAAGAGCCTAGCGTTGCCAGTCAACAAAGATTGCGTACGTACACTCTAGCAGATCGACCTACACTCTTGAGGACGAGCCCTCCCAGGCTGTGGGCGACGAAGATGATCGGTCGGTCGATCGACTGGATATTCGTCTCAGTATCAGTGCAGCATGGCAACTAGTGCGCACTCACATTCGTGATTTTCCGTTTCCTGCACAAGTCTGACACCAATGTTTTCGCGTGATCGTAGAGATACTGCCAGCTCACTCGATCAGCAGCATTGGTATTCGCGTCGTAGCCCCAGCAGAGGATGCGGGCTTGTGGGAGATCTTCAGGGAGGAAGTCTCGGAGCCAGTGCTTGCCATTTTTTGCCGTCCATGTTTTATCCCTGTGGCCGTTGAGGCCATGCAGTGCGACGATGCTACCGTTGTGAGATAGGAATGAACTGGACTGGGACGTAGATGGCACGTACTCGACGATCGGATTGTTCCCCTCGAAGACAACGTCCAGGCCTTGCGGGTGCTCCACAGTCTGAGTTAGCGTGCGGGGCTCCCGAGATAGTGCCCGCTTCGTTCGATCGACCAAGCGCGACAATCCAGACGGAGCCATGTTGTTTACTGGACGTAGCCGCTTCGCCGTCTGGTGCTGCGTATTGAATCTATCATCCGTCGGTCGGGTGTGCCATTTGCGAACAGAGGCCCACAGATTGTCGACATCCTGCGGCTGAGGCTGGCCTGCAGCGGGAGCGTCATCTTCGGAACGGCAGAAGCCGGGAGCCGGAATGGATGTGTGGTTGGTCCTGACTCCTGAGAGTCACCCGCCGGACCAGGGGTAGCTTGGTTTGGACCTGCTGAGAACAAGCCCGCGTCGCTTGAGCCCTTCGCTATCGGCCATGAACTTACGATAACCTTAAACATATCGGTTTTAGCGAATATTTGTATGTGTCAGCATAGCCCGCTGACGGCCTTGATCCGATATGGATGAGACGCGAGGAGAGAATTGAATTTCAGTTTCCCGTACTTTCCGCGTGTATCATTGTCAGCTACTACGATTAGGCAAGTCTGTGAGAGACATCCACCTGGTTGTTTAGCATCATCTGCTTCATCGCCTAAGTGTCAATTCGCCCTGCGCCTTGGCCCGCTGAAAGACGTACTCCTCAATCAGGTGGTGGTCATAGAGATAGTTAAGGAAGAAGAAGAAGAAGTTTATTACGCTAGCTAGCTCTAGGAGCCCTATATCTTCTACCTTTAACTAATATAGGAAGAACCCTCTAACTAGGAAGAAAACCTATACCCTAGCTCGGGCGGTATCGAGCCGAATCCGACTCGGAAATAACGGTTAAACACTAGGAGCCTCTACCTAGCCTAGTAGTATGGGAGGTTACCCTTCCTTAGGTAGAGGGGGCGTTAGGGTTACTCTCCCTAGACGAGCAGGTAGCTAGGTGCGCCTGTAGAACGAGTAGTCTCGTCGGGGTCCCTTAGTAGCGATGCGTAGGCGCGGCGGCATCGGGTTATCCCCGGTGCGCTTACGGGTTCTACGGTCGGGCTCCGGCTCCCGGAGTGGCTGCGGTCGGGCCGGCATGGAGCTGGCCCGCGCTCGGGACGGGAACACGGCGTGAACAGCTCGCGCCTCCGGTGCGCACACCTGCAAACGGAGTTGCGCTGGAGCGGCTCTCTTGACCGTCAGTTGGCTGCCGTATAGCTGCCGGCCGGCTGCTAGCCCAAAGCTATAAAGGCGGCCTCTGCCCCCCTCTCTCTGCCCTCTGTTCTCTTCTTCCTTCAACATCTCTACCGCCGGTGAGTCTGCCAGATGGTTGAGTAAATGAAAGTCCGCCCGGGGGTCTCAATTCTACCTGCCGCTTGGCCCGCTGAAAGTCGTGCTCCTCAATCAGGTGGTGGTGATGAAGATGGTCGAGGAAATGAAAGTCCGGACGGATATCAAAGGCCGTTTGGCCATTTCGAAAATGGTCTGCGATATGATGCATCCTTCTCCGGTACGCCTCTTCTTTTTCCTTCGGGTGGTCTGATTCGGCACGAAATTCTGCGTGGTCACAAAACCAGCAAATGCTGTACCTAGGAAAGTTCCCTTTCAAATGTTGGGCTATGATATGTTCGATCCAACGCTCCACGTCGTCGAGGGCGAAGGAAAAACCGCAGAGATGCAGCTTGCGGAACTCGCAGGGAAGCCAGGACACGGCGCTGGACCCAACGTCGTTGACGTCGAGGGTGGCATCGTCATTGTCAGAGTCGCTGAGCTCGCTGTGCGTCCGCTTGCCGAAGCTGCTCGACGACATGCGCAATAGTTGGATGCGCCGCCTTTCTTGCCGCCGTTTGAGGAAGGCGGCCTCCTCTTCTTCATTGTAGCTGTTTGCAGGGCCGTCGCCCTCGTTATCTGAGGCCTCGACCACCGGGGGCCGCTGCCGGTGCAGTGGCTCATGGCCCCGACGAGGAGGTCCGCATATTATCCGCTGAGACTCCAGAAACCTGTCTAGCCACTCTTCCGACAAGTCATAGGGTAGCGGTATTTGTCTTCCGGACCGACACTGGAAATAGCCAGATTCGAAGTAAAATGCACGGAACGGCAAGTCGAGGTCAGAGACGTTGTGCCTAATGAAGAAGATAATCTCCGCTGGGATCGACATCAGGCTCAAGATGGCGAAGAGCTTTCTCCTGGAGGCCAATTCCTCCTCTCTGGCCTCTAAGGAGTAATAGACACGCGGGTTTTGTACTTCGTCCGTGCAATAACGGGCAACCGATTCCTTGTCCCCATCGCCTACTGAACTGACCGAGACGAGGTGATAGAAGAATGTCTGTATGAACGTGTGGGTAAGAATTTTATTCAAATTATCGGGGGAGAGGACAAAAAAGGCATCCTCTACAGGTCCAAGCGGTGTCTTCGCGTCGTGAATCGCGTGGCGAAAGCTGGAATTGTCGTAGCCGGGTACTTCTAGCAACTCTAGCGATGAAAGGATCTCTAGAACAACCGTGTGAATCTTCATCATGTGGTCGACGGCTGTATTTTCATCAACTCTTGTGCTAAGGTTGAGCTTCTTCTCCACGTCTGATCGAGAAACACTGTCGAGGGGTGCGTTCGGCGGTTCGACCGAATCTCCGATGATCTGCTCGAAGCGCTTCTGTAGAGGAATCGCTTCTTCTGCTTTGAGCCGGAGCTGTCTATGGAGGTCATCCAGCTGTTTGAAAAGGTCTTCCTGGCTTGGCTGGTCACTCCAATCAATCTCTCTTCGAATCCTCTCGCACTCCAATCGCGCATCATGATCCAAAGTCGGTTCTAGTCGCCCCCAGAGGTCCTGCTGTTGCTTTTCGAGCGTAAAATGGAACTCCTGACCGCGGAGTTCTCCGGAGCTCCGAATCTTCTCGAGCTTTTCCAGGGTGTCATTGTCAAGATAAAAAATAGCACCTGTCTGTTTCTTCTGGTTGGCGTCGCTTGTTGAGTTGAGTCTTATGGCGTCGGCCGAGCCATAGCCGCTGCCCAGCGAGTCGTCAGTCACCGCGCCAGTATCCTCGTTCCACCAGGAGATCGACAGGAGTGCGAGCTGCTGCAAATGGATGACAAAGTGCTCTATGAAAGGTGTTTCCCCTTCCCTCATCGGGACACTGTCCTTTTCCAGGTTGAGCCAACCGCAAAGGGGGCAGTTGTTGGACTCCCTGCGGCGAGTTACTTTACACTTGGATTTAATTTTGTCAAGCTCAAAATCATCGAGGATTTGTGGATTTCTTTCCACATGAAGCTGTTTGAGATGGCGGACCAGCAGATCCTCGCTTGAGAAGAGCCCTGCGTCGTCACCACAGAACGGACAACGCCAGTTGACACGGTGAATATGGCGAGCCCACTCAGTGCCGTGGCTACCGTCCATGTGTGCTTTCCACTCTTTTCTAGACCCGAAAGCAATCGAAAAGTTTTTACACGCTTCAGAAATGCACACGTAGGGTCTTAGGTCGGCGTTCAAGTGGTTTCTAGAATGGTGTCAGCATGGTAGTCAAGAGATTGGACGTGGGGCAGTGTGCAACAAACATCCAGTCTTTGTTGGCCCGTTTTGGGTCAGGCGAGATCTCGATATCGACGAGGCAATATGGGCATGATACCTTCGTCTCTCCTGGAGGGACTTGAGGTAGTACAGGGTACTTATCTCTCGGAGGAGGGTTGGAAGAGCGTGCGCTACAGGTATCCTCTTTTTGGCTTTCTTCCTTGATTTGAAATAGTCTGCTCATCCCGCCCAATGGCCTCCTCGTATGTGCGGTCGATGAATAGAAACTGCTAACCCCCGGTTTGGGCCGAACCTGACGCTGAGGTAGAGAGGTACTAACGCTCGTTCCGGAGGATGGCTCTTCATTGGGGGCGGAGGTTTCTGCTTCAACCGACTTTTTCTCCTTTTCTGGCTTCCTTTCTTGGCCCAATTTCTTCGAGTGCCTCCGCGACCAGAGCATCCGGTGACGTCTGTAGACGATGGACTCTACCAGCTGAGCCTGCAAGGTCTTCTCAGTGTCAGGAAAGAGAAACTGCATCATCGCAGATATCACATTAGCGAATCCATCTGGCTTTTGCTTGCTAGCAAAGTTCAGCACTCTCTCCACCTCGTCTGTCCGGGGAGATTGCCGAATAGCCACCGCAAGTCGTTGCAACCGGTCGACTGCCCCAGTGATGCCGTACATCGCCCCATCATCTTCTGCCTCCTCAACCTTCGAGCTTGCAAAAGATTCAGGAATATGAAGAACTAAGACTGGTGTTTGCTTAGGTCAGAGCTCCAATAGCCAGAGAGGTTGCGGTGCCACTTACTGCGCTCTAGATTTCTTTTAAGAACTCGAAGCATCGCCACTACGAGCTCCTTAATCTCTGGGTTGAATTCTAGGCGACGGTCGAGAGAAGCTCTCTCGCTCGCAAAGACGCCTAGAAAGCTAGCCCAGGTCAAGAATCGCTGTTGATATGCCGAAGCTTGCTTGCTATACGGCGTTGATATCTTCGAGTACTCGCAGAAAAGGACCTTGCACTCCAAGGCTTGGGAGTATATGTCCTGGGATCTTGGGCTGGCACTGCCGCCACCGGCTTCGCCGTCGTTTCGACGAGGAGGCTCCATCGCTGCAGCCATGACGGCAATGATCGCCTCTAACTTGGATGGCGCTTTTGTGCCTGGTTAGGTTCAATGTGAAGAGGCTATTGTCAGCAATGCGGGGCTTCTCACCGCGGCACTATTTCACAACCTGCTGATAAAGAAAGGGTACGTACCTGCCACATCCCTGCGAGTTGTCAGCCTTGAAACACGCCACGGTTGGTGGCACGCAGTTGTGTGGAATCCTGGGCTTACCCGAATCAACCTTCGTCAGCGCCAAAGACTGGGGAATAGGATCAATCTCAACACACCTGTGAGCTATTCTAGATAATGCCGAGCCGTTGTTTACTTCCACTATGACAAGAGAGTTTTTAGGTTCTCAATCAGTTGGGGCCATCACTAGTTCCTTACATTTTACATAGTCTCTACCTAGCTTATCCTAGGCTCCTAATCCATAAACACCATGGCCGTCACTGTTACATCGTACAGCGGAGACAGAGACCTCAGGGGTAATGGGTATTTAGCCGAGTTTGCCGAACACGATGCGCCTCTCCTTTGTGTAAAAATTTGCTAAATTGTCAAATCCCAAATCACTTTGGCGATCTTCTTCTCCGACGTATCTTCATGCCATAAACCAGTTTGCCAAGGAGTAACAATGTGATACACGCCATCCGCGCTGTTTCCTGACATATGGTAGCGAAAGAGGCCTCTCATGGCACTATATCTCGTGAGGCCTCTCGCTGACGACTCGGACAGCGTTCGCCTGGCGATCTCTAGAACGTTTGCCGCGATGGCCGCTGCTACTGGACTTGCGAACGAGGTCCCCGAGATTGATCTATGTTTTCCTTTCCAGTACGATTGAACTTGGCTTCCAAATACCGCAAAGTTATCACGATGTCTCTCGATGCCTGGGTTCAACTTGGTATCGGGCTCCCCGAGGTCATTCGTCGCATAAATAGCGAACACACCAGACTCTTTGGCTGGCCACATTCGCGAGCGCCACGATCCCTCGTTTGAAGCGGCCGCGAAGATCAGTTTCTGGCGGGATATGAGATCTTTGATGACTGGCTCCACTTCCGGATGAGCCATTGAACCAAGGCTGAATGACAAATTGATAATGTCAGCCCTTTCACCAGCCCATTTAAGTGCCTGCATAAATATCATTGTTAGCACCAATACAGACACTAAGTCGTAAGGGTTAGAACTAGTAGCTTCAGTCTCACATTTACAAGCTGCATTGCCTTCGTCGCCCTAAGTGTTTTCGAGTCGGATACTTTTGCCACGACAACCTCTGCTCGTGGCGCGAACTGTAGCACTAGTCTAGCCACGAGGGTTCCGTGGCCATGTCCGTCTTTCCAATCGTCTGGATCGGGCTGTCCATCGTTGCAACTAAAAAAATTTTGTTTGTCCTTCACTCTCTTACTCACATCGGGATTACTCAGGAAGTAGTCTCCACCGGACTCCATGGTCGGCTTCTCAATGAAGAAACCTGTATCGATCACAGCGACCCGCACGGGCTTATCGATGTCTCTGTTTCCTTCGGGCTCTGGTAGGGTATCGATGTAATCTTCTTGAAATTCCCTCATTCGGCTAACAAAACTAAGGGGACTCGGATCCTCGGTCGGCTCCTCGCTGTGGCAGTGGTCAGCAAGTATCAACGAAGCAGTGATTGTGAGCTCACAAACATTTCTGTAAACTCATTATCCTGTTGACACCAAAGGGTGAATTTTGATTCCACGCTTTCCCTGGCCCGAGGACGCTGGGGATTGAGAGATGCGGCAGCTGAGGAACGGTTCTGGCGCTGTGTCAAACGTCTCTGCTCGTCCTCTTGCCTTTTCCAAATATTGAGATTTCTCCGGAGAGGGCGAACAATGTGTGCATGTATGACATCTTGCGCCCGCAGCCTCTTCTCCTTCTCTTGATTTGTAGAAAATTGGCCACGGTTCTCGTAGTTTGCTTGGTAGAGTAGACAACCTTGGATGGCATTCCAATATTCCTCCATGAGGCGGTTCTTCTTGTTCCTCTGCACCTCACCGACAAGTCGCATATACCATTCGTACTCGTCTTCCGGGGCAGATGATTGATTAGTCTTCTCGCCATTTGCGATATCCACAAGAAGCTGCGCAAAAGACAAAAAGCACCTCGGGCAGTCTTCACCGTCGTTAACTTCCAGGTTGGGTGCTGGTCGTAGGCACACTTCATTCCAGTCGGTGGTGATTCGGCAGGAGATATATGCCTCGTCCAGCATCTCAATTCGACTGCCATCTCGATTGGGAATTATATGTATATTACAAGGGTCCAAATTCTGCTGGATCCAAGGCCCGAAGAGCAGCGAACATAACGACAAGCCGAGGCGGAGGGCAAAACGGAATTTTCTGACATTGGCGTCTAGATTGCTGGCCCTGAGCTCTCCTTGTGCAAGTATGGTTTCAAGGTCGATACTTTTAGCATTCATTTGATGTTTTGACAAGAGACTAAAATCCCTCATAGGCATCCAGAGCCTGTGGTGATTGAAAGAGAGGTGCAGGGGAATACAGCGACGCCGTGCGCGCTTGATTCTGTCGCAGATGTCATTGTCACAGAGGTCAATCTTGCCATCCAAATTATGGCGTGTATCAAAACTAGCAACCTGTTAGCAACCGGCGAGTCTCCAGAACTGAGGGCTAATAGTTCGTCACCAACCTTTCAAAGCTACAGATCGCTCTCTGCTGCCAACCGTCAGCGGAGCAACCAGACAGAAACATTTGAAAGACAGTCTCCTCCTCTTGGGAATCTCCCCAGCCTGACAGTTGAAGAAGGGTTTTATGTTTCTTCTTGCGGCAATGGTGAGCAGCCAGAAGGCTATACAGAGCGTCTGCTCGCTCTGCCTGTCGCGAGCCTTCGGTTTCGCCTAGTACTTCGTCGCATTCAGGTGCAAAGTTTCGAGAACTCCACCACCCTATTATTATATTAAGGCCCGTTCTGCGCTTCACGGAGTCCATCCATTCCCCGGTAGAGGAAGGTAAAAGTGCTGAGAGGAAGCTTTGGTCGGCAACTCCAGTCGTCGCCAGAGACTCCGTGTACCGACCGACCTTGGCCACCGGGTCATCTATAGCATCATGCTCAGGATCATCTAATCCAAGGCCAGGGTCATCTTGAATCTAATATACCCACTCTCTTGTTAGCCATCTCCTCCCCCTCTGGTAACAAGGGGGGATCTTTACCTTGGAACCGACTTCATTGACCTGGTTCTTTACTCCGTCCTGGATTTGCGTCCATATCGGGTCTTCCTCTTCCAATGGTTGCCCTCGATCCTGGGCAAGGTTATCCTGGGTAGCTGCATATGCCTCGAGTTGATCCTGTGCGCCAGATATCTGAAGAATTGCCAGCTCAAAGCGCAGAAACTCCTGAGCATTCTCTTTCTTGACGGCGTCTTCATCGAGTTCATGAGAAGGCGGCAGATCTCCGTAAGCTGGCGGCGAGAGCTCACTATATGCTAGGTCATTTGCAGACCGATATACGTTGAGGGTGTGGCTCATCGCGTGATGGGTTCCGAGACGGTGCTTTGCCTCAGAACGCGGAAGTGATTGGCGGTCAGCTCATGATGTGAGCAGCCGCGTTGCCCTTCAGAGAAGGCTGAGGACGAAGTCTGGGCGTGTCTGGGAACGCCACCAGGTAAAGCCACGGCGAGGAACCTATTATCGAAGAGACGCATATGAAGCAGTCTCACAGCGAATAAAGCAAGATTTCCGCCAACAAAAGCCTCGCCCAGTATTTCGTACTGATGAGGAGGAGTGCAGGATTGTTCAGCTGCGGGGTTTCCGGTGCGGCGGCGGCCGGATCTTGTTGACTGAACGGAGGCAAGCTTATTATTGGCGAGGACTTGGACCCTGGTCAGTTTTTATTTGGCTCAGAACATAGCCGCAATACTCCGCTGAGCAAAATGGTGTGTGCTGGCGTTCCGCGCACAGTTATCAGGATTTAAGGGCATTCAACGTCCCTCAACGGCAGCCAAGGAACAGCATAGGTGAGCATCATATTGAATATCTTCAGTCTCTGCTTAGTTTTAACATAAGTAATGAATGAAACGGCATCGATCACGCGTTCCCTGTCCGCCCCTAGCATCGCCCCGTCACATCGCATGCACCGATCAAGTTGTTGTGGCCACCTTTCCCGTTTCTAGTCGTCCCAGCTAATCCAGCACTCGCTTTCTCCCTCGGCCGCGGCTTTCACTTTAGCAGCGCTCTCTTTTGGAATTGGCAGCAGCTCGAATTCAATGTCTGGGCGCTTGACCGCTTCCTGCTGATCGTCTTGCATGTTGCCATCGAGTACTCCTCGGTCCTTGGTGTATCTCTCTCCTCCAAAAATCGTGCCGCGAACGGACTTAGTACAGGAATACCGATTAAATCTGACCCCAATCACAATGTCGTCAACCTCGAACTCGAGATTCTGAGCATTTTGCCCCCTAACCTCGACGCCTGTCCCGACATCAAGCAGGTTCGTGTTCGGTTCCTTCAACTCGCTCTTGACGTCGACATGGAGCTCAGTCGTGGAGGACTTGTTGAATTGAAGCTTTCTGGCCACCTTGAGGCCCGTGACGATGTATAAATCGACGCTACGTTCCTTCTTCTTCGGTTCCAGCCAGTCTCTAATTGACTTGACACCGAGGCATTTTTTGACATAGTCGCCAGAGGGATCCGGGTCAAAGTACCTGGTCAAGATCGACTCACACGACACGGTATTTTCCAGCTCCTTAGAGCCGCCAATATTGGTGGATACGCTGGCAGGAAGGCCGACAGCGTTCACCCAAGCCTTGACGTTGGCGTTGCGTGCTCTGACCAGTGTATCCTTGAAGTTCGTCTGGAGCACGGGGGCATACATCAGATAACTAGGGACCCCTGTGTGGAATTTGCCCCTGTTGAGCGGCACAAGTCTCTTGATGTCGCTGACGACGGTGCCGAGAGCGAGCGGCCCGCCTTTAGCGGCGATGTCGAAGCGGGGTACGACGTGATAAGTGAGGGGCTCGTCAGCTGATGCCATTGTGTATACACGGAGCAAGGCCCGATATCCGTCGTAGGAAAAGGTGCGTAAGAAGTGGGTATGTTGAGAGGGTTCGTAATATCTAGGCTTGGGGCGGGAAAAGCCCACAGATTGTCGACATCCTGCGGCTGAGGCTAGCCTGCAGCAGGAGCGTCATCCTCAGAACTCAGGAGCCAAAATGGATATGTGGCTTTGTGCTGAGAGTTACATGCCGGACCAGGGGCAGGTACTGCTGAAAATAAGCCCGCGTCGGTCGAGCCCCTCGCTGTCGGCCATGAACTTGCGATTACCTTACACATGTCAATTTTAACGAACATTTGTATGTGTCAGCATGGCCCACTAGATTTTCCCAAGTCCCGCGGATGCCCACAGTAAAGACGAGGCTTGTTCTTAGAGGAAGTTATTCATTCTCATGAGGGTATTGAAGCCCTGCTACCTTGAATTTGTAATCCGGCCGACGCCCGATCTCACGGACCTCCGAGGACGGGACCCGCAAAATTTTAGTACACCTTTGTAAGATCTAGCGCGGGCATCCTTTGCCGCAGGCCCGAGACGCCTTGCTCCATTCCGTATTCGGATATAACTAATTTCCCTTTCAGGACATACCTTATACTCGCATCGTCGGGAATCGTAATAGTTTGTGTCTGACAGCCGTAACTTACTCTAATCGGAAGTAAGTGTATTCCCTTCTTGGAATAGCCTGTCCCGTAACCGTTCGCACGATCACAATGTCTGGCTTATGGCCGCAAAACGCATTGAGCGAAAGACTACTATAAGTACGCGCCAAATGTTAAGATAAAATTCTTCTCTCACATTGAAATATACCTATCCGGAAGGTCCTCTACAATGGCTCCTTCACGCCTCTTCGAACCCCTCAAACTAGGTGACGTTGAAGTAAGAAATCGCATTGCAATGGCTCCTCTCACTCGTTTACGGGCGACTTGGGATCGAGTGCCAACACCTCTTATGAAACAATATTACGGCCAACGAGCCGCAGTTCCGGGAACGTTCATCATCTCCGAAGGAACATTCGTCTCGGCAACCTGTGGTGGTTTCCCGCACGCGCCAGGGTTATGGCGCGAAGACCAGATTGCTGCCTGGAAATCCATCACTGACGAAGTCCACCATAAAGAATGTTTCATTTTCTGCCAATTATTTGCAATGGGCCGTGCTGCTGACGCCAAAGTAGCCCGAGAAGAGGGCTCCGACATCATTGCACCAAGTGCCATTCCTATTGCGGCAGATGCGGCCGTCCCCAGAGCCATGACTACCGAAGAGATTAAGCAGACGATTCAAGACTTCGTGATGGCGTCAGAAAACGCCATGCGAGCGGGATTTGATGGTGTTGAAATTCACGGTGCCAATGGATACCTGCTTGACCAGTTCATTCAAGATGTCAGCAATGAGCGCCAAGACGAATACGGTGGGAACGTGGAAAATCGATCTCGTCTTCTCGAAGAGGTCATCAAGTCTGTCGTGAACGCCATTGGGGCTAATCGGGTTGGCCTCCGCATAAGTCCTTGGAGCCGGTTCCAGGGCATGGGGATGTCAGACCCCATCGCGCAATTCACCGATATAATCAACAAGGCGCAAAAGACGGGCATCGCATACCTGCACGTTATTGAGTCACGAATTTCAGGAGCACTAGACGACTTTGAACATGGCAGTCTGGATTTTGTTTATCGTCTGTGGACTGGACCCATACTGGTCGCTGGTGGCTATACGCCCCAGCAGGCACGAGAGCTGGTTGATGAGAAACAGCCGGTCAAGAATGTTATGGTGGTATTTGGTCGGCACTTCATCTCAAATCCAGATCTGGTATTCAAGGTGAAGAATGGCATAAGACTCACCAAGTACAAGCGGGAGAGTTTCTATACACCCGAGTCAGCTGCCGGCTACCTGGACTATCCATTTAGTCACGAGTACCTGAAGAGCCTCTGAATAACACTTCTACTACGCTATAGTAAGGGATGATCTAGTGCTTGGGTGGCCGCGCATCCCCCGATTCAGCCGAATCCGTCTTGATGCCCTCAAAGTACAGAAGCTCTCCGTCAAGAAAAGGGTAGAGATAGTTATGGGAGGCAGGCGATAGACGAGGTCTTTATGATACTTTCATAGTCTACTATGCCAAAGGGCGACAGGATTCGACCGCATAGTGCGTTATGGCAACTTATGGCTCTGTGATGATTTCTTATGCACCCTTTTCCTACTCCATCATTAAATGACCCAAGGAGTTGGTCAAACTTCCCCCTTGCCCCCGCACCTTCCGCAAATGAAGTCTCGGTTGTAACCAGAGCCTTTGCAGGCGGTGCATTCAGACATCTTCGGCACTGGAAGTTTGCGTTTTCCGTCACGCTCGGCCTCGTCTGAATTGTCCGCACCTTGGTGGAGGATAAGTTGCTGCAGCTTAGCAAGAAGCCTCATGATGTCGCGCTGTGCATTCCAAGTTAGAGAGCCACAAAACAGTGAGCAGCTGGTGCCTAGTACCTGGTAGGTCATCGTGTGCTCGCGAAGCGCAGCCTGACTCTCAAATCGCCTCCAGCATACAATGCATTGACTAGAACCTTCCATGATGCTGATGGCACCGCACGGTGTGGCTGGATTGATTCGAATGTGAAAGGATGCACGGAGCCGTTCCTCCACAGGAGTGGAGGATGCGTTGTTTTAAGCACCCGAAGTGCGCACTGCAGTCGTGCTATGGTGCCTACGGAGCTGCATGAGCGCATGCAAGTGGCTCTCAGCTACCTGGCCGTATCGATTCAAACACGGCAAGTGCGGCACAGATTCGAGCGCGGGGCACGGATTTGCGCACGGCGAGTGCGCAAGTGCGGAGGCAGTCTCGGTGCTGGCCGAGAGTAGCCTTGCCGTAATGCTAAAGCTTCTTGCCGCCTTTCCGTCTCGCATTGTGCCGTGCTGCTAGTCGCTACACACATATCTTATAAATCATATACCCGAAATAATTGAGGAATGTAGCCTAAACTGTTGTACGCGAGAGAAAGAAACTTCTGGGAAATTAGGGCCGGAGGAAGAGAGGCTGATAAAATAATGATAGTACTGATGCTTTTGTTTGATTGCCAGGCAAAGGGCAGCACAAAAAGTTTGCTCTAACATGTCGTCTACTCTTGTCGACGTTAAATCTGAAAACCTTCTGGCCATCATACTAGACAAAAAGACTGGCATCACTATTATTTGTTCTCAGAATTACGCTGAGATAGACATGACTCAGTGCAAATTGAATTGATGTGATACTAGCAATCTAAAGGTATGGATACATTAATACCGATTCCCGGGCCACGCCATAAAAGTTCTACTTGAAGAGGCTGGGTTCGACCTTGTGGTCGAATTCGCCTTTGACCATGGCCAAGGCCCTCTTGGTGGCCTCGTCCATGTCTTCCTTCGGCAGACCGAGAACCTTGTTGGCCAGCCCATGCTTGCTCTCAAAGTCGCCGTCACCATTTGGGTAGAACGACCGCGAATACAGGGCGATGCCGAAGCCGACAAAGTCTCCATTCTTGAGTCGCTCCATGCCCTTCCTGTATCGCTCACTGCTATCCTCGCACTCAATCGTCCAGTCGGCATCGGTGTCGCCCAGAACACGGTGCACGCTGTCGAGCATATCGCGCTGCGAGGCGAAGAAGCTGGAGATGAATAGAGGCTTGTTGCGCCACTGCGAGATGGTCGGTGACGTGTCGTGCTCGTCTTCCGGCAGCTCCTTGAGGCTGAGGAAGCTCTTGATGGCACGACCGCACTGTGCCCAGGTGGAAATGTTGATGCGCGTCTTTCCGTCGTCGTTGAATTGGACCTTCTTGTTCTTGAAGTCGAAACCAAACCAGCCTCCATTCTCGCCTAAAGAAAGCGACCACTCATACCAAAAGGAGCAGCACATGCCCACCCAAGAAGAGACACCGCCCTTCTCAACGTCCGCAATGCCGGCGAGGGTTCGCTCGGCCGTCAGATTTTCCTCCATCAGAGGCTTGTTCGTGACGTCGGCGCCCCAGCAGTTGGGCATGACCCAGGGGACGCCCGCCTTGGCGGCGGCGGCAATGATGCGACCCTGCGAATCGGCCGGGGCCCTCACGCCCATTGTGATGATGAGGAACTGCTGGCCGCGCAGGGCGTCAACCAGGGTTTCCTCCTTGTCATAGTCGACTTTGGCGACCTTGCAGCCCTTTGGGATATCGCTGCCGCCGCTGGCGCGCGTGACGGCTGTGACAGTGTGCTTGCCCGTGGAAAGGAGGGCTGCGGTAAGGTAGCGGCCGACTTGACCGTTGGCCTGCTTCTGTTAGCTGGGAACTCGAGCCAAAGTGCAGTGTTTCGCGAGTGGCGACTTACACCGATGATGGCGACGCGCTCGATGCGGTTGGTGAAGCCCGCGGGCTGGTCCTTGGCGTACTTTTGGGCCATGGCGACTGTGAAAAAGTGAAGTTGAGATGCGAATGGTGATGTAATAGAGACGTGTAAATGTGTGTTGATCTGGGTTCAGCTGTACAACGTATGGTTTGCTTGCGCAGATGCGTGTTTGATGATGCTGGATGATGAAAACAATTGGAAAGCGAATAAGTCACCAACAACGCTTTATATACTTTCTTCGTCATCGAAGAGCCAATGTCTGAATCCCGCCATCATCGAAACCTCTCCACGAACTCTCCCCCCAGAATTCCTAAAACCGATGCGCGCGGCGTTCAGTTCCCGTCTCATCCGGAGACAAACTTGCCTAATGCGGAAATCATGTCTCCGCTCCGCCGCGAGAGCGGGGCGTCGCCCGCCTTAGCGGCTCGGTGGGCTGTTGGTGCGTCCAATGCTTAACTCCGTTCCAAATGCCTGCGGGATACGGGTCCTGACTGAGGTAGTGGCGGAAGTCGTCACTAGGCAGTCGGACTTGCAATGTGCGACGTCCGAGATGAGGCGTATCCAACAACCGTGAACTAGGCTTGGCAAGCTTGGGACGGTGAGGCTCGGACTCCGAGACGGCATCAAACTGACCGATTCAAAGAGATGTCAAATTAGTCCCTCATTGCTGCTGTCGTCATCTTGCGGACGTGGCATCGTAAACTCCAAAAATACGCTGCTTTCAGGGGTCGTTCTATCAGCCTGCTGCCTCTGACCTTGCTGCTTTGTTCTGGGGCTTTTCTGCCCGAGTAACAGTTGAAAAGCCCTCAGCGAGCGACCCCGCTTCTTGCGCTGCTTCAGTCTGTTGCTTGCTGTCCTCATCACCCTGTTCTAGGGTCTGCTCTCCCATTTCTTCATCCTTAGGCTGTAATCCCCGATCTTTGACAAACATTGATGCCAGAAAGCATATGCCTACGACCGGCACCTTCATTACAAACACAGCCCGGCTCGCCTCCATGTAAGCATCCAGCACCTCGTGGTGGAGACCGCCCGGCATCACGGGCAGCGCGTACGTCGAGTTAGAGAGGTACGCGTACTTTGTTGGCAACGCTGCCCGCAGACGAGCCTGTAGGACGGCGGCAGAGACGGCGAGACCGCACGCCCCGCCGGCGCAGCGGTTGAAGTTGCGAGTGGAGATGACGACGGCGCGGCGCGACTTGGTCGAATAGGATTGCAGGGCGATGAGGGTGGGCTGGAAGACGCATCCGGCGCCTATGCCAATGAGAAGGAGGGGAATGACGATGATTCCGGGGTGTGTGAAACGAGTGTATATGAGGGTGAGACCAGCACCCCTTGAAGTCTGTCAGCTGGTCGCGCAGAAGATGAAGTACTCAAGGGCAACTCACAGCGTCCACATGCCGAATCCGAAGCGTATAACCACGCCGTAACGCTTATACCTCGAGATCCAGAAGCCTGAGAGGATCGTGAAAATGCTCTGGACGGCAAACAAGGGGACGAGGATGACAGCGGACATGATGATGGACAATTGATGGGCGTTTTGCAAGTACAGTGGGAAGTAGTAGACGGTGGATAGATAGGCGAAGCCGATGAGGAAGCTTTGGATGAGAAGCAGGCAGACGACAGGGTCGCCATACATGCCGACTGTTTCCTTGGCCATCAGTCTCTTGGTACTTTGAGTTTGACGGGGCTATGTACTGACTTGGCATCATGGGTAGTTTGGCCAGCTTCCACTCGATCAGGACGAAGAGGATGATGGAAACGCCGGCGATGGCCAGCATGCTGATGATCATGGGCGAATCCCACGCGTAGTACGCACCTCCTACACAATGCGTCAACACAAGCTACTCATTACCAACACCCCAGAGGTAGGGGGAGGGCAACCAAACCTCCAGCTATTGGAATCATCAAAAATATGGTCCCGACAGACGACGTCAGCGAGCCCATCCAGTCAACCTTCCTTACGCTCTCCCGCACCGTCGCCGTCGGCCTCTTGGACGGGAGATACACATACGCCAGCAGGCCGTTAAGGGCTCCCAGCGGCGCGAGCAGCCAGAAGAAGCCCCTCCACGAAGCGCGCGACTTGACAAAGGCCGCCGCGAGGAACGGCCCCGTGACACTCCCCACGCCGACCATGCTGCCGGCGATGCCCTGGTACCTTCCGCGCCGCTCCAGCGTGACGACGTCCGAGAGGATGATGGTGGACAGGCCTACTATGCCGCCGCTGCCGACGCCGGCGACGCCGCGCCACGCGTATAGCATGCCGGGGCTCCAGCTCAGGCCGCAGAGCAGGTCGGCGAGAGCGAGCAGCAGCACGGCGGTGACGAAGACGGCCTTGCGGCCGAAGATGTCGGACAGGCGGCCGTAGAGCATCTGGAAGCAGGTGTTGCCAAGCAGCGAGGCCGTGCCGACCCACGAGATGTGGGCGCGGGCGTCGATGTCGACGGCGATGGTGGGCAGCGCCGTCGAGATACCGTCCTGGTCCATGAAGGCGACGAGCAGCGCGAGGGCGAGGATGCCGAGGCACGAGATGAGCTGTCGCCGTGGGAGCAGGTTGGACTGATCGTGGAGGCCCTTCTCGGCAGACTTCAGGGCGTCGGCTCGGTTGTGGTGGTGATGGCGGTGCTGGTGGTGCTCCTTCTGTTGCTGTTGAGCCATGGCTGCGGATCGTCGCTCGAAGGTGGTGTCTTCAACGGTGTTTCCATGATAGCTGCCGATATGAGCCGCGAGGCCTCTTTCATCGTGAGACGTAGGATGAGTAAGTCGGAAACACTTATGTATGAGGTGCTTAATGACACCGTCATCGGGGGGTCGGTAACTTAGACGGCGTGAACATTGAGTCGTCGCGGTTGCGTCCGCCACTTAATCCCGGGCCCGGCGGGCGGCGCCGCTGGCGTGGCGGTTCCACATTCCCGATCTGCGGCCCCGTCGTACTCATGCCCGCGGCGCTTGAAAACCGAAAGTTAATTTCCAAGTCCAGCTTCTTAGAATGGGCGACGGCAGTCACTTTCGTACCAAAGAAACGAGAAGTTCTTGTCATCGTTATGTTTGGCGCTCTAGACTCTCGCGCATCTGAGTCTCAGGATATTTATCACTTGTACTACACGCTTCAATTGGCAAAGAAGGCGTCGATCAATGGTGTTTCGAATAGAAAATTATCAGGTTCTCTATTCAGCTCTGTAAACTCCATTCTACACGTGTTAGTGGTTCATTTGACCCTCCTCTAGGGTACATAGTAAGCAAGCGGATTTGAAGTCTCTATGCGGTTGCACAATACCCGAGTTTTACAACATACAGTAACCTTGCATGCAACATCACACAACGATTCAAACTGCAGTGACCGCGTGGTACTCATACATAAAACTTCCTCGAAGTGGAATCTCAAAGATAAGAATCGTGACGGGGATATCTTTATAGCTCTTATCGACTTAAACTTCACAATCATGCACAAGATGTAAACACTAGGCTACCGATGAAGCAAGCCGCCGCCACTGCTGTCTGCAAAGGACGAACCACTGCAGCATCCTCTGTCGGTTCTGATAGTACACGAGTCTTCGTCGACGTTGGAGTCGCCGTGGCTAGACTCGCCGCCTGGCTAGAAATGCTGCTCGCCACGACCTTGTCGACCTTGACCGCGCACGGACTTCCGTCCCTCCTTGCATACCCTTCGATGGTCGGACACGAAGATGCTGTCCCATTCCATTTAATGTCGACCACTTGCCCCAGAATCGGGCACGCGGGCACCTGCAGGATGTCGGGCACCTTGCCCTTTCCACAATTGTCCGCCCTACAAGGTTCGATTGACTCCCAAGGTGCTTCAACGCGAAAGCTGGATTCTCCGGAAAGAAAGTACTTTTCACACCTCTTATGAAGGCTATCCCACTCCACATACCACTGCAACACGTACGTTTCCCCATCGTACCTGGTACGGTACTTTTCATTCATCCACTCCGTGACGTTGCTGTTGGCGACGAAGATAAAGGGATTGACGGCGTCGTTCGGGATAGCGAAGTCACCCATATCGTATGAGAGGCCGGATGGAATGCCATTGACGATTGACGAAATGCTCCAGGAGAGAGTATAGTTGCCGAGGGCCCCAATTTCTGTCAGGTTCTGTATTGCTATGGCGATGGGGAAGACGGCCGATGGCTTGTATACCTCATTCCGTGGAAAGACGACGTCTATTTCAAAGTAATGCGCCCCCAGTGCTGTCGTCGCCATGGTCAGCGCCAGTGCTAAGAATTGCCGAAGAAGATACGCCATTTTTCTTTTGGCTGTTCGAGCGAAGGAGCGCACTGGAGCCGTGACGATTGTTGTTGGTCGAGTTCCCGTTGCCAGCGCATGCCTGGGAAGTAGAAGAGCCGCCGAAATATCATGGAGAAAGCGCTGGAAATATCTTAATGCAGTACCAGGTAGCCATGTGTCGTTGGGCGACTATTCATGCTTGCTAGCGTGGCTTGGCGCACGGCTCAGAAATGAGAAACTGCCTGGATTATGGGGAAGGTCATCCGATGCGGCGATTACCTATGCATCCTTCTCGAGCCTCCCCGAAATCTTCATTATAGTAGCTCTGCAGCCAGTATCCCTGTCAGAACTTGGCGTTAGCTAGCGTATGCAACTTTGTGCTTAATTCGCCCCAGTAGCTTGACGAAATGGGAGTAGGCATATGTCATCCTCGGTATTCGTAAACGACTACTCGTGATAGCCCGCAGGGTCGCACGAAAATCGGTTGGGAAAAGCCGACTGACGAGAGCAATTGGCCTGCCTTTGACAACATCGGCCACTTCGACAAGATGTGGGACTGGATCAACGAAGGCAATATGATCCAAGTTCCGGGCCAGATTGATATGCCAATGTGCGGCATAGAAGAGATCAAAAACAACTGCGCGATAACCAAGAACAACTAGTTACTACTCTTGGCCCTGCAATGGGCCATAGATCATACAATGATAGCAGCAGCAGGGAACGCTCGAGAAGAGCGAGAGTCATGAGTGCTGGTTGGCATCTCTTACGAAATACATCTTCGTACACAGGACCGCTGCTGAGCCTGAAGGGTAGTACTCCATTCACAACGTGCATTGACATACTTGAATGCTTCCAGTCAGGTGCTTTTATTCGTCCTCCAGCCCATCAAAATCGTGATGGATTTGTTGAACACCTCTCGACTCGGGCTCCTACAGGGTCAGCATCTTCCGCAGAAGAGGTTGGATCATGCCGCTGCTTTTTGCATCCACCGCGTAATCCCGGCCCGGCGGCGGCGACGCTGGCGTCGGGGGTCCATTTCCACGATCGATGCCCCGTCGTACTTGTAGACCGTCGCTGCCACCGAAAGCTTGGCTCCGAGTTACAAGTCCAGCTTCTTAGGATCGGCGACGTAAGTAGATCGGCGGTACGAGTGGGAGAGAGCCGGCCAGGATGACCGTGCGGGTTTCGATGACCGGACGGCCGCGCACCGGCTGGAGAGCGGCCCTCAATTCCGTCTCGAATTAAGTAGAGCAGCAGGTAAATCGCTCAATGTGGCCTGACCGCCGGCCCAGAGGTCAATGACATGTGCGCCGGACGGCCCGGGTGGCGCGGGGTCTCTGGCCGTGCGCGTCACGGACAGTTCAACACCAACACCACGTTTGTCCGTGCTCCGACTTGGTCTCTGCTTCCGCTCCGTCCCCGCCCGGGAAGACCGGCAACAAAACATTTATTCTTCCCTAGATATAGTAGCAATTCGTTGAAACACTTGCTGTATGGCGCCCCACCTCAAGTCCCAGATTCTGTCATGGTCCGCGCTTTGACAATCGTGCTGTGGTAGTCAAGTAAATCGCCATGATGCGGCGCATTCCAACAGTGGTCAAACCAAAGGGGACCCGCCGAACCTCCGTCGCCGATAATAAAATCATTATCTGCGGAGGATATCAACGCTCAGTCTTTTCCCCGCAGCACGTGGAGACTCTTATCAGGCGCGGTACAAACACGTCGTAGTCTCCCCAGTCACTCCACCTAGGCAATCTGTCCCCCACTTTCATGAACAGCATTGCATCAGCCGAAATACCCTACATGCCCTCGGCATATATGCGCTCAATCAACTTAGGCCAGAGCCTGTCTTCAAACTCAGCGCCCTCTGTATGTATGTCCTCCCTGTCCCTTCCTGGCGGTGCTGATGTGAAGTTTGCAATACGAGTCTGACTTGGACCAAACAACGCGCCTAGGATAGGGCCAACGTGGGTGTTTATGAGTCTTGCTAGCTTATCGACGTTACTAATTATGCTGGCAGGAAACACCTGAATGGGAGAAGAGGACGTTCCGGGTGAAGGATTTCGGTGTGATGCAAGAGCATATCAAGAGCACAGATGACACCGCCACTGTGGCATTCTAAAGACATAGACCGCATTCGCAGGTGGATGAGTAGCGCTGGGATCACTTCTACTCATTCATCGCTAGCTCTCAGTGCAAGATTTTGTGTACCAACGAGACATGCTGGCATTGTAGACACAGTCAGCCACCGGCTCATCCTCTCCGACGCGCCGCTAGCATCGGTTCCCCCGGACCAAGACTATCTGGGTTGATAGTGCGAACCTTGTACTTGATTGAGATTTCATCCGTGGCGATATGAACCAACCGCGACGCCATTAACAACCCGAAGAGAAGAAACACATTCTGTTCTTCAGGGCAAGCCTCGTTACGATAGCCATAGTCGGCATATTTGACCTTGAACGGGTTCACGCGGCCATTACTGGGTCTGGAGGTAGTTCGAAAGTTTTATTAAATCGTGGGTCGTTCGTTAATGTAGTCGGTTGCCACCACCAGCCGCATTTACTGGTGCAGACTGTCGCTTCGATAGGGTCAACGGCACGTAGGTGTCTCCAAGAGCTAAACGCCTAATAAATATTGAAGACCTGAAAATGATGAATCTGGGGAGTCTTCAATGGCCAGCCGCTTCTTATACTGCCAATCCAGAAGTCGTCGGTAGGCACCTGCCCTTTCTAGCCTGCCAAAGGGCACGCCTGGGGTATTTCGTGGCCGTCACAGTCAACCATGCAGCGTGCAGAATATGGAGTAGACCTCTCTGCAATGCCGACGGGGATGCCAATGCACACCTGATCTGCAACGGGCTGGACGCATCTACCTGCCGATGACGACCGGTTAGTTGCGGGCCCCTTGGTTCACCAGGTTCCCCGTCCCCTCTTCCAGCACAGGCCATCCAACGTCAGCCGCAGACTACGTTAGTCCGGGGACGGTTGCGTTGGGGAACCATCTCTGTCTCAGCTGATCCCACGGACAGACCATGTCGAACCAGGCATGAAAGCCGTGACCGCCACCGCCGCCTGCGGGGTGGCCGAGGGGCTTGCCGTAGAGCCACCGCGAGTCGCTCAGATTTCGCTCAGATTGCGGCCTTACCCCAGCTTTGATACAGGCAGGGGGTCCATATTCCCCGCGCGGTGGCCCACAAGCCCACAATGCCTTATCGCAGTCCATGCTCTCCGGTCAATTATTGTGGCGTTCGCGCTTGGACTATCGAGTCAGGGCATAATCATGTGCCGCCACTACGACAACGCGCCACACTTTGTGCAGAGTCCTTTACATCCGAAGACAAGTACCTGAAATTTGTTTTCCCTTCTGCGAAGTCGATAAACACGCCGAGCCCAGCACAGCCTTGGAACCGAACAGAACACGGACTACGTTGGATGAGGTTATGACTCGTTTGTTTGCCATTCGTTATCAGGGCGGCCGTTCCGGGGGCGTTGACAATCAGCGCTAGCGTTGGGGTCGAGATTCGAGAACGGGAGCTAGTGGCAGGTAGACCCACAATAACATTCGAGAACATGTTCGGCCGGGATAATCACTCGTTCGGTCGCGCTCTGTCTAACCGCTTTGCGTGAAGCGCAGCAAACACGGGGCCAGATCTGCGAGGAGGCCGCCACCCCTTTTTCGACGGCTTCCCCAGGTCCAACACGAACTCCAGCCGTCAGCCAAGCCAATAGCGCAACAGTTCGTTTCACGAAACTATGGCTCAAACCAGAACTATGTGGGCCCCGATAGTAGCTGGACAAGCGTGGCGTCGCATGTGTGACGCCCGACTCGTCACCAGCGTGCCTGGATCGTGGCACCGGAGGTTTGGTGTCGGCTCCTATCTCGACACAAGGTCGAGCCCCAGCACCGCTCCACTCCTCTTGTGCCCAATCGCGGGGTGTTGTGGGCCGCTCCCAGATGGGGCTAGAAATGCACGGCTGTGGTCGGTCGAGAGTCTCGTCCCATTCGCTGCAGCACCTTCCAAACCGGAATACACGGTATATATCCTCATTTCCTTAGAGCGCCGCCGGGCGAGTCGCCACATCGTTAGCGCCAAGGAACTTGAAGCTTGTCTAAAGCTTGCCTAGCCTGATGGTGTGTTGGAATCCTGCGTGGAATAGTTAAAGATATCGCGCATCCCTGCCTTCCTTTGTCTTCCTTCTTCTAGAACATCATTCTTTCCAGTCTCTCTTCTTCTCCCACATTGAATTGGACGCCCTCAGGCTAGAGCTCGTCCACCATGTCGTTACATTCTCCCGCAAAGGATGCCGACATCCAGGCCACGGTTAAGCCGCAGCACGATGAGGAAGTTGGCGAGGTCTCTCCCGAGGGGGGTCAGCTCAAGCGTAGCCTGCGCAGTCGGCATATGCAGATGATCGCTATCGGTGGTGCTATCGGTGCTGGTCTCTTTGTCGGTTCTGGAGGTGCTCTTCACAAGGGTGGTCCTGCGTCTCTGGTCATTGGCTGTAAGAATTCTTGCCATTGCGTTCGATTTCACGACGATAATTGACTAATGTTTTATCACAGATCTCGTCATCGGCGTCATGTTGCTGATTACCAACATGGCACTGGCAGAAATGGCCGTTCTGTATCCTGTCAACGGTGCCTTCTATACCTACATCGTCCGCTTTGTTGATCAATCTTGGGGTTTCGCCTGCGGTTGGGAGTACGCTCTGTCGTGGCTCACCGTTCTTCCCTTCGAGCTGATCGCCGCATCAAAAACGATTCAGTTTTGGCGCACTGATATCCATATGGTTCGTCTCTCTTGGCATCCGTCTTGGCTGCCGTCCTGGCTGCAACCTTAGGCCCCCCACTGCCCCTGCAATAAGATCTGAGATCTGACCTACTATCAACAGGCCGTGTGGGTCACCGTCTTTTTCGTCGCTCTCACCATCGTGCAAATCTTTGGTGTCCGCGGCTATGGCGAAGGTGAGCATCGCCATTTAGCCTCCAGTGAACCTAGCACTAATCAGTCGCAGTCGAATTCGTTCTTTCTATTATCAAGATCTGCGCTTGCACGGGCTTCATCATCCTCGGTATCATCATCAACTGCGGTGGTGTCGGCGATCAGGGTTACCTTGGCGTAAAGTACTGGCACGACCCTGGTGCCTTTACCAACTTCAAGGGCTTCTGCGCCGTGTTCGTCGTTGCGGGTGAGTTCTTCCCATACTATTTGTGTATTTTTCTCTCTGGCTAACCTAGGATGTAGCTTTCGCCTTCGGCGGTACTGAGATGGTCGGTCTCGCTGCTGCTGAGTCCGCCAACCCCCGGAAGTCTATTCCCGCTGCTTCTAAGCAGGTGTTCTGGCGTATTGCCCTCTTCTACGTCATCAACCTCTTCATCGTCGGTATCATTCTCCGAAGCGATGATACGCGTCTTCTTGGCGCGTCTGGTGCCAACACCAAGGCTTCGCCTTTCGTCTTGGCTATTCAAGATGCCGGCATCAATGTCCTTCCATCCATCTTCAACGCAGTCATCACCATCTCCGTCTTGTCAGTCGCCAACTCGTGCACTTTCGGTTCCACTCGAACGCTGCAGGCCATGGCGACTCGCGGCCACGCCCCTAAGTTCCTCAACTATATTGACAAGAAGGGCCGCCCTATCTACTGCGTGATCATCCAGCTTGCCTTTGGTCTCCTGGCCTACGTCGGCGAGTCTTCAAAGGGTGGTCAAATCTTTGACTGGCTTCTCGCCCTTTCCGGTCTTGCATTCCTCTTCGTGTGGGGCAGCATTTGCCTTGCCCACGCCCGTATGCGAGCTGGCTTCAAGGCCCAGGGCATCAACATGGGGCTTGTTCCCTACAAATCTCCATTCGGCGTTGTGGGCAGCTACATCGGCCTTGGTCTGAACGTTCTTGCTCTCATCGCCACCTTCTACTCTTCCCTCTTTGTAAGTTTCATCAATTAGATTGATTTTGAACTTTACTAACAGGGAGTTTCAGGCTTCTGATGGCTCCCCACCAACCGCTGAGGCCTTCTTCGAGTCCTTCCTCGCCGCCCCCATTATTATCGCCCTGTACCTTGGCTGGAAGGTTTACTCTCGTGACTGGAAGTTGTTTGTTAAGGCCAGTGAAATGGATATTCAGACCGGCATTAACTTGCTTGAGGAGGAGGAGCCTGTGGAGGAGAAGACGTGGGCTTCTCTGCCCAAGCGCATTGTGCGTGCGGTTATCTAAAGCACTGCAGATGCAGGGAAGGGGAGTTGATGAGATACTTTTTGCTTGACGCATTGTAAGAAGAATTAGTGCCAAGATAAATCTAATTTCTTGACATTACCTTATAAGTTGAATGCAGATGAGTGTGACATGTTTTGATGTTTTAGAGAAGACATACGGTCAGACAATTGGTTCCGTGTGCACCATTAATAGCACTAGTCGATTCCTGAGAATTATCTAAGGAACATAGAAAATTGAACAGCCATGTGTTCGCGAACAGCTATTTAAGCTCATGTCGTTATGATTGTATTCGTTGATGCGGCAACCCGGATGTGAAACTGGATACTTTGTGGAGGACGAAAGACCACACCAAAGGCCGAGTGCAACGTCTGCAGTAGGAATCCGAGTCCGTAGGCCATGCCGGAACACAGCTATCATTTGATCTCGCTGGAACAGAAGGCAGTCTGTATCCGTTAGTAGCCAAATTCGTACGCCGTCGGCGCTGCTGACACACTGTCACCCAAGGTAATTCACGAAAAACGAGAGCGGACTACGCACTCCGTACGGAGGAAGAATCGGAAAGTCCGGTCCAAAGCCCCTGCCTCATAATTGCTTTTTCTTAAGAATACCTGTAGGCCAGGCCTGTAAATTGGGTTGAGAAACCCCGCACATATTCTGTACGGTAGCTTTCCCCTCCTTCTTCGTCATTCTCACGCATCTTGTTCCGTAGCGCAATGGCCTTAAATTCAGATATCGGTACGAGGGCTCTAGTGATTGGGCTCAAAGCCAGCGGCACGCCAACCTACGAGATTGCCGAGTTACTAGGCATTACAATCCGTTCAGTCAACCGTATCTACGCTAGGGCCAAAGACCGTGGATTTGATCCGGCTCGCCGGCCGCTGGACCTTCAATTGAAATACCTTGCGGATGGCGCACGCTCTGGGCGGCCGTCGAAGAAAACAGACGAAATCAAAGACTAAATAGTGCGGAAGGTACGCCGCGATCGATACGGCCGGGAAGAAACAGCTGCTGGAATTCACGAAGGTCTTCCAATATCAAAGACCACGGTCTTGCAAGCACTAAAAAGGCTCGGCTTTCCGTAAGACTAAGCCAACACGGAAGCCTGGATTGAACGGCAAAAATGAAGGCAGATCGGCTACGCTGGTGCCTTGAGAGAAAAGACTAGACTCTTGACGATTGGAAGAATGTGATCTGGTCTGACGAGACCTCTGTCGTTTTGGCCTAGAGCATCGAAGATCAGGACCTCGCCCAGGGAAATGGAGTTGCAAATAGCTTGCGTAGGGTAGTATTAGAGCCAGACGGAATCGGAGAAGCCAATGGCTGCCGGTTTGTAAATACCACCTTGGCCTGCAGCGCTGACCTTTTTGAGGCTGTCATCCCGTCCGTGAGTGAGACTCGTCCGGTTCTCTAGTACATGTAAGCACGATGTGTATGGATGCATCGGTAGTCTGACGACAATAAAGACAAGACTCAATTGTCCACGAGCAGAGCCTCCTGTTACCACGCAGGCCTATCGCCGAAATGAAACTCCATCTCCTCGCCCTCGCGGGCCTCGCCTCCGCCCAGCGCCCGCTCAAGCCGCAGCCGAACACATTCAACTCGACCTTCGCCCTCACGCCCGCGCAGATCGCCTCCGCCAACCTCACCGCCACGGCCGCCGGCAACGTCGCCGTCGCGGCGCAGTTCGAGCGCTCCAACTGGGCGACGGGCTCCGTCCGCTCCGACCCCTTCTACACGTCGCTGCCCGCCAACGCGTCCTCCGCCGCGCCCGGCTCCGTGCTCAAGGTCGAGGCCTGGACCGACACGGCGCGCTACACCGTCGCACCGACGCTCGCCCTCTCTCGCATCGTGTACCAGTCGCTCACGCTCAACGGCACGCGCGTGCCCGTGTCCGCGTACGTTCTGTGGCCGTATCTGCCCAGGCCCTATGGCGGAGACGGGGAGAAGAAGAAGGAGACCAGGACGGCGCCGCTGGTGTCCTGGGGCCACGGAACGTCAGGTGTCTATGCAGAGTGCGCGCCGTCGCACATCCGCAACCTGTGGTACCAGTTCTCTGCGCCGTACGCCCTCGCTCTGGCGGGCTTCGCCGTCGTGGCTACCGACTACGCCGGGCTGGGCGTGCCCTTCTTCCCGGACGGCAGCAACATCACGCATCAGTACATCGCGTCGCCCGCCGCGGGGAATGACCTGCTATATGCCGCGCAGGCTGCGCAGGCCGCGTTCCCGGATAAGCTGAGCAAGGAGTTCGTCGTCATGGGCCACTCCCAAGGCGGTGGTGCGGCTTGGGCCGCCGCGCAGCAGCAGCTCTCAGCCAAGGTCCCGGGATACCTCGGCGCCATTGCCGCCTCGCCCGTCACCAACGCCATCGAGCTTGGCGCCATTCTTGGCAGCAGCTTAGGCTTGCTACAAACGGCCAGGTCCATCATCTCCATCTTCCGCGAGCTGTCGCTGTCCGACATCCTGACGCCGGCGGGCGTCGCGGCCGTCAACCTCCTCGACGAGATCCAGGGTTGCAACTCCGTCTTCAGCACGCTGCTCACGGGCCTGCTCGCCCCGAACCCGAGGCTCGCGCTCACGAGGGACGACTTCGCCGCCACGTCGCCGTATGCCGCGCGCTTCGAGAACCTCACCGTCGCCGGCGGCAAGGACTTTGCCGGGCCCATGCTCGTGCTGCACGGCACCGCGGACCACAGCGTCCCTGAGGCCTTGACTGCCAAATACGTCAACAAGACGTGCGCCGCATTCCCGCATCGCGAGATCCGATATGTAAGAGCCAGCGCCGTGGGCCACGTGCCCGCCATGTATGCGACGCAGCAGATCTGGATAGACTGGCTGGACGAGCGCTTCGCCAGCGGCAGCGGCCATGGCAAGCGGACGGATGGCGAGGACTACGGCAAACACAGAGGCAGGTGCAGTGTCCAGGACATCGGAGGGACTGCGCCGCAGCCGCTGGACCACTACCAGGGAGACTTGAACTACTTCCTCGAGTACTCCCTCGACGACTATCAAGTAGCATAGCCACAGCGCATGCAGATGGACAAGGACAAATACATAGATGCATGAATTCTAATCGCGAAAAGCTGGCAAGACGAAGAACGCTATCTGAACTGTAGCCCGAATTCAATCCGCCTGCCCTAATGTACCGTCCCATCTCGCGTCCCAACGCCTCCGTCTCCGGCACTTGCCCTGCCGGCGGGATATATGTAGATGCTCCAGCTCTTGACATACGTACCTTTGGATCACTGCCGCGGCTCGCTTCACCCCCCACCTTAGTCGTCCACTTGCGCGACCAGCTCAGGAATGTCATCGACCTGCTTCTTGCCCCGCAGGATGTCGTTGACGGCCGTGAACAGCGGATAGTCCTTTTCCAGCCCGCGGGCCTTCAGGAAGCTGTTGACCTCGTACGCCGTCGTCGTTCCCTGCAGCTTCTGACCATTGAGGTCTTGCTTCTCCACTTCGTCAACCGTGATGCCCTTCTCGACGGCCTTGCGCGCGCAGCGGAAGTTACGCCCGCCCGAGCACGACGTGATGAGATCGGCGACGCCGGCCGAAGACTCGGTGAAGGTGGCGTTCTGCGTCGTTTCGCCAAAGAACTCCTTGCCGAACTTGACCATCTCCATCAGCCCAATGCGCATGATGGCCGCCTTGGCGTTGTCGCCCCAGCCGCGGCCGTCGACGAAGCCGGCCGCCAGCGCCACGATGTTCTTGAGTGCGCCGCCGAGCGAGACGCCGGCCACGTCGGAGACCATCTGGACATGGAAGTAAGGGCGGTAAAAGAGCATGCGGAAGCACTCGTGATCCAGCGGCGGGTAGGCAGGAGGCACGCCCGTCAGCTTCGACTTGGAGGTGCGGCCACGGACGTCGCGGTGGTGCAGGCCGACGGGCGCCTCAGTGACGGTGACACTCGGGTTGGGGCTGCCCTCGCGCGGCGACGGGGCCCTGCTGTCCATGGGAGGCGGGTCGTAAGCAATGGTCGTCTCGGACCACTTCTCAGCGGCAATCTCGTTGGCGATGTTGGCGCCGCTCAGGGCGCCGACGTAGATGTCGAGGCCATCGCCGATCCACTCGCTGAAGAGGCTCACGCCGTCGTCGGAGACGTTGACGCCTTTGATGCAGCTGATGCCGCGCGCAAAGGGCAGGATGTGGCCGCGGATCTGGTCGCAGACCTTGGCGATGAACTGGTGCGGCAGGTTGAAGACGAGGATGGTGGAGTCGCGCACGGCGTCGACGAGCGACGGGTTGGCGACGATGTTGGAGGGCAGCGTGACGCCCGGCAGGTACTTTACGTTCTCGTGCTTCTCGTTGATGATGGTGGTGAGCTTCTGCGGCTTGTCGCCCGCGGCCGCGTCGTAGTGCTTGGAGTCGCGGGGGATGACGACATCCTCCTCGTATACCCACATCTGGACCTGCTCCTCGAAGACATCCCCGTGCGCGCGCGTGTTCTCGGCGACGATTTTGGAAATGGTCGAGCCCCTAAAGCGTGTCAGCACGGCCGCGTCGCCTCCTCACCGCGTCTGGGCGCCTACCAGTTGCCAGATCCCACAATGGTGACCTTGTGCTTCTTGTCGTGGCCGCCGAGAAGAGCGGAGCCAGTCATCTTGCCGGCTGCTGCTGCTTGCGCCGCTGCTGTCGTCGAATATCGCAATGAAGGGCGTCTCAGGCTCTTGACATGGACGGAAATGCGAAGAGCGGGCGACCGGAACATGCGGTTCGAGGTGGACAATGACGGGGACAGCAGGAGGGGAAGCTGATATACTGTAGCAGCTAGAGCGGGTGCGCCCAGAAAATCCCCGTCGGCGTCCCACGATAACAGCTGCAGCCCCTCCGAGGGCGGCACAGCGCCGCGGCAGCGGGGGTCCCTGGCAGAATGACATCGGCGCAACAGGCACACGACCGCCTACGCCCTCACCGCCTGCCCCCGCGGGCAAGGCGCCCAACGCATGCACGGGCTTGTCCCAACCAACCCGCCACCTCCGACACTGGCCGAGATGCGAGGCCAGGCAGTTGAATTGTTGGCTTTCACATGCCAGCGATACGGAGCCCAATCTACAACCTAAATTTGGCTCGCTGCGGAGCGAGCGCGGGATGGCGCTGCTGCCCCTGCATGAGCCCTGGGAAAGGTGGCATTTCACATGCCAGCCAAGCCAGCGAGCGGGCGAGGATCGAGGCACCTAAACTCAATGCAAGATTCGCCTGCACCTGAGCACACCATCCCGTCCCGTCCTCCGTTGATCCGTGCGAGGCCGCCCGCCGAGCCGCGTCGGCGGACACGGGCGCGCAAATCTCCGTACCGAGGGATGGATTTGTTTGCAAAGTGCGCAAAGTTGCGCCAGGCGTCTTCCGCGCCTGTGCTGCCGCCAGCTATCCCTGCGCCTAGGCATCTGCTTGGATGCAGGCAGCTGCTGGTATGGCGCAATTGCGATTGGCATGCCATCCAATCGCCATTGCCCTGATAATCAATGCAACGGGGGCATTGTTGCCGGTTTCTCGGTTTTCTGCTTTAGATGCTTTCCGCCCATTTGTTCAAACGTGACATAAGTCATATTTATCTTGACATGAGATGCTGACGTAGTAAACGGAACAATCTATAACGGCCAGGCGCGGAGAAGTGTCTAGCCGTTTCATGCCCAAGGATCCAAGATCAGAGCCGCATTCAGCCCCCTGGTCCCGTTTTCTTCCCTTCATGACCTTTCTGAAATATCCAAGCCAACTCCGGCCAAGAACAAACCACGTAATCTAGCTGATGCCTTTACATGCTGGGAATGCCCTCAAATTCCGCGTATCCAAGCGCGAGATTCATATTTTCTGGTGAAACTCGTCAGCAAGCCGATAATTATCTTGATCGGGGTAGGCACTCACGCAAGCACTGGGTGCTGGCTCCCTTGTTGAGATTGTCTATCGTGGCGCAGCTTCGCACTGTTAGCATAATTGGCCCCTTCAGAGATCGTCCATGACTTACACAACCACACGCTTGCCACTGCTATCAACAGCAAATCCACCAAGCTCACAGCCATGCCGCCCCTGGATTGATTTCACCATTCTTTTCCAGTTAGTTGCCTTGTCTCCCGAGGCTATAAGGTATCGGCCTAACTTACGGTGCTTCGCCCACAACCTTGACAAGCTTCTCGCCAGCATAGCGGTCCTGGTAGATCTGTCTGATATCGCGCGATGTCATGGTCTTGTTGAGGGGGATGCTGATAGTGAGCGAAATACCCCTGAACCAGCTTGCCACATGTGGCATAAAGGCAACAGGAGTACCAAGGTGGTGGCTGATCTCGCGTTCATGAATGTGGCCCGTCAGACTGTATGGTATAAGGTTGTCCTTAAGGAGGTTGACGTCGTTCTTGGGGGATGGCTTTGTACCGGCGCCTGAGTAGCCACTGATTCCCATAATTGTGGGATTTGTTGCGATCAGGGGGACTATAGGCGAGATTCCAAGTTGAGACGCAGTAGCGTAACAGCCCGGATTCGAGATGCGTGTTGACTGCGCAATCTCGGAGCGCTTCGTGAGCTCGGGGAGACCGTACGTCTGAGAGGTCAGAGTTGTACGAAATTCTTGAGAGCGCTGCAGACATACCCATGAACTATCAAAGCGATAATCGGCGGAGAGATCAACGATAACACTCCTGCTGTCGCCAACCTTCTGGACTTGGTTGAGGGCTTCAATATAGGGCTGGCAGACATTATTAGGAAGAGCCATCACCCAGCAGTCGACCTTGCCGTCTTTGTCCATCTGGGCGACATCCTCAGGTGACAACTGTTCGTAAATAATCTTGCGCTTGGTATATGACTGAAGGTGTTGGCCAGCGAGCTCTCGTGAAGACACATGCCGAAGGTCCATGTAGGGGTGCTCGTTGAGGAGGTCGATTAGAGCCTGGCCGGTGTATCCTCGGGCTCCGATCAAGGCAATGCGAGACGGGGCGTCATTCGAGGCATTCTTCTTGCCAAAGGGCTGGTTAGGATTCGTAGTAGCGATCGTGGCTGCCAGGTTCCTCGTGGATGACAGGCTTCGGCCGTGGTTGAGGTTATGGCATCGGCCGAGGAGGGATCGGTCCGGTCTCGGAGCAGAGGCAATTGACGCAAATTGGCGAACAATTGGGCGCGCGCCCGCGCGTGCGGCCACGGATGTGGCAGACAGCATGGTTTCGGGTGCTTCTCAGCCCAATTGACGCGGTGGCGACAGAGGTTGATGTTGTGGTAATGATCAGAATGAAACCTGGGAGCGTAGAGCAAACGGTGACTCTACTCTCTAGAGCGCCGCCGAAGCGGGGCGTTCTTTTTTCCGGGGTGGGCAAAAGTCGCTCGTCTCAAGTGGTAGATGTGCGACTGGTGAGGCTTTTAACAAAGTAGCTAAAGGGATAAGTAAAACTTGTTAGCTAAGTAGCACGGTGATTGACTGATTAAGAGGCAGGCTCTGCCTTCGTGAAAAGTAAAGTTCGATTTAGAATACCAAGCTGGAGAAAGAAGGCGAGTGCGAGATGTCCTCTCAAGCTTTCAGGTACCGGGGTGGGTACGCGCGATCTTGCCTTAGTTTCGAGGGGCCGCTAGGTACCCACGATTAAACTCAATCTTGCCGCGCATTTTCCCCGTCCTCCGTTAATCCATGACAGGCCACTCGCCGAGCGGGCAAGGAAATCTCCATACGGAGTACTGAAACTTGAATACAGGCAGCTGCTGGTATAGCGCAATTGCGACTGACATGCCATCGCTTTACTTACTACTGAACACGCAATGCAGCTGTTATTCGCAACTATGCTGACCAGAACTAGCAAACTAAAACGACGACGCTAACGTTCAGAGAATCTCAAGTCTTATCGTACAGAACATCCGCACGTCCGTCGCAGCAACATTGGCAGACACATCATCGACTACCCCGTACCATTTGCCAACATCGGCACTTTTTCCTCATCCTCGCCATCCCTCCCGTTCAGTCTGCGCCGCTTCTCGTCCTCGTCCTCCGTCCTCTCGCCGTCGCCGAACACGGGCTTGAAAAAGGCATCGTAGCTCATCCACATGAGGTTGAACATGCCCGTCAAGCCGGCCGCCAGCCATCGCGGCAGCTTGCCCGTCTCATCGGCCAGGTGTTTCGACATGGTCAGGAAGAATATCAGCATCGGCGCCCATGCGCCCAAGAAGACAAACTGTCCGATCGTCTGCCGGCGGTGCGTGATCGTGTACGGCTGCAGCGAGGCAAGGTATTCTTGATACACCTCGGGGAGCTCGTGCTCTCTGGCGCCGTCCTTGAGGAGCTTCAAGTATCGAGCGCTGGCTTGCGCGTACCCTGGGTTCGGACGCCGTCGCCCCATTCCCAGTCGCCACCACCAGCTGCGCTTCCGCGGGTCGTCTCCTCCGTCGTCGGGGATGTACGAAGCGTACAGGGTCCTCGCGAGGAACGGCCGGGGAAGGTCCGGAAGCGAGGGCTTCTCAGGGACTTCGATCCTGGGCTTCATGGGAAAGCAGGGCACGACGATCTCCTTGTAGCTGGAGCCCGCGCCCTCGGTTCGCATGATGTTCCGCCAGTCCTTCTGCGTCACTTCGTACACAACGCCCATTAGATGCCCATTCCACTCGTAGCCCGGTTGCGATGGATCCAGCGGCGGAAGTGCGGGTGGCTTGGTCGGATCGGGGAGCTTCGGCACTTTGGGCGCTTTCATAAAGCCGACGTTGGCAAAGCATGGCTCTCGATACGGCACTCCGGGCAGATCAAACGTGAGCCGTAGCGTGGGGACGGAGACGTTTACTTGCGACAGTGGCCGGATTTTGCGCATTCCCAGGAACGTCTCCGCCGACATGTTGGAGCCGTAGGCCAGGTAGAGAACCGTGGCGGACTCTTTCTCGCCAGGGCTCGGGGTCGCATCCTCAGCAGCCTGAGCCAGACGTTGCGATGCAGTTAAAGGCAGCGAAGACGCCGGTGGGTATGAACCACGGCGCGGATGGCGCCCCGAGATCTCTGCCTTGTCTAAGGCGGCAGAGGCGACCGATGGGCCGGCCTCGAGTGATGCGTGCGGTGACATCACGACCGCAACGGCGCAGCGGACAGGTTTTGGTGCGATTAGGGATGGGTATTGCGGGTTCCACGAAGCGAATCCGATTGATGCGATCGCACCGCACTGAACTAATCAGCGTTATTGAAGGCGGTGATGAATAACAGATCTGAGCAGAACAATCGTTGGCCGACGTCCCGGAGCTGGGCCCGGCAGATACTTATCAGCGGCGGACCGTCGGCCTGCGGACAACGATCTTGTGCGGAATGCGGAGCGAGCGCGCGCGTATGCGTAAGCGTTTAGCGCTCGAATCGCTAGCTCGAGCACTGCTGAGAAATGCAGCGCCGCGAACTCCGCAAGTCCCGGCTGTGGTGTTCCACAATAGGTATAAAACGAGCCCCAAACACGACGTCACCCGGAGAAGGCCGTTGTGCCGTCAAGATCGACCTACGAGTATTCATTTGTTTGGGGCCGCTTGAAAGATGAGCAGAAACACAGAAGCGGAAGTCCGCTCCAGGTGACACGATGTTGTCCAAGGCTGACTCTGGAACGCGCGTTCTCTCAGCCGGGCCGGGCCATCGGATACGGAGATGCGCCGAGTCCAACGGCCTAAGGTAACTGCTTGAAACAGCCAGATTACCGCAATGCTTCTCGCTGGGCGCGTGCACCTCCGATGCGATGCTCGAGCAGGCAGCGATGTTTTGCGTGGCCTTTTTCAACCGACATCATCCGTCCGCTGGATCGAGAGAGAGTCGGCAAGATGGCGTTTGTCCTCCGCAATTGCACGTCTCGCAGTTGTTTGAATTGTCACATTCCCAGTCGCCGCAATGCATGAATCACAGTTCCAAATGATGGTAGGCGTCGTCAGGCTGGCTCCGTAGCAGAGTTGTGGTGTCCTCACCGAGGTGAGCTGCTGCAGCCGTGCCTTCCCTCTTGGCCAGCTCCTGCCAGCTACACAGCCCACATGACTTGCTCTCCCAGCATCGTCCTCGCCCCTCAAGATGAAGGCTCATGTTTCTCCCAAATGCAAGAAGTCATGCGACTTGCCGCTCGCTCTCAAGCCCGGCGTGACGGCGCAGCCAAAGCACTTGTCCCACAGTGAAGAAAGCTTCCATTCGACTCTCGAACCTTAGGCGTTGCTGTTTCTCTAAGTTCACATAGACGCTGCTCCATCGACATGCCCGCGAGAGCCCGCTCGAAAGGTACCGCCCGCGGGCGCCTGCAACGACAGCCGACCCAGTTTGCGGAGCTGGAAACAACTCCGACATGCCGCCATCATGTATCCCCTGTCATTCCCTTAGAGAGCAGTGCTGCTCTGCCGCTAGCCAACGGCTCACTCGCAGGAGAGGCTCAGGCATTGCGCCAAACAGACGAATACGATGACGGACTAGACGATGGAGACTTCGCGAGACTTGAAGACACTCAGCGGCTTGGCATCAAATATCGTCGCAGCACGACATTCCAATGGTCCGAAACCGAATCCCTTGCAAAGCGAAGCTCACCATTGAGACCTGGGGAGACGCCAAGCGCGGTTTGGAAGTTCGACGAGTATGATTCGCTTCCGCCACTGTCCAGTCCCAAGTCAGGACGGAGTAAACTCCCCGACACCGCTCCTCTACCCGTCGTCCCACCATCACCGCCGGCACTGATGGAGGAGCACACGTTGCACAAAAGGGTGGACTTTTCGGAGACGGCATCGACGATGCTTCGGAGCTCGCCCTTCGGGGTAGGAGATTCGGTGAAGGGAGTTTTTGAAATGTTCGACAGCGATGGGAGCCCTATTGATCCAGCCAAATGCGACGGCCATCTTGGCGCACATCAATCCACTGTAGCTGGTCACACTTCCTCGCACTTACCAACAGACAACATCTACGATGCCACGCCTGAGCCGAAAAACGGTCGACGCGGTGTGGAGGCCTTCGAACTGGCAGACCCAGTCCCATCATCGTCACCACGCATGCGCCAGACCATCCCAAACTCATTTACAGATGAGACGGTGCGTCAGTCACATCCACCAACGCATTCTGCTGCCAAGAGCAAGTCTGACGGTTTGGCAAACTCTGGTAACCACATGCTGGCTGGTTCCCCGCAATACGACGTGGTGTCGAGCTCACTTCCACGGAAAAAGCCAGATGGGAGTAGCGTTGTCCCGTCATCAGATCCTGCTCACACGTCCATTGCAGCAACGCGGACTGAGAAGAGCCGAAAGCGCAAGCAGCGCGCCAAGCCGCCTTTGCCTTTCGACGACTTGACGCAGGAGCTCAGAGAGCAGCCAGCAAAGCCATCACCGCACGTTCGAATGCCGATAGTGAACGCACTCAGAGAGTCTGTACAGCCGTCCAGCTCTCCTGCGGTAGTGTCAGAATCGAAAGCCTCAACGAAGAAGGCGCAGGCCAAGAAAAGGACCAAAGCAGCGCCGAAAGGGCATGTGACACCTGTTGTTGACACGAAGCAAAGCCGGCCAGATCTGAGCAAGTGCTTGGCTCCCAGCAAGAAGCCTACAAACGCGGCAAAGCAAACAAGAAAGCGAAAAATGGCTTCGCCATCCTTTGAACCCGATCCACCGCAGCCTAGGCCTGTGGCTCTGAACGAACCAATCGTTGTCTCCAGCAACGGCGGTAGCAGTTCAGACCTTTCCGATCCCTTTTCGTCTTCTTCGAGCCCGGTGACGTTTAAATCCCAAAAGGATGATGCTGCACCAGCGAAGCACAATGTTGACCATGTTGTCCACGCGGAAGCCACATTTGAACAGCTCGTCGCTGACAGTGACCTACCTCCTGCTATAGCTTGTTCTGAGCCAATCCATGAGGCGATGTCGACAAATTCCAGTGCTATAACAGCCGAACCTCCTCGCACAACAGCAATAGTTTCCGAAGGCAATGGTGGCTTCTCGGCAGTCACTGACAAACGCAAAGTGCCCGCCGGCTGGGATTCAACTGCCAGAACAGTTGAGGCATCAGGAAGCTTCAAGGAAAGAGTCAATTCAAGGAATCTCTCGCCGATAAGAATCAGCCCAGGCAAGCAAGATGCCCCTCCGCTTGGCAGGAGGCAAAACCTTACGGCAAGACAAGCTTCGCGGAATTATAGTGTCAGTATCCATGGAAGCCCGCTTCCAACTCGCCGACAGACCGCAGCCAAACAACCACAGCTCGTTAGAACTGATAGCACCTACCACATCTCATCCGGAGAAAGCACATATCTCAGAAATGTTCAGGTACCGCAGCCACAGAGAAGCCAAAGGCCCTTGCCTGCTCGGGCACCACCTCTTGGTCAAAATGCTAGCCAGGCACAACCTACGCAAAGCAGCGGAGGGCATAGCAATGGCATGAAAGTACCACGTTTATCCCAAATCCACGAGTCGACAACGCCAGCAATGCAGGCGATTTTCGACGGTGTACATGCTCAAATTCTCGCCAGTTTGGACTTGAGTACACAGCCTCAGGAGGCTTCATGCAAAGACCCCAAAGCCGGTGCGGAGGGGGCAATTCCTGACGGGAGCAGATTCTTGGGCTCGGCCCAGAAGGACAATGCCCCTGACAAGCTCTCTCAGAAACTGCACCAGCTCGTTGAGGTGCGAACTCATCTCCGGGCGCGCCATTTTTATGTGCTGACAGGCTCGATAGACAATGATGGAGCATCTGGGATCAAAGAAGGAGAATGGACTGAAGACTGCAGAAATGTATCGCACAAAGATTACCGGATGCGTCGACAAGATTCAAAGCCGCCATTCAAACGAGCTTCGTACTCTAGCGGAACAACTCCATCATGACGAGAGCAAATTTAATTCGATCGTCCAAGAGGCTAAAATTCTGGTGGAAGACAGGACTCGGACTCGCGACGGCGCCATCGCGGAGCTGGAGCAAAGCGTGAAGGAACGCCGAGCTGTGTTTGAACGGGCGACGACGACCCTCCGGGCGCTGCAACGGCAACTACTGAGCGACGACGTGCAGCCGAACATGGACTCTGTTTGAATTGAAAGCTGTTGAAGAAAAACACCCAATGAGGATTTGTCATGAAGTTGGTATCAGGTGGTCACGAGGAAATGGAGAAGCAGAATGATTGCTCGCTATGAGAATGTTCAGCTGCGTGGACGGAAAACAGCTAGGGTATGCTTGTGACTGGTTTCTTGTGGCGCTCATATACTCCGTATATGAGAGAGTGTGTCCTTAGCGAATGATGTCAGGGTTAATGCGCCGGATCAAAAGTAGACTTTAGCGAATGGGTGAAGCCATCTCGAGCTTGCGCCTATTCCGCGTGGTCCCAAACTTTCTGCAAGTGCTATGTTTCTTCCAAAACGCTCTTGGCTAAATTAGACTGCGAAATGAATCACAGCTGTGACGCAGCTTTTCGTTTCTTGGAGAAGCATTCTACAACGCTGCATTGCCTTCTTTCAAGGACTAAGTCAGGATTCTCCCAGCAGCCTGGACTTGTTATCCAGGCCTGCCCACTTTGGCTTACCATCCGGGATGTCTACCACGCGCTGAGGATAGAATATATGGCACCTGGCACGTACTTAGCTTTAACTCGTACCAGCATGGTTGGCGATGCATACTGGACCTCGAAATTCTGTCTCTGTTCATCGGTTTCAAAGGATAGTAGTGTCGGAAAGAGCAGGACCATGTTACGCCCCTCGTCCATGATGAGGGTCCCGCAGTGAGAGCAGCTCACCTTGCAAGGCAAATCATGCTCGGCGCGCGTCGTTGCGGAATTGTAGAATCGAAGGCCTGCGACGCCATTCAGAAACATCATGTCCGATTTCTGGAATATCGCCGCCCATTGGAAAGGAGCGCCTGGCAGGCAGCATGAGCTGGGCCCGGGCAAGGTCAGCCAAACAGCAACGCTCACCGTGCAGGACCTTGCAGTCTTGGCAGTGGCAGTACTTTGATGCGAGTGGTGTATCACGGCTCAGCCAATACACAACCCGCCCGCAGTGGCACGCGCCACGGAGCTTCTCCTGGAAGTCGACATCCGGCGGGTGCCGATACGGAGGGCGGGACTGCCACGAATCGTCGGGCGCGGAGGCCATGGTGCCTTTGATGCGGAAGTAAGGCAATTACGGACACGCTGTAGGAATTGCTCAAGGCGCTGTGGACAACGGGGAGAATCGTGGGCGTGACGTCAGGACAGCCGGGGAGTGCCGCAGTGCGTGGCGGCTGAATTAAGGCCAAGATGCCCAACTCAATTGCCATTCGCCAAGCATCGCCGCAAACCAATGGCAACAGGAGGCACTGCACTTGACGGGCATCGCTGACAAGCAGGTGCTCGCCATTCGCTGGCGAGCCCCCCTGAGTGCGACGACGATACTCACCGAGAGCTCGGGTCAAGATCCCGAGTGGGTATCTGTCGGCGGGACAGACGGGGATCGGCTGATCCTTGCCCGAGACCTCTTCCCCGCCGCTGCTGTTTCACGCGGCCCAGGTTCGTATCGGCTTATTTAGCAGATGGCGCGATTGACGGAGCGGCTGTCGAAGCCTCGCTTTGGCGTTTCATTACGGTACTCCGTAGGGAACCCTCCGTCGCACCGCCGGCGCCATGTAGAAGCTTGCGCGCAACTGCCGGATGCGCAGCGGCAAATTGTTCTGCCTTGAAGGCGTCGCTCGCAGGCTTCCCCTCTTTTCCGTCACCTCATCGCGCAAGAGTTCTCGCCTGCGTGGGTTGAGTTTGCGGTGGCTTCGGGTACCTTATACAGTGCAGACACTGCTGAGGCCACTGAGGGCTGCAGATCTTGGGCTGCTAGGGAACGCCTCCAGGCGTCACCCAATCAATCTCGCCAATGGGAATCTAAGGTATCCGTACCTAAATTTTGTAGCTCCCGTCTGAGCGCCATTTCGGCGGCACAGGGATGAGCAGAGCGAAAACTGCGAGCGACAGTTGCGGGAGACGGACGTTCATCATCCATCCACTGCTGCGATTATCGATATCCTCTGCGACCAAGTAGCGACGTGTCCGCTGCAGATACGGAAAAGTGCTCCCCCAACCTCCCGCCCTCAGTGCACTCCAAGCGCCGCAGCCCGCTTAGCTTCCTCCTTTGTTCACCACCCCAAGTCAGTCACCGCTGTTTGAGCCCACAAAACATTTTTCCCACCCGCGTCCGCTCAGCTCACGGCCTCGACCCGGTGCACCTCATCGACCGCGAGACCACGCTTCTGACCCGACCTGACGCGAGCATGGCCGAGCAGCCATCTCGTCAGAGCGCAGCGGCCGCGGGCGTCGAGCCGGCGGCGCCGCGGCCAGCGGACCAGGTGCGCGAGTTGAGTCTCAGCATGAATGGGGCCAGCAAGAGTCCCAGTGACGTCGCCGCGAGGCCCGTCAAGAGGAAACCCAGAAAGGAGCGGGACGACGGCCAGCTGGCCGAGCTGTCTCGCTGGTTCCTCGACAACCAAGCAGGTTCGTCGCCCGCGCAATTGGAGGTGGAATTGGAGTCCCGGACGAGGCTGACCACGCACTCTCCATAGGCATTGCCTTCAACTTGATAGCGCTGCTGTTTCTCGCGCACGCCTGCATCCCCAAGGCGCGCCCATTGACGGCGAAGTTCTTCCAGCTGTCGCACTTCAACCCCAGGACGGGCAAGTATGCGGCCAGCTCCGACGACTACTGCTTCATGGCCTTTTGGTACACGCTCTTCACCGGCCTGCGCGCCGGCGTCATGGGCCACGTCCTCGAGCCGCTGGCCAGGCGCCGCGGCGTGGCCAGGGCCAAAGACGTGACGAGGTTTGCCGAGCAGGCGTGGATCGCCATTTACTGCAGCGTCTTCTGGCCGCTTGGCATGGTGCGATGCCTCTGCTCACCCGCCTTGCGCTTGTTCTCCCTTTGCTGACCGTGCGCTAGTACATCTACTGCAATTCGCCTTACTTCCTCAACATGTCGGAGCTGTGGACCAATTGGCCCGACAGGGAGCTCGACGGCCTCATGAAGGTCTACGTGCTGGCGCAATTGGCTTTTTGGATCCAGCAAGTCGTGGTGGTGCACATCGAAGAGCGCCGCAAGGACCACTGGCAGATGCTGACCCACCACTTTGTCACCATTGCGCTCATTGGCGCTTCGTACGCCTACCACCAGACCAAGGTCGGCAATCTGATTATGGTGCTGATGGACGTTGTTGAGCTGCTGCTGCCCGTAAGTTCCGGCTGAAGATTCTCTTGGCGCCGTCGACGAATTCTCTAACTCGCTCCCAGGTTGCCAAGTGCCTCAAGTACCTCGGCGGCACCACCATTTGCGACGTCTTGTTTGGCGTGTTTCTTGTGGCGTGGTTCTTCGCTCGCCACGTCTTTTACCTGATGACGTGCTGGAGCATATACAGCGACCTGCCCCGGATCATCGCGCCGGTCTGCTACCGGGGCTCCATGGACGACATCAAGGAGCCGCTGCCCGTACCCGACGGCTGGTCCCGCGTGTTCGAGCCCTTTTACGACCCCAAGGGCATAGTGTGCTTCGACAACAAGATCACCTACTCGTTCCTGGCCTGCCTGCTCTTCCTGCAGGTCCTGACCATCATCTGGTTCACCATGATCCTGCAGGTGGCCGCGCGGGTGCTCAGGGGCGGCCAGGCCGAGGATGTCAGGAGCGACGACGAATCCGGAGAAGACGTCGAGGATTTCGATGACGACGACGACGAGCCGTACACGGAGGAAGTTGGCGCGGAGGGCCTCGACCTCAAGGGTTGGGAGCAGCGCCGGGCTGCGGGATCGACGAGCAGCGTCAGCCTGCCTGGGCACAGCGAGCGTAAGAAGCTGCTGAACAGGATCGGATGCGAAAAGCAAATTAGTTGAGCGGGCATTGCAGGAGTCGGGTCTAGATTGCTGGCTCCAGAGGCGTACATTTGTCATGACGAAAATAGAGGCACTGCGCTTTTGTCTGAACACGCGGCCCCCAGCTTTGAGAGTTGCAGGCAACTAGGACCAGCAATTAACGAATTGGTCCATATTGGGAGCCGATGGCTGTGTTTACGTGTCGGCCCGGTCCTCTCGTCGTACGTACATACGTGCTTTGAGCCTCCTGGAACTGAGCTGGGCCACACATAGGGCCCCGTGAGGCGGGCTTGGCTCAGCTGGGGTGCATGCCAGATGTGACATCAGGCTGCGGTTTCATGCTGAAACAATCCCTCACAAGCTCCCTCGGAGGGAGCAGCGCAGTAAAAGGCCTTGCCGACTTGCGTTCGAAGCTGAAGTCGCCACCTCAGCTGGCCCGAAGCTGCGCGGATTCCAACGATAATGCTGCCTGCGGATCACAGTACCCAAAGCGGCAAGCTTACAGGGGTGCTGCAAGTGCCGCGGGGTCGTGTGCGTGCCGGATGGCGATGGTGACGTAGTGGCTCTTTGGGAAAGTGTTTCAAGGAAGTCGAAGGATGGGATTGATTGTGCATGTTGCGATGAATATGGCCCGTGTGTGGGAGTCTGTGGTGCCTCTATAAGATGGTGGCTGATCGGGCATGCGATGAAGATGCCGTTCTAGGCCTGTAAGGTACGTCATGCTTGTTGGCCATCTTGCAGTTGCCCGGTTTTCATTGAAATGTCTCTTTGTTGAAGCGTCTCTTTGCTGGGAAATGAAATATCATACAGACCATCTCATCCATGCTTGGTTTTGGTATTCAATAGAGTCCCGTTCTTCTTTCGTCTCGTAACGGCCACGAAGAGATCCAGTGGGCGACCATGTCGGGTTTCACGTTGGGCTTGGCCGAGACGAACCATCTACATAGTTCGTCCGAGAGCTGCAGATACAATGCTGCTTGAAACGCGCATCTCGGGGTATTTTCTTGACCATATATCGCCATGCCACGTCGCATGACGGCCGTGCCGAGGACACATGGCCATGTCGGTGCTGGCCGTGGCTGAGCACCGAGGCATCGTCATCGCCGCACGCCACCACCCGATCTGTCGAGAGAGAACGCCCGTCTGCGGCCCTGCCCATTCAAGTTACCGTCAGCCAGTCGGCGAGCCCTCCAGCCATTGGGCCCTTTTTCGGACTGCCCTGCCAGTGACGCTCAGCAGGGCCCAAGGTGCCCAAGAAGGTATCGTCGTGCTGCAGGCGCCCATTCACTGCGGCTCCCCATCGTGCCCGCCCAGTCATCCAGCGGCGCGCCAGGCCTGGTCTACCTGGCACACCTCCCGCCTTCCCTCTCGTCCTCTTTTCCACCCTTCACCTCCTCCGCGTCCTCGTCCGCCCCGTCACCACCGACATCAGCATCGCCATCGCCGTCCGCGCTGCTCCCGACCTGCCACGCCCCGCGCAGCGTCATTGGCGGTCCCGGCTGCCCGGCGATCCTTTGTTTCCCCCGCCTCTTACACAGAGTTTACGGCCGTTTCGCAGCCCCGCTTTTGTCTGCCTGCGCTCTACCGGCTTGTCTGTCTGCCGAGGGCCCGCCAGTATCTGATTTTGCACCCACCGAACAGGCTCCTCGTGCGCCGCTTCGCATTCTCTGCCGGTGCAGCAAGCGAGCAGTTCGCCGTCAGCGTTCCTCAGGCGTCTGCTTTGTCCGCAAACCGCCCATTCAGGCCTGCGGACCCGTCACGTCCGTTTTTCTGGGGAGATCCGGCGACGCCGGCTGGCTGCAGAGTCGCTGACATCACCGCCTGCAACGTACGGCGCCGACACGAAGCCCACGATGCCGTTCAGACAGCGCATGGCCCGCCACTTTGGCGATACGGTATGTTCATGGCGTATAATCATCGCTTCTTTTACCCCGGATCCATGCCCGGTACATCCTCGTCAGCGAGCGCAAGCATGGCACGGCATCGGAAGCTGCTGTTCGCGGCGATCCGCAAAGCCTGCTGCGCGGCTGGCTTGGCAAAGGGCACTCCCGCATCTTCTAAAGGGCATGCGCTAACATGACCTGCTCTCCACAGCTTACCTCCCAAAACTCGTACCTCAGCTACTACGACGTTTGCCTGACCGTTGAAGATGTCAAGAGCCTCAAAAATGACTGGCTGACCGACAACAACATCGCCTTCTGGGAGGAATACCTGGAGCGGGAGACCTTGTCGCGCTTTCCCCAAGCGCATATTATCCTCCTACGTCCTAGCATGACCTTTCTGCTCATGAAGGAGCCCGACCCCCGTCAAATACGATCCGCCCTCCCCGACTTCAACAAGACAACCCACATCTTCCTGCCCATCAATGATAATGTCAGTCCCGAGAAGCCCGATGCCGGCTCCCACTGGTCGCTGCTGCTGGTCTCCGTCCTTGACGGCATTGCCTTCCACTACGACTCGATGAACGGCGTCAACTATCCCGAGGCCTACCACGCCACGCGCAAGCTGAGCGACATGCTCGGCCGACCCATCAAGTTCGTCCACCTCGACGACTGCCCTCAGCAGGCCAACGGCAACGACTGCGGCGTCTTCGTGTGCCTGCTCATGCGCCACCTTCTCGTCAAGCGCCTCCTCAACGCCAACGCCCGCGAGAAGGTGTCAATGAGCATGGCCGGCAAGATGGTGGACGCCCACGGCGGTCGCAAAGAGATGCTGCGCATAATAGAGAGTCTCCGCAAGGAAGGCGAGCGCCGCAGATCGTAAGTCCTTCCAGAGCTCATTTCTCTGTTACCCAGCGATCTAACACCTTGGCCAGGAGAAGTGCAAGCCCGTTTCCCAACAACACGCCACCCCGGATCGAATAGGGAGCGACCCGGTTCGGCTCTGAGACGCACTTTTACGCGCTTCTGAACAAGATTCAATCAGAGCGCCGCAGCGACAGGCTGCGGCATGTCAAGCCCAGTATCGGTGGAGGCCAGCTCGAGATCGAAACTCCTGAAGCTGCAGATAGCTCGCCGCTCAAGACGCAGCGTAACATCGACCTTGAAGCTCGAGCCAGAGCGACCACAATGAGTCGAAGAAGCAGCAACGAGCAGGTTGCGCGAGCCAACATTGAGAACCGAAAGCTGCGCGCGGCGCGGCGAGGGAGGGAGCGCAAGGGCTTGTTTGGTGGCATGGAGATTCCGCCTTGGGCAGGTTGGCCATTGTCGAGACCCCAAAACAAGACGCTTCCTGCACAAGTTGCCCTCACCACCCCGGGCTCTCCCAGATGGGTTTCGCCCAAGCGCAGCTCAAACACGCAGTCTCCAGTCGGCACTCCGGCCCCGAAGCGAAGCAGAAACTCTGTCGAGTGAATATTCCCCGAGCTGCTGTACGGCGCATCCACGGGAGACGTCTGTGCCAAAGGGTATATCTGACGTGGAAACACGTTGATGTCTTCTATGTCACTCTTCTGTCCCATGTTTGTTTTGAGAGTAGCTTTTGCTTTTGTGTTGTATCTTTCTCGCGAGGCGTTGGATGACGTTCCGTCATGACCGGGGGATGCGATGGCGTTGAGCGGTTTGAGTTGAGAAGCGAGTCAGGGGCACAAGGTGGGCGCCGCGAACCAATGTTGCGGTTGGTAATTCCTGAGTGTTGAGATTTAAGGTACGCGGCAGGATCTCAGCGTTGGCCAGGATACCCTGGGGATGAACATGATGGGGATGAACACGAGATGACGAGGCTACGAGGCATGGTATTCTTCAGCATAGCATTTGAATTGATTGACTAGCGTCTCATTCATGCCCATAAACAGATAGTGTTGGCGCAAACACTTTCTACCAAACTCCGTAACGCCATTCTGATGCCGTGATTGTCGTCGTGACGTGAACCGACTTTTGTTGCTCATCCCATAATTCCGGGAAACCACCCCTCCTTGAACCAATTCTTGACGTAGATATCTCACTTCTGGTTCGCAAAAGCGGGATTCTGCTCCATGGTGGAAGAAATGTACCCCCGCAGCGCTGCCCATCTGTTGGCCGTTGCGGCTGGTTGCTGAGTCGCAGCCGGCTTTTGCGCTGGAGCTGGCTGTCTTGGCCGCTCGCTCATCTCGTCGTCGTCATCATCGTCATCGTCATCCTCCTTTATCGGCTTGCGCGCCGCCGGTGTTTGCCCCGTTGTTCCAGCCAGTCTGGCCATGCTGACGCCGAACCTCTCCATCTCGCCCTTGACGACCATCTCCTTCTTCTTGAGGGCGCCCTTCTTGCTCCTCAAGCTCTTGTGCCGGACGCGGCCCTCGAGCGCGGCCTCGCCGCCCTCGCCGGACTGCAGCTCGGGCAGGGCGTCGGCGAGGCCCTCGAGCGACGTCTTGAGCTTCTTGCCGGCGCGGCGCTGGCGCTTCGCCTTGGACACGCCCGAGGAGGCGGCGATGCGCGACACGAAGGACGAGTGCTTCATCAGGCGCTTGTCGCGCTTGGTCGACAGGAACGAGTCGGTGACGGCGGCGTCGGGGCGGAAGATCTTGGCGGGCAGCAGCGGGTGGATGGCGCCGGTGACGCGCGCGTGGCGGAGCTGCCGCGCCGAGGGCGGCTTGGGGGCGACGGGGGCCTAGGTTTGGAGCGTTAGCTTGCGACGGGGCTCGTTCTGGGGATTGGAGAGCTTACCATGGTGTTCAGAGTCCCTGTAGCTGGCTGTGGTGTTTGAAGATGGGGAGACTTTCCGGCGGTGATGATTGGGAAAGTTTTCGGTGAGGCGGGTTCACCGAGGCGGCATGGTGGGGCGCACCGATGTCCGCGGAGGGGCATTTTTAGCAGATGTGCTACCCTGCACTTTGTATTCTTACGTTCTAAGACTTATCACCGACGCGATGCAAGCTGCTTTGTCTTCACACGGATTGATTGCACCCTGGTAGCCGCTGGGGAACTAGAATGAATATGGACAAGATCGATCATCTCCGCCGGGAGATTGCCAAGCGCGAATCCGAACTCGCAGACCTGAGGTCGCAGCTCGCCGTCGCCGAGTCGGAACATCGGGCTCACGATGAAGCTTCAGATTGGCCCTGGCCGTTGGAGGATCACGAGTACCAGCGCTATGGACGCCACATGATTGTACCTGGCTTTGGCCTACAAGGTACCTCCCCTCCCCTACGTTCATTTGAGAATACGTCTTCTGACCATGTCGTGTAGCACAGCTGAGACTCAAGAACAGCAGGGTCCTGATCGTCGGCGCCGGAGGGCTCGGCTGCCCGGCCGCGGCGTACCTCGCGGGCGCGGGCGTGGGCGTGCTGGGCCTGGTCGATGCGGATGAGGTCGAGATGTCGAATCTGCATCGGCAGGTTGCGCACTCGACGGGCCGGGTGGGCATGAGCAAGGTGCTCAGCGCGATTACATATCTGCGAGAGTGCGTTCCTCCCTCATCCCTACTTTCATAACCTCATGACATCTCAACTTATGTGCTTATGCTGACGACTGCAGACTCAACCCGACCATCACGTACAAAGCCCACCCGGAGCATCTCTCCCCGCAAAACGCCAGGGCCATCGTCTCGCAGTACGACCTCGTGCTCGACTGCACCGACCACCCGACGTCGCGGTACCTCATCTCCGACGTGTGCGTCCTGCTCGGGCGCCCGCTCGTCTCGGCGTCGGCGTTCCAGACCAGCGGCCAGCTCATCGTGCTGAACAGCCCGCCCGGCAAGGGGCCATGCTACCGCTGCGTGTTCCCGAAGCCGCCACCGCCGGAGAGCGTGGTTGGCTGCGGCGAGGGCGGCATCCTAGGCCCGGTGGTGGGTGTCATGGGCGTGCTGCAGGCGCTCGAGGCGATCAAGCTGATTGCGAAGGGGGGTCTGGAGGCGTCACAGGAGGCGGAGGCGGGGGAGCCGCGGATGCTGATATTCAGCGCCATGGGTGACGGGCCCTCCTTCCGGTCTGTCCGCATGAGGGGCCAGCGAAAGGACTGCTTCGCCTGCTCGCCCGACGCCGGCCTGACGCTCGAGCACCTGGAGACGTCGCTCGACTACGTCCAGTTCTGCGGCGTCGCCGCGCCCATCGCCCTCCTGCAGCCAGAGGAACGCATCACGGCGGAGGAGTACCGCGAGAGATGCGCCGCGGGGGCGCACACGGTCCTCGACGTCCGCGAGAAGGAGCACTTCAGCCTGGGCAGCATACCGGGCGCCGTCAACGTGCCCATCAGCCGCTTCAACCGCGGCGGCGACATGCCCGAGCTGGCGGCCGCGGCGGGCGGCGACGGGCCCATATACGTCGTGTGCCGCGTGGGCAACGACTCGCAGGTGGTGGCGCGGAAGCTCACAGAGTTGGGGTTCGGTAAGGGGGGGAAGCGATGGGTGGGCGATATCAGCGGCGGGTTGCAGGCGTGGAGGGCGGCTGCGGATCCCACGATGCCCTTTTTATAAATAGGGCATTCAAGTTCTTCGGACAAGGGCTTCAGACAAGTGCTTCAGACAAGTGCTTTAGTCAAGTGCTTCAGACAAGTGCTTCAAGAAACAATGAAAAAGAGTCGTTTTGACAGTAGGAGTTTGGTCGTTGTACAAGCGTCCCCGCCATCCTTATATTGCTACAATGAGAGTATGAGCACGTCGCGCGCCCTAGATGCCTTGTTCATCCATCCGTTTTCGCCAATCCCCAACCAGCATTACACAAAGTTTGCCGTCTTCTTCTTGTTAAACGCCCGCTGATCCTTGAGCCACTGCCTGTAGCCTGAGACACTCTGGATCTTCTCGCCGTAAAAATCGGGCACTGTGCTGGGTCAGTAAAGTTCACGTGCATATAATAAATAATGGAAGCGGCTTACCTGGGTTACCGGCACTCGAGCCTCCAGGGTCGACCCGGTTCTTCTTGACGCGCGCAAAGAAGGTCTTTTCCTTCTCGATCATCTGCGCCTTGAAGCGGTGGTTGAGTAGGTAGAAGACCTGGTTGCCGATGCTGGGACCGACAAGCCAGCCCATACCCGCGCAGGCAAAAGTGATGAGGCCGAGGGTGACGAATGGGTCGAGGGGGACCTGCATGACCAGTGGCTCCGCGAGGCCCGTGGAGAGTACGATGGCGCCGGCCGCGCCGCCGAGGATGCCCGTCGTGATGGAGAAGACGAGCTGTACGCGGCGGCGGCGGAGGCGCAGCTTGAAGAAAGTGTTCCAGTCGAGCGCTGCGGGCTTGGACGCGTTGGATGTGGATGCTGAGGAGGATGCTGTCGAGGTGGCGCTGGAGAAGGGTCGGGCGGCCCTGGCAATCGTCACGGTCGTCATCGTCGCCGGTCGAGTCTTGGGCACCAGGCGACTCGCAGTCGCCAGGCTGTGGTTCGACCGGATCAACGGCTGCCTTCGCAGAGGCGCCTGTGCGAGGCACACGGGCCGCGCAGGCGAGAGCGAAGCTTTGGGACAGCACCTGGCGATGCTCTGGGCCCGGCTGGTGGCCGAGCCGGGCCAGCGCGCCGCCAGCGTCTTCAGCGACGTGGACATTATCGAGAGGAGAGTCAGAGGCGAGGCGGGATCAATTGCTCGCGGGAAGCGTGGATGCGTGAGGGCGTCGCGGGCTGGATGGTCGATGGTTGGAGGTCCAGAGCTTGGATGCTCGCGTGGTGGTTCTGGAGAAAAGGCTAGCGCTAGCGCTGGAGCGCGCGGGTGGTCGTGCACGGGTTCCGGGGCGCGCCAGGCACGAACAGGCACCTGGAGGAGCAGAGGGGCGCAAATGCGTTTCATGAATATGCCTTGTTTTTCAACGATTTGAGCATAATCTAAGATTTTCTTCGAGGATACATGGTCGTAAGTGCTTTTTTACTTTATTTTTTTCGAACCTCACTCTATTATTTATCCCTATCAAAGCTATACGTCGGGAGATATACAGGAGTACAATAGGAGGGCACCGTGCAGCTACAGCGTGTTCGCTGAGTCAGCCGGCTTCGCACCCGAAGTCGCTCTCGCGCTATTACCTTCTATCAGCACCTCGTTAAAGTAAAGCACCGCCCAGCCACGACACTTAAACAACTAACTACCTGTTAGAGCTTCCGCACATACTTCGCTGGCGCGGGGGACTACAGTTCTTCCGACATATTCTCTGAGGTTCTTGTTCTCCATGCCGTGGACTGTTTAACTCGAGGCGCGGTGCTGGCCCTCCCAAACACGCCTCGACGCGCCGCACCTCTCGCGCCTCGACGACCCAGAATGCGACAATGGAGCTACCACCTTTGTCCACTCGGCCGCTGCCCCAGCTGCGAGACCGCAATGGCAACAACCAAAGCCGAATCGCCATACCGCTGTCCTCAAAGCCGCGCGACTACGCACCAGGCAGTGGGCCCCCACTCCAGCGACTATGCCTGCTGCCGCCCGACGACTCGACCGCCTACATCGTCGAGCGCATTCTGCTGCCCTCTCCGGGGCTCGCTGCCGACCGCAGACCGCTGCCGAAGCGCATGACGTACATCGTCGGCTGGCGAGACCTCCCCGCGGCGAGGCTGCTGGTCCCCGCTATGAACGTTCTCGACTACGTCTCGCCCAAGGCCCTCGAGGACTGGGAGTGGAAAACGGAAATGGAGCTGGACGACGAGCGCCAGAAGCTGGCAGAAGACAGAGAGAAGATGAAACCAGTCAAGGCAGCCGGGAAGAAGGCAAGACCGCCCGCGCATACGGCGATTGAATCTGCTATTGTGGCGGATCCAGAGACGGCGGCCCAGACGCACCCGAAGATGGGCACCATGAACTTGTCCACGCCGCAGAAGCCGAGACTGGAAGACTTTGACGAGGGACTATGGGACGAGGATGAGGAAGACGAGGAGGTAGGAAGCCCGTCGCGCCAGCTCGCGCGCGAGACGACACAGCACATTCTAGATGGAACGGAGGTTGGGATCGAAGACGATCGCCTCAAGCAGGGCTCTTCGGACGAACGGAAATCTATTTTGGCGCCTCTACAGCAAATTGAAACCGGCTGGGCGTCAGACGTGGGCGGATTTGATGACCCAGTCGATTTGACTAGGGAAGTTGCGTTGCCCGCATCGAAGCCAGGCCCTTCTGCTCTGTTATTCAAGGCGGAATCTGCGGAACAATCATCCTCTGGAAAGTCCAGTCGATTTTCGAGTCTTCCACCTCTACGTCCTGCACTCCTAAATACGAAGGGATTGCCGGCTGACGCCAACGGGGGCTTTGTCTCATTGAATGCAAATGGCGCTAGCCGAGCGAGCCCAAGGACCACAGCACGAGCGCCAACATCTCACCGTCCATCGAGCGGTCAAAAGGGCTCGTCAGCGGCTAAGGAAGCAGTTGAGGCAACTCGTGCATACCCTGACACCGTGAAACGGGCACGAGCATCTGAGCGCCCATCGAGCGGCAAGCAGAGTAAGCAGCCAGCGCCGTCGAAGAAACCGCCGGCAAAGGGTGCGAAACAAAAAACGAAACCTATCTTCCATGACGATGACGGAGAACCGATATGGGAGGTGGAACGCATCGAGAGCATGGAGATGTACGACGTCGAAGGCCGCGGACTGGTGCGGTACTTTCAAGTCCGATGGAAAGGAGACTGGCCGCCTGATCAGAATCCGACATGGGAACCCGAGGAAAATATCCCGGATAACATGGTTTCGAACTTCTTTAAGCGAGGTAGTGAGAAGAAGAGGAAGCGACCGTCTCAGGCGTCAGCACCAGCATCGGCGCAAAAGGCGCCGAAGCTGAAGCAGCCACCATTGGAGAAACCGACGTTGAGCGCGGGGAAGCAATACAGTTCGGTGAGCGAGGCGTTTTCCGGCGAATTTGCGTATGACGATGCTCTGGGACCGGACAATGACGATGATACCCACGGGGATGATCACATCGAGGAACTTGGGCACGAGGACGGGGAGAATGAGGACTTCATCGATGATGAGGGCCAGACGTACCCTGCCCAGACGGCATGGACGGCCGCGAATAGACCTTCAGGCCGGCACTGATTTTACACGAGCGTTTATGACTGGAGACAAACGGGGCCACGGGAGTTAAGGAATGGATTCCACCGTGTTCATAGTAATCACGCGCATATAGATACCCAACCGCGAACGGATAGAATGGAGAGATTTTAAGTTAATTTTGATCTACCGATCCGCTTCGTTACTTCATTCGCCATTTTGTTCCAGTCCTAAGTGACTTTTGATCTATCGATCCGCTGCGTTACTTCCTTCGCCATTTTGCTCTAATCCTATCACTTACCGCCGCGGCGGTCAGAATAGAGCCTGTTCATACCGACAGCAGCACAACCTGTTGCTGCCCGTCGAGATACTCCCTAATCACGCCCGGCGGCGGCGACGTCTTCATGTCTTTGCACCCCCAGGGGCACCGCGCCTCGCACGGCGGCACGCGCCACTCCTCGACGCCCAGCTCAATCGACTTCTGTCGGCGGTGTCGGGCCAGCCTGCCGTAACGCTCCCAGGCGCGCAGGTTGTCAGAAGCAGACACTTCTGACGCGGAGGTGGAACCTGCTTGCGCTGCGGACTGACAGGTGGCATAGGATGCCGATGTTGACACGTCCTGAGAATCACCTTCGCGCAGTATAACGTCTGGCGAGTGCTGGAAATTGTAAGGGGGACGATTCCAGGCTTGATAGAGGTGGTCTTTGGGTATGTACTTGATGATGTTCGGATGGCTCGGGGTGTCTACCACCTGGTGTCGCGAGTTCTGGGTCGAATCGGACACGTGCTGCAGACGAGTCACTTCTCCCATGCCATAAAATCCAAATCCATCTTGCTCGATACTTCTCTTCACTCGGTCGGCCTGAAAAAGAGAGTTAAACTCGACGACCAAGTCACCTCGCTCGTCATTATACCAGACGTCGGTTACGTGATTGAGGCCAGCCTTGTTTAGGAAGAGCCACACATTGCCCATGGGAAAAGACTGCAACGCGAGTGCGCGTGTGGCACCGCTCTCAAGTAGATTGTAGTCCAGCGTCGTGTAAGAGAATGAATCGGTGGGGATCAACGTCACCTGAGCCTCGAAAACGGTGCCATCCTCGGCTCCGAAGTAGAGGCCGGTCCCCTCTGTACTCACGGAATGAACAAACTCAGCCGCTGACTCTGGATAAACGAATTCGACAATAGCAGCCAGCGATCCCTTGTTGCTGGAAGCTGCAAGATCGGGCACAATGCTGCCGGTGATGACGCCTCCGTATATGCCGCGCAGGAGCTGCGTGAGCACCGTCGAAGTTGGGAGGTTCCGAAAGAGGACCCGGCGGCTGCGAAGATGGGAGTTGGTCAAGCCTTGCGACGAAGGCATGTAGATCCTCGGCCAGGCCAGCGTCGCAACATCGGCGTGGTACGACAGCTGAAGCTCAGCCGGATTAGAACGGCTGGGGGTGGCTTCCGCCGGCGCGTCGACAAAGGGATCGCCATCTTCAGCCATGGCAATATCCCAATCACCACCTGGCCCCCATTGACGGTTAGGTAGCGAATTGAAAGGTGCAACGGCGGTCGCAAAGTCTGTCACGCCCCAAGGCTCCTCTACATCCGCCTCGGCGATATGAACCGGTGAGCGTGCGCTCTTTCCAATCTGGTCCACGGCATCGAAGGCGGCTTGAACGGAACACTGCCAAATTGAAATCGTTTCTGTAAGAGTGGCAGCAGTGCTTTCATCAGGCAGCTCCGGGGTCTCTGCCAAGACAGCCGCAATTCTGAACTATATGGAGATGGTCAGAGATGTCAATGGTCTTTATGGGAAGACCGGGAGCTCTGCCTACCGCGGCTGCTTTGAGATGGGCCAGATCTCTTTTCTGGCGGATAAGATGGCTTCTCATGAAGTCGACGTGGAGGAGCAGGCTCGACCTGGGATCCGCAGGCGTTACGGGCTCGAAGTTGGGCAAAGACGCATTTTCGAAGTGGGGAGCGTCCCATGGGTTCATGGGGCCGTTGGGATCAAGCGCGTTCGGATTGACGAGTGGTTCGTTGACTGAAGTGGCGATGTCTGGCATTTGCACGGGAGCCATTGCTCTGGTCCAGGGGCAGACAGAGGGAGGAGTCCAGCTATTCTGAGGGGTAAGGGGGTACCCTATGCCAGAGGTGATAAATAAGTGCTCCATGGTTGGAAGAATGAAACGTGTAAAAAGAATAGAGTCGCAATACAAATGGAGACGAGAGATGCTGTGGGAGTGAAGAACGAATAAAATTCATTGCCTGCAAGTTAAGAATGAAGTTTCAATGGAAGGAAAGAGAGGTTGAGTGTATGGGGCTTGCCAAAGGCAGGATACGATGTAGTGAGGTAAAGTGCAACTCGGTGTGTAAGCAAGGAGTTCGGTGGGTGCTTGAATGAGCCGTACCAGGAGCGACGTGGACACTCCGATATGGCCAAGCGACGCTGGCCTCCACGCTTCTGCCTTTTGGCTTTGCAGACAAGATTGCGTGTGGATATAAAATATGGCAACGACCGACGCGAGAGATCAATTTGCGTTGGCAGGAAGTGATTGCAGCAAGTTTTCGTTGAGGGACGGCAAGATTCAGGACCGTGCCTGCAGTCGAGGTTCCGAATTTGGTTTGAAGAATTGAATGGCTAGTCGCGTGATTGAAGATGGGGTATAAGGGTCTTCTAGCATTGGAGTCTGTGTAGATTTTTCCCCAAGTAAGTACTGGATCTAGCAGACCGGTTTCAATTGCAAGGTTTCTTGTTCAACACTGGTCTACTGGCGAGCTGGTTCACAACCGCGGACTGCAGACAGTTGAATAGTTCTACGAAGAGACTGAGGCCATATCTAACGGAGTCTGGACGAGGTATAAGAGGCACAGAGCTGGGCAGCAGATCAATGGTGTGTCAAGAGACATGTCAATGTACACAATTAAAATCTGGTTCTGGTTGCCTCGCAACCAATGGAAATGGACGCTCTCGCCGCACAAGGAAAAACAGCAAAGCACAAAGTACGAGTACACAGCTTCAAGGAGATTGGCTTGCTTATAAGTTGGTTCTCGAATTGCGCGCGTTCACCTCAAACCACGACTATCGCAACAGGCGTCAAAACTTGGCGTCTGGATGTCAGATGTAGTCGAGACGAGTTTTGTCATCATCTTTAGGCGAACTGCACAAGCCAAGAAGCTAAGAAATGCCCCCAGAATGTTATTTAACGGGGATCTGCTGTACCAGCTAGCAGTGAGATTGGCTGACAGGCTTTGCCCCGTTGGTACCGCGGACTGCGCCGCTCAGTCGGAGCCAGGGGCAAAGAAAGCGGCGACAAACCCTGCCTTCAAGAAATGAAGCGACGCCCTAACAACGGCACCCTGATGCCTTGATGAGAAGTGGTCCCCATCAGCGTCTGCTCGATGCGACGCCGATTCCCGAAGCAACGCCGCGGCCTCGCCCTTCCGGGTCAACCGGGGCGGATCGTGGCGGTGGGACGGCGCCGGCTGCCAGGCAAATCTCTGCCGCAGGCCCGTTTTCATCTCCACCCGTGGCGCCTGGAAGCCCATATTCGCCCAGCATTTGGAGCGCTCTTGCCGACCGTCTAGTCCCCGTTCGTGGTTTTCGTTACTCAACGGCCAATGACCCGGGCCAGGGCGCGCCGCAATGTCGAGCACAGGGCACCGCCGCTATTTTAGCAGCCGCATTTTGCCAGGCGCCGCGGAGATGTCGTGGAGAGGGGTCTCGTCATCGTTGGGGGCTGTTTCGACCCACGGAACGCAATAAAACGGCGCTGATCGGCCTCGTCATGGTTGAAAAGCGAACGCGATCTTTGCGACAGCCCTCGCCCTCGTCCGGTTGTCTGCCTCTCCCGCCCTCCGCCTGAGGTTCTTCTCGGTGCGCGGCCGCCACGATGAGGCACCGGATCTGGAATTTCAACGTCGACCGGTTCCTCAACCCGTTCGTCCCGCCGCCGCCATGGCGACATGTGCCGTACCCAGTCGCGCGCTGGTTCGGCTACCGCAAGGCGAAGCCGCAGGAGACGGGTAACTTGATGCCCGTGTTCTGGGCGTTCATCGGTGTCTTTTGCGCCATCCTGGTCATCGAGGCCGTGTCGAAGCGGGTGCCGTCGTTTGAGAGCCACGGCGCGCCCATCATTGTCGGCTCATTTGTACGTGTCCCTGGAGAGTATTGCCCCGAGGCTCGTTGAAGTCTGCAAGACGGCAGCTACTGACGCCGGGTATTCGTTGACAGGGTGCGGCCGCTGTGCTCGAGTTCTACGCCATCGAGTCTCCGCTTGCGCAGCCGCGCAACGCCATCCTCGGCCAGCTCATTTCCACCATCGTGGGCGTCGCCGTCGCCAAGCTCTTCCAGCTGAGCGACCGGTTCGACGACATCCAGTGGATCGGCGGCGCGCTGGCATGCGCGTCGGCCACGGCGCTCATGGCGCTCACCAAGACGGTGCATCCCCCGGCGGGCGCGACGGCGCTGCTGGCCGTGGTCAACGCCGACTTGGTGTCCATGGGCTGGTTTCTGATCCCCGTCATGATGCTGGGCTGCGCGCTGATGCTGGGCGTCGCGCTGCTCGTCAACAACGTCGAGCGCCAGTTCCCCATGTACTGGTGGACGCCCGAGAATCTGCGACAACAGAAGCCCCCGTTCCTGCGGCGCAAGTCGGACGAGGAAATGAAAGTCGGCAGCGACGACGAGACTGCGGGCGAGCAGGGACAGGAGGAGGAGGCCAGCGCTGACCGTGAGGGTCAACCCGGTCCGGACATCATGGACGACACGAGACCACCGGGACAAGATGGGATCCGCCCAGTCACCAAGAGAGTTGCGCGCGCGCACAGCCACGCCGGCGAAGTGGTCATCAAGCCGGGACAGGTCATAGTGCCAGAGCACATGTTTCTCACGCAAGAGGAACAGCAGATGCTGGAGGAGATGAGCTACAGGCTGTGATGACGCTCACCTAGACAACATTGAAGATTGAAGGTGTTGGTTGTCGTTGACTTTGATATACCCTAGAGCGAAAGGCGGCCTCCTAGACGAAGATAGCTGCCGGCAAGAAACGACGTCTGTCTGAAAATTGCTTCAGCGATTTGAAATAAACTGCGTCATGAAGTTTATCTCTTCGATCCCTACTCATCATAGATGTGATGCGGAAGCTGAGCTGCGAGGAAACTGGGTGAGATTCAGGCGTGGGAACACATGCAGCACGCGACGAAGGTTCGCTTTCCATGTCAAACTTCGCGCTGCCGCAGTGACTCACGAGGCAAAGCATCTTCTTTTGAGAACATGATCATAACCAACAACACAAGGAGCCTCGTTTCTGCGCCGACTTGCCATTTGCAGTTAACTCATTCGCCGATGGCACGACCCAGGCACCAGCGACTATTGAAGCTGAAGCGGAGGATGCCCCGCACCCAAGGTACCGTGTACGCCTGCGTCCAGTTTAGAAGCCCTGAAAAGCCCCCCGCACAGCGCGAAAGAGCGCTGAAGAGCGGGCGAGGCTTGTACTGGGGACTTTCGCCCGGCCTGAGTCACCTCCACCGTCCGAACGCTGCGCCGCTCAACATCATGATCCTTGCAGGGGCGGGGGAATCATGTCTATATAACTGGCTTCAGTTCCCTTCCTCTTGGTCTGGCTTTTCCAAACTAATCTGTCATTTTCGTCCGAGCTCGTCGCATCCTCTGGCTTGCTTCGGGCAATCCGTCTTGTACCACAAGCCTCCATCATGGCTTCGGCAGACGACAACCAGCAGGCGTGGTTCCTGCGATCCTCATACCCCGTCGACTTCCCTAGACACGATGCCCTGACCAAGCCTCGTGCTGAGTTCGACAGATTCATAGCCGACGAACTAAGACGTCGCCATGACACAGCCGTCCCCGCCTCGACGGCTGCCCCTGAGCAGGACACAGATGAGACCTTCACCCTCGTGAGCGAGTCCACGACGGCAGAGATCCGCAATGCTATGGATACTTTCGATGTCAAAGATACAAACAAGGAACCGTCCCGCTTCATGGAGGGCCTGTTGAGCCACGACCAGTCACATGATACGGATAATAAGATGCTGACCGAGAACGGGGATGTTGCGTACCGATCTACGACGAATTCACTGGTGGACCTCTTCTTCGAGCTCCAGGACGCCATCTCTGGTCCCCGCCTGCGGGAGCTCCTGGAGTCGGCTTGGAGTGTTGACCCCTTGGCGACTCTCAAAATCATCTTCAACGCTCGGTCGATACATCTCGGCAAGAGCTCACGGAAGACATTTTACCGCGCCGCGGGCTGGCTGGCTCAGAACCATCCGCACACATTGGTTGCAAATCTTGGATGGCTGAGCCGCCCGGTCATCGAGAAGAAGGTCCAGAAGAAGACCGAGGAGGACGACGACGTCGTACTTGTGGAGCCTGGAAACGCGGATGAGCGCACCAAGTTCGACACCAAGCATGGAGTTTCTCACGGCTACTGGAAGGACTTGCTCAACTTGCTGGCGCTGGCGGTAAACGACAATCTCGACGGCCTTGCTGACCCCAGCGAGGTGCTGAATGTTCACGACGAGACGATTTCCGGCACGATGAGGAAACGGAGGGCAGCGCGAAATGGCGGCGCACGACCGCCACGTAAAGCAAGATGCGCAGGAGGCACGAGACGCGGAAGAGGCACCAGACGTGGTGTTCCGTCCGGCACAGACGATAGCACAAAACCTGACGAGGCTGAGAAGGATGCTGCCCCAGGTCCACAGGAGCCTGGTGCTGATGCGGAAAGAGTCGAGAAAGAGGCTAAAGCGCGTCGCCATGATGCCGCTGTACGCGCATTCAACAAAGGCGTGCGTAAAGAGGCTCGAAAGCGTCGTCACGATGCCGCCGTACGCGCATTCAACGAAGATCCCGTTTACCGGGCTCTGCATTTGACTGTTGCCCGTCTCTTTGCTGAGCAGCTCGGGGCTGATCTGGTCGCCCTGCGCGGCAAACACCCAAAGGCGAAGAGATCTATCTCGCTGTGTGGCAAATGGGCTCCTTCGCACGACCACTTCCACGACCGACATACCTTCATTATCAGCTCTATCGCCGAGATTATGTACCCGCGCGAATCTCTCGATGATGTTCTCTCGGCGACGGACGATCGTGAGACGTTCTTGAAGCATGCCAGAGAGCGTTACCGGAAGGACGTGTCTGCGCTTCGCATGCATCTGGAGGTTGTTGAGCGCAACATCACCGCGGGAACCTTTGACGAGATCAAGTACGACCGTTTGCCGTCCTTTGCGATGCGCAACTACACAGGCTTGTTCATTGATAAGGACTCGAAAGGTTTCGAGAAGTACATCTCGCGCGTTGCCGAGGGAAAGGCCAAGATTTCTGGAGCTACGCTGCTGCCTTCTACCCTCGTTCAGCAAGCGAGGAAGTACATCAGCCCTGGGTTGAAAAAGAATGATAACATCGAGGGCAAGGTCTTGGATGCCCAGTGGAGAACTCTCGTCCAGCGCGTCAAGGATTCTGGAGCCCTCTCCTCGAGCATTGCCGTCTGCGACGTATCTGGCAGCATGAAGAGCCCGAGACTCTCGGACGGAACAGTCCCCATGGACTCTGCCATCGGCCTCTCTCTGCTTGTTGCAGAGGTCACGAAGCCCCCTTTTGGAGGCGCCTTCATCACTTTCAGCGCTCATCCACAGGTGCAAAGAATCGATCTTGACCAAGGTCTGCGAGCGAAGGTCAACGAGATGGAGAGGTCGGATTGGGGCATGAACACCGACTTTGTTGGGGTGTTTAGAAACCTTATCTTGCCAATGGCCTTGATGAAAAGGCTTAAGCCCGAGGAGATGGTCAAGCGAGTGTTTGTCTTTAGCGATATGCAGTTTGACGACGCTCAGAACCAAGGCAAGCAGGGGTGGGGCAAGAGCTCCTCGTACGAGCGCATGAAGGCCTCCTTCAAGAACGCAGGTTACGATGTGCCAGAGCTGGTTTTCTGGAACCTCGATGGCGGTTGTGACAGGTACGGAGAAGCACTGCCGCCGAAACCCGTTACGGCGACGGAGGAGGGCACGTCCCTCATGAGTGGGTATTCCCAGGGCTTGCTCAAGGTTTTCCTCGAAGGCGGAGGGTTCGAGGAGCCGGAGGAGGGGAGTGATGATGAGGTTGTGGTTACCAAGGGTGAGGACGACGAGGTAACGGCGACAGTGTCGAAGAAGAACGATCCGTTGGCGAAGGTGAAGAAGACGATTGGGCACAAGGCGTACGCGATGCTCAAGGTGGTGGACTGAGATGGAGGCGATACCAAGACGACTGTATTATTTCAAATATAAAAATGCTACGGCTGTCCTGTCTGCATGATGATCATGCTTCCATTGTTCAAGTCAAATATAAGAGTTCTTGCAGGTTTATCATCTAATGTGTTTAACTCTCGGCACTGCTTCAACGAATTGACGGTCCCGGAATTGCTCCTTGAGGCTACATAACTTATGCGACGGATAGAGACTAGCGAGTGCCCCTTCACTCAGTAATGCCTGGCCTTGTGTGAAGTTCGCAACGCAGACTTCTGCCTCGACGATCAGCTACGCTATGCAAAAAGTATCACAGTCCGGTCATAACGAAAGCTACATGTCGTCGCTTACTCATGAATTGGTGTGGATCCAGGCGCAACAAACACCTTGTTGAAAATCACCTAGATCTGTTGCTCATTAACCTCGGTTCAGTGAAGCTGCCCGGACGGGAACCTCTGGACTTGGCAGGTCACGGGTGCCGGATCACGATGACTGGCACGCAGCCTGTCTCAGCGCGGACTGTCATCAAATGCCGGCCGGATGACGTTCAAGGGACATAATGGTCCCTTGTACCGTGCCGGCTCCCGCGGCAGCTGCTCTCGTCAAGTGTTCGCGATCTCCAGCTTCAGGGGCTTCGGAGGTGAACTTTTTGGCGAGAGCGGGGTGGTGCAACAGCTTCGTATCTGATGATACGCTGCCCATGGCGGGGAAGTAGCGTGACGCATCGCCGCATGATTGTACGCCGGTGACGATGGCTGGGGCCGTTCTGAGTGGCCCGGTGAGAATGCGTGAAGAGAGGACCGCTTGGCGTGAGCCCAGAAGTTCCCCGTCTCTTGCAAGGGTGGCGGAGATTACCTCTAGAGACACCTTTGGCGGCATCTTTCGTGGGCCTCCTTCACGATGTCGGCCTGCTAGCTTACGCACCTGCCGGTCGCGGTAGTTCCTCCCGCCGCCGTGTGGCTCTCGCCGTTAGGTCACGCGAGACACAGCATTCCTCGACGGAGCGGGTAAAAGCTGGTCGAGCTAGGCCAAAGATCCTGCCTTTCGTGTCTCAACCTGACGAAAAGCCCCAGAGGGGCAGCAAGGAGCTTGAGTTTGAGACAGCAGCTCAAGCTCTCCCATTGTCTAGGATGCCCGTTGGGACCCGGGGGAGTTTCAGGAAGCTACGTTGTAGCTCGCCTTGCTGGGTGGGCGTGTCTGAGGCAGGGGGGCGGGGCCGGGGCCAGGCGAGGCTTGTGAAATGGCTGATGAAGCCGGAATGCCGCTCTTGCGTGGCGAACGATTTCATCGATCTCGTGATCTTGCGGAGCGGGCGTGCGGGTTGTGAGAGAGACACGTGTAAGTCGAGGTGAGATCTCGGTGAGGAGCGAGAAGCTCGGTGTGGACTTGCGGCAAAAGTTGGGACACTTGAAAGTCTCAGCCCGATTCTCGAGCTCCGGCAACGTCCGCCACATTACCGATCAGAATCACTTACCATGAGAAGGAGCCTCTTTGTTTCCCCCAAAAGTACCCTGAGAAACGACCTTTTCTTCGCTTCAAAAGTCTGGGCCGCGCATCGACGCCGCAGTTATCACAGCAGGTCGCTCATTAGCTTACCCAGAACGCGATGGATATGCTCCAATCACACGTTACAGCGGGGCCTTTTTTCGAGACAGTTTAGTCACCATGCTCGAGAAGAGCGCTTCGTTGAGTGACGTCCCGTGATGAACTTTGGCCTGCGTCTCGCGCCCGCCGTGATGGCGGCTGATTTTTGGCGTCTCTGGCGATAGATGAGAGAACGAGAAAGGGATATTCGAGAGCGCTGTAGCCGGCAAGTGGCACTGTTGACTCGAGCTTTGACAAGCTCTCACCCACAAGACAAAGAGATATCGTATTACTATTGAAGGCGTCGTATATGCATCCATAGAGTGCAGAGTGCAGAGTGGAGACTGCTCACTCGCTCGCCTATCTACCAGCTTGACAGAATATTAGCCAATACTGGCGGGAGTCCCTTGGTTCCAGCTCAGAACCCCCTTCCAAAGCGCATCTTCCAGATCAGGTACCCGCCGTATCCCAGCACACCGGTCATGCAGATCCTGCCCACGAGGTTCAAGAGGTTCTCGTTGGCGCGCGCCAGGGCTCGCTCGCCGGACTTTGCGGCGGTCTTGGCGAAAGAGGCGCGGTCGTTGACGTGAGGGAAGGGCGCCTCTACCATGCGTCCCGTCCGCTCGTCCTCGATCATGGGCACCGGCACCCCGAGGTGCTCGCACAACGGCGCCCACCCGTCCTTGACCGAGAACTCGATGCGGCGCTCTGCAGGAATGCGCTCGCGGAACTCGGCGTAACGCTCGTTGAACCAGGCAATGGCGCCGGCCCGATCCCCGGCGTGGTCGGCCGGCAGCACGAGCCTGGCCATGGTGCTGCCGAAGCGGGCCCAGTTGCGCGTCTGCGGGTCCAGAAGGAATGTGTAGAACCTAGAAAGCCTGGCGCCCAGCCCGGTGGGCGGCTTCATGGTCTTGTCGACGCTCTCGAGCACACTCTCGTACCAGGCGCCCGGGTCACGGTTGAGGATGACAACCTTGGCGTCCGGGTACAATGTAGCCAACTCGGCGCTGAAGACGGCGGCCGGCAGGTCGCAGCAGGCCTGCGAGTAGCCGAGCAGGTCGTCCCAGTCGGCTTTTGTGAACTCGCCCTTGCCCTCGTATTTGGCCTCGAAGGCACGGATCCATTGCTGAGGGTCATGGTCGACGTTCTCAATGACGTTGGCCATGTGATAGCAGTCGTGGAAGCCGAGCTGGCGGAGGGCGGTGCGCATGCTCAAGGTACCGGTGCGGTGGAGGCCGCACACGATGACGCGCATAGGTACCGCACGGGCGGGGAGGCCGGCGCCATGGACATTCTTGGGCATCGCGACGGTCCTGGCCGGGCGGCCTGCGTATCGGCGGGTGAGGTGAGGTGCGGAATGGAGGTATTCAGGCTGTGCCGCCGAGTGGTAAACGGCGTCAGGTGTACGCTGATGAAGTGTCACGATGTTGCGGAGTGAGTTGAGGAGAGGCGGGCTGGCTGACCATTAATATCACGACGCGCGGTAGTGTTGCTGGCGCCTCAAACGGCTACAACAGGTTTCGATGGTCGTAGTGCTTACTCCGCAGCTAATGAGCTTGGAGATTTGAGATAACTGCCGGGGATGCTGGCTCGGTCCATCGGCCGTCGGTGGCGCGACAGTCCGAGGTCCGGCACCGACGAGCTGCCCACCCGGACGTGCAGCGCTAGCGTCGACGGCTCCCGTGCCCCTGAGCCCGCTGACTGGCGGCTTCTGATGGGGGCGTCTGGGGTCTGCCGAGGGGCTGATGGAGCAGCGAGACGTCGCCTTGGCGGTGGGCAACTTCTCTTCTCCAGATTCGCTGGCAAGGCGAGGATCGGGTGCATACATCTACACGATGTTGCACTGACACAAAGCTCGACGCGGGCGTCGGACTCGGACGGGTGCCGCTCTCCGGTGCATCCGTGCCGCTGTGTTGGCAAAGCACGGGCGGAGCTGGCAGCCCGGCGCTTATGCTGTTACCGCCGCACAATGGTGTTTCACCATGATCATCTGTCATCGTGCCATCGGGAGAGGAGCCAGGTTGACGGACACACCGGACGGTTTGCTGCGGCGCTGGGAGCTGTGGGCATGGGTGTACAAGTATTGACCGGCTCGGCGAAATCGATGTGTAAGCCGTGCGCACTGACATGGTTCGGCGGCTTGGTGAACCGCTGGACCGATTGATTGCCTTGGTGCAGTTCCGATTCAATGATCAGCCTGGCCGTTGCGTTGATGACCAAGCGACCGAGTGTCCATCACGGTATCTTGAATCGCTCGGCGTGTCGGCACACGCTTATGCTTTCCTACTCGTACGAACCGCGACTGCAACTGGATTGTTGCATAGGTGCTTGGCCAATTGACCAAGGTACCTGATCAGAGCAACCGGAAGGCAGAGGTCGTCGACAGTAGTTGCTCGTTGTGCCGATGCCAGAACAACTTAGTTGCTGTTCGCACCAGGCTTGCTGAGCCCGACGCCGTCATCGACGCCGTCATAGAGGGCTGAGGCTGGCAAGGAATTGAAAACCCTCGCAGCCCTTTCACACACGACCCTTGGCGATGGTTGTCAAGGCGAGGGATAACATCTTCTGCAACAACTTGGGTCGTGCGTTCCTGGCGCTAACGGCCGCGCCGACGACTTGATTGCGCAGATGAAGCTTGCGTCTGCTGGGCGGTGCCGGTTTTGAATGGCTACTAAACGACAATTTGGTGCATGTTTGTGTCCGTTTCACTTGGCGGTGCACGGCTGCGGCAGTTTGTTACGGTACGGCGGTGCCGCTTGCATGTGAAGAGACCACGAAAACGGTACTGATGACTGCGTTTGGCGACGACGGCGATGACGATGACGGTAAGCGGAATCAGATGTGGTGGCGGACATACAGCTCGGGATGCCTGATCCGTCCAAGCTTGGATTGCGTGGGTGGCGGCGGCGAGAAAAAATCTCCAAGATGGGTTGACAGGCTGCCCAGGTGCTCAAGACCCTGGCCCTGACTCACGTGCCGGCGGGTGGCGGCCAGCCAAGCTTCCGTAGCGCTTCCAGACGTCGCTGCAGGCTGCTCCAGGCCCTGATGCCCCCTGGAGGGCCCCCTGTCCGCCCCTCCCGGGGCTCGCCTGCCTGCCCATGGCCCCGTGGGTAGATGAGATGGGCGGCGGCGAGCCTGCATCTAGCTGCACATCGTACCCATCCTGACCCAGAAACGGGCTGTGATGCCCGGCGGGGGCTCCCCGGATGCCTCTGTAGGGCTTAATTCAACGGGGCCCTGGCAGGGGGTTCGCCATCGAGCCGAACGGTTGGTGCCCAGTAGCAGGGCAGGAGCATGCATGCACGCAATCATCAACCAACAGAAGTGCCAGGGTCAGGCCCAAACTTCACTCCTGCACCTCCTCGGTTGCTCCTCAACGATACCCACAAAGTCGACGACGCCGCTCGGGCATCCAACGGGCCGAAGAGCCGGCCGGCCTTGTCGATTGCTACACGTACGGAGCACTGAGCACCTGCAGTCAAGACGTGCTCGTATCAGCCTGGAAGCTTTGTGCTTCGTATTCGTCAGAAAGGATGGCACCATCTCTCCCTTGCCCTGCCCCAACCCCCATCCGGCATGGGCATGATAGGGAATGGATTCATCACGGCGAGATGGACGCTACCGCACGCAGCCTCTCCCGCTGTTGCGGCCCACCCACCGCTAGGGGGCCGGCGGCCGGGAAAAAGTCTAATCGCTGCCGCGTCACGCCGCGACTCGACAGCCATCATGCGCAGTCGTCACGAGCAAGAGGACGCCGCTCAGATTCTTGGTGAGATCTCCTCAAATACTGTGGACCGGGGGAAAGGGGAAGACACAGTCGCCTGAATTGCTATCTACGCGAGCATGTGGAAGGGGCTCGCGGCCGAGCTCGGCAGCCAGAGGGCAGAGATAAAAAAAGAAAAAGAGGCTAACTGAAGGGCTCCATCAGATGCGAACGCCCGCGATATCGCTGCCCGTGCCCACAGAAATTCAATCGTAGCGGCTTCCACGGGCTTTAGAGCTCAACGAAACCCACCGTATCTCGGCCACTCTGGGAGCCGCACCACGGCATGCGCCCGTGGTGGTGGCAGCCTCTACACCCACGGCGCCTAGGGGTCATATCTGTGCTCCACCGGGTCCAGTTATTCTGACATTTGCGATACGCTTGCGAATCGAGCCACCACGTCTCCGTACCCTCTTTTCCCTGGAGTTTGCTGGCCGGATGCGCCAAACTCTGGGATACCTCGGTCGTCTCGAAGCGACCGGCCGCAGCGGAAGTCCTTCCCTCGCCTGAAAATAATAAGAGGAGAAATGTGGAATTCGCCATATCTCCCCGGCCCTTCCCCTCTCCCTCCCTTCCCTTCTTTCCTCCTCTCCCAAACAATCCGGTTTGCAAAGCTCTGTGAGCACTACACCTCTGAGACTCTGTCTCAGGGTGAACCCCGACCCAAGATTCTTCACCCCAAGCCATGGCCGGAGAGCCAACCAACGACAGCGGCCAGGCCAGCGACGTGCCTACGCCAAACCAGAGGCCCAAGAAGAGGGTCGTCTGGCACTCGAGCAGCGCGAGTGGCGGCGGCGCTGGCATCGGAAGCGCGGCAAGTGGTGATGCCCTGCTCGACTTCAGCTCTGCGGCCCGCTCTCCGCTGCCCTCTGCCTCGCCGAGGCTCTCGCCGGGCCTCACGCCTCCTGGCGCCCCTGATGCCCGAGAACTGAGGAAAGCCTTGACCAAGGTGCTGTCGGACGAAAATGAGCTGCAACAGTTGCAGGAGGAGCTGCATCAGAGGCCGATCCCCATCATAGCCGAGCCTCCCGCCGCTGGGGGCAGCCCAAAGACGCCCAGGCCGGCCCTGAGACGTAACACGAGCTACGATGCCCCGGAGGAACGTGAGAGGGCGGACTGGGCGGAGCAGCGGACACCGGAACGGCAACTTCGCTCCATGACTGACGCACGCCAGCGTGCGAATCGATTGGCTGCGTCTGTGGGGAGCCACTCTGCTCCAGGATCGAGGCGGAATTCGGACGAGCTCGATGCTTCATTCCAAAGCCTGATGGACGACTCAGACGATCCTGCCATGGGGCCACCGGATGACGCCGTCATAGCGAAAGGCGACGATCTGGACCAGGACCGTGTCAGGCTTCGCAAGCCCTATGGCCGCGAACGAGGTCGAGCGCTACATCGCCATGCCACGGCGGAGAAGCTCGCCCAGTCTCACAATTCTCGCGATAGAAGCAGAGACTTATTCCATCGTGGGCACTACTCGTCCGGCACAAATACCCCGGTGCAGCAGCGAGCATATGCACACGACTACGTCCCCCGCCCGTCAAAGTATCGCGGCGGCGTCCTATCCTCGCTGCTCAGGCTCTACAACGATGATAGAGGAACCGGCAGCAACAGCAGCAGCGGGTATAACACGCCTCTCTCACCTTCAACTCCTGTCATGTCGCCTCGCCCCTCACCTCCGGCTTCACGATCTACTTCTTCATTCGGAAGCGCCAGAACACGTATTGGTAGCGGTTTGTTTAGCAATCACCGGGCGCGTCACTCGACAACTTCCCTGACTGAGCTCATCAAGTCATCCTCCATGTTAGCCGCCCCAGGGGCCAGCGAGATCCACGAGCAGTGGGCGGAGAAGCTCAAGCGCGAAAAGCCCCCGAAACCCAAGAAGGAGAAGATCAAAATCACGGTGCACATCGCGGGCATCATCTCCCGACACCGCTACCTGATCAAGCTATGCCGCGCCCTCATGATGTACGGTGCCCCGACGCACCGCCTCGAGGAGTACATGGCCATGTCTTCCCGCGTCCTCGAGATCGAGGGTCAGTACCTCTACATGCCTTCGTGCATGATCATCAGCTTCGACGATAGCCGGACGCACACGACCGAGGTCAAGGTCGTCCGCGAGCCCCAGGGCATCGACCTCGGCAAGCTGCGAGACGTCCACAACATCTACAAAGACGTCGTTCACGACAAGCTCGGCGTAGAGGAGGCGACGCGACGGCTTGATGAGGTGATGCGGCGGAATGAAAAGTTCCGCACCTGGATCCGGGTGCCCATGTACGGCATTGCCTCTGCGTGTGTTGCGCCGTTTGCGTTTGAGGGTCGCTTCATCGACTTGCCCGTCGCCTTTCTCCTGGGATGCATAGTCGGCCTGCTGCAGTTGGTGTTCGCCCCGAACAACGAGCTCTACGCACACGTGTTTGAGGTGTCGGCTGCCGTCATCACCTCATTCCTCGCGCGTGCATTTGGCTCGCTTCAGAACGGCAATCTCTTTTGCTTCAGCGCCCTCGCGCAGAGCAGTATAGCGCTCATCCTGCCGGGGTACATGGTGCTGTGCAGCTCACTGGAGCTACAAAGTCATAATATCGTTGCGGGTAGCGTACGCATGGTCCATGCCATGATATACACGTTGTTTCTGGGATATGGCATCACGATCGGTGCTTCCCTGTATGGGATGATGGATACGCACGCCTCTAGCCAGACTCATTGCGACAAACCCCTCGATCGCGCCTGGTACTTTCTATTTGTTCCTGGATTCACACTCTGCCTTTGCATAATCAACCAGGCCAAGTGGAAGCAGACGCCAGTCATGACCATCATGGCACTGGCGGGTTTCTGCGTCAACAGCTACACCAGCAGCTACTTTGAGGGAAACAACCAAATCTCCAACATGCTAGGCGCCCTAACCATAGGTATCCTGGCGAATCTGTACTCGCGGCTGGGCAGACATGCCGAGAACTTCTGGCTGGACGTCATGGAGTGGTGGGAGTTCAAGATGCGGCCCAGGTTCACCAGGAGGAAGCGACCTACATCCGACACGTGGACTCTCCCGTCCATGTCTGATCCCGAGTCCCGGCCAGGGTCACCCGAGAGGCCCCAGCGACAGCCTCGCAAGGTGGGATACAGTCTTGCCGCCGCCGCCATGCTTCCGGCCATCTTCGTACAAGTTCCGTCTGGCCTTGCGGCGGGAGGATCTCTCTTGGCCGGCATCAACTCTGCAAATGCCCTCACCGGTAACAGGACGACAAACTCGACGACGGTGCAGGACAGCGTCAAGACGATGGGCAACTTGGATGGCACGGCATTCAACGTCTTGTTCAGCGTCATCCAGGTGGCCATCGGAATCAGCGTGGGTTTGTTCCTGAGCGCCCTGATAGTGTATCCGCTGGGCAAACGGAGGAGCGGGCTATTCAGCTTTTAAGCCCCTCGACGAGAAGAAGCTGCCGGGCTGCCGAGGGATGCGGATGCGCCCGTTGGATCCAATCATTCAGGCGCGCGCAGCCTGCACGAACATGATCAACGCAGCTGAGCTGCTCACAATATACGTTAATATCTTGTCACTACTGTTTATTTTGCCAGCTGCCGGGAGACGTTGCAGTCGAAGTCGGAAACATTTTGCTGCAGTGGAATTTCTTAGGCGGTGGGGTGCATTGGGTCTTTTGGGCAGCGTGGATGCATTGTTCATTATATGAGGATTTCAAGACACGGTGTTTGGGTGTTGAGCTGGGTTATTTGGAACGGAAGCAATATCGCACTTATTTGCACTTAGAAACGGGCGTTGTACAAACTCGGTTGATGGGATCCCAGTACTTAGCTGAGTATAGTAGCGAAGCGATTTGTCATTGAAGATGTATCTGCTTATACCTGCCACTATCGAAGACCGCTATGTGAAGTGATGTTATTATGAAATGGAATCAATGGCACCTAATCGAAAGTGCGTGAATCTGCTGCGCTCCAATGGAATTGTGAGTGTTCATCCCCATCGTCTGGGGAGCCGGGAAGGCAGCGGATGGGGTATTCAAGCCCTCGCCCTGCAGATGAGTCCGATGGGGATGTGCCCGGGCCTGTGGTCAAGATGTCTGGACTCGGACAGCATGTGAAATGGCACGCTGTTGCCTTGCAAAGCGCAACGGCGGTATAACAAGGGCGCGTGGAGATCAGAGCCAGGGCTGGGATCGCCGGGAGGGCGCCACACCCGCTCGGCAGTTGAGGATTCATGGGAGCTGAGCCGCATGGCGAGGAGTCATTTGCTAGTGGGGAATGCAGAGCCGTAACGGGCACGGACATGCACGAGTACGATGCAAGGAAATTATGCGCCAGAAGGGTGCGTGGCTCGGTGGTACGAGACTCATACGGTTGACTCCTTGTGCTGCGCCCAGCTGGATTGCGTAACGTTCGTCCCCGGAGCCTCGTTGCCTGTCAAGAGAGGGTGAGCTGCCGCGACAAGAGCCGCAAAGAAAGACGTGACCCTGACGGAGTGAGTCAATCGCTGCATGACTGGGGAATATGCGTCGCAGTTTGTACCTTGTACAGCGTCTCTTCATGCGCAATGTTGGTGAAGCCGTTGTATATGTACTCCGTACTGCCTGCAATATCACCGGCACAGCCTTGCTTACTGCGCACCCACTAACCTTAAGTTTACGGAACTCCCGAACCAATAATTATCGCATGGCCCTTTTGCCTTTCTTCCCAGACGTCGCGTAGAAACTGCCTCCTCCCTTTCCTGCAGCATATTGGTTTGGCGCAGCGCGTTTTTGTTTTTCTTTCTTTTCTTTCTGCCCCTCGATTTGCCTTTGCGCCTAGGTAGTTGCTAGCCGCATCTCAGCTGCAGCGCAGTCGCCCTCCGAACGACAACAATCTTGGACTTCCATCCTCGAAGCTGGACGCAATCACGCTCCCTACCGCGCTTCACACGCCTCGCTTCGCCATGGACGTCGGCCCGCGTGGCCCGTCGGAACGGGTGGTGCACATTCTGCACGTCGCCTGCCCCATTGCTATTGTTGTGTGCTTCGCCGCGTTTCCGGTTCTGCGGTTCTTGACGCAGGCCAAGAGCGAGCGCGCGAGCTACACCGTGAACGCGATCCGACGCAAATGGCTGCTTTGTCTGTCGCCGGCTGTGTCCTCGACATTTGTAAGTGCATGAATTCACGCTTAACATCGAGCCGAGGGGGCGGCTGACAATTGATGGAAAACGTGGTAGATTGCTGAGGCGATTTTATACCCGTTACATCGCCAGTTTCGGCAGCAAGATTCGTATGGTCAAAACACGACTGTGAGTATCGGTACCTTCCATTATGCCGCATGTTTTTCTGATGGGTTTCTAGATCTATGCGCTGTCGTCGGTTCTTTTATGGGCGGCTGTGAGCATCTTGCTATTCGAGAGTAAGGAGCCTTTTTGGCCTGCCTACGTTGCCGCATGGAGTGGCGGCGCTGTCGTCGACATTGTCCTGCTGGGCCTGTTCTTCAAGAGCATGTCCATCGAAAGCCGTTGGGACGTTGCACGCCTCTCCGTTCACGTCGTGCGCATTGTTTTGTTCATCACTGCAGTGGTCTTTACCTTGTGCTCCATCCAACGGGAGGGCAAGACCGGGGGCGGCACCGACGAAGAGACCCGCAGCCTCCTTGGGAGTACGCATTCTCGGACACGAAGCGACCATGACTCGTCGTCGTCAACGGCGTATGGCTCTATTCCGGATGACTCCGAAGACGAGGGTAGCGTTGCAAGTGACGATGAGAGCGGTGATGATGAAGATGAGAGGGAGATCAAAGAGGCACAGAAGAAGCGGCTCGAGGAGCAGGGAGGCTGGCTGGGCTATTTGCGAAGCTTCTTCATCTTCCTGCCCTACATCCTGCCGTACAAGGACCGCCCAACGCAGCTGTGGCTATTGATTATGGCGATTTGCATTGCCATCGATCGAGTGCTGATCCTCATGATCCCGCGTCAGCTCGGCATCCTGACCGAGTCTCTGGGTAACATGGCTGGCACCGGCTTCGTGCCCTGGAAAGAACTTGCGATATGGACAGTGCTGCAGTTTCCCATTCAGGCCTGTACCGACATGTTCCAGTCCATGGCTTCGAGCCGCGTCTCGCAGTACGCCTATCGCAGGCTCACCGAGGCGGCGTTTGGGCATGTCATGACGCTGTCCATGGACTACCACACGACCAAAAGCTCCGGCCGTGTGGCCAAGGCAATCGAGCAAGGAAGCAACCTGAGCTCCGTCCTGGACAGCATCTTCCGCATCGGGCCTATGATCATCGATTTTGTCGTGGCCATCATCTACTTGACGTCGTACTTCGACTCTACTATGGGCTTTATCGTCATCGCAACGGCCATGACGCACGCGTACGTGGCCTTCAAGGGCAACGGGCTGACCATGTCCTACGAGCGTGAGCTCACTGAGACGGACCGCGCGGAGAACGAGGTGCTCTACGACTCCATTACCAACTGGCACACAGTGGCGCTGCACAACCGCCGCCGTTTTGAACAGGAGCGATACTCGCGGTCCGTCTGGAACGCCATCATGGCCCGACGCAAATACTTCGACGGGAGCGGCTATATAGTTGCGGCGGAGAACTTTGTCATGGAGGCTGGGCTCGTGGCTGCGTGTGCGGTCGTGGCCATGAGGGTCGCGGCGGGGACGGCTAAGCTGAGCAGCTTTGTCTTCCTGATTTCCTACTGGGACGCCATCCGCGCGCCCATGGATTCCCTGTCGTGGACGTTTCACGAGACGGCGTCGCATCTCATCGATGCCGAGTGGCTGTACCAGCTGCTGCAGACGAAGCCCTCTGTTGACGACAAGAAAGGAGCGCGGGACATACGGCTGAAAGGCGGACGGGTCGAGTTCAAGAACGTGGCGTTTGCGTACAGTCCTGACCAACCCATTATCCAGGACATGTCGTTCACGGCTGAGCCGGGACAGTCCATCGCCTTGGTCGGCGAGACGGGCGGCGGCAAGTCGACGACGTTGAAGCTACTGTATCGCTTCTACGACGTCACCGCCGGAAGCATCACCATCGACGACCAGGACATCCGCGACGTGACGCTCGACAGCCTGCGCGACAGCCTCGGCGCCGTGCCGCAAGACCCTTCCGTGTTCGACCAGACCATCATGGAGAACATCATCTACGCGCGGCCCAGCGCCACCGAGGCCGAAGTCGTCGAGGCGTGCAAGGCCGCGCGCATCCACCAGCAGATCATGAAGTTCCCCGACGGCTACAACACGCGGCTCGGCGAGCGCGGCGTGCGCCTCTCAGGCGGGGAGCTGCAGCGCCTGGCCATTGCACGGGTGATGCTGCGGAGACCGAGTATCGTGGTGCTGGACGAGGCGACGAGCGCCGTCGACTCGGACACGGAGGCGCTGGTGCAGCAGGCCATCCGCGCGCTGAGCAGCGGCCGGACCGTGTTTACGGTGGCACATAGGCTGAGCACGGTGGTCGCGGCGGATATGATCCTGGTGGTGGACGGGGGCAGGGTGGTGGAGAGGGGGACGCACGGAGAGCTGTTGGCGTTGGGAGGAAAGTATTCACGGCTGTGGGCAATGCAGACAGTGGTGAGTGGATAAAAGGATGTGTACTGAGGATTTTTGTATTTAGACGTCTTGGACCACTCCAAGCACACGCAAGTATAGACTTGAGAGATAAAATATGGGAAATCGGATGCTATTTGTACACCAGCGTATTTTCGCACTTGAATCAGTGGAATCCGAGGCACCGTTTCTGGGTTTGGCTCGGCTGCGCAACGCAAGGGAATTGCCGACATGAACAAGCTGAGGACAGTGCGAAACGAGCGACAAATTAAGTTCACAATGGCTAGATAGCGACAGCCCTAAGGACCCGGTGAGCGGATCGAGGCTTGTTCTCAAGAAACTTCGGGCTATGCATATTGCGTAAGGAGAGGCATGCGTAATGGGTCGTGGCGTACAAGTGACATCTTCACGATAGGTTCACTGAAGAAGGCCTCTGATCCACGGTCCATGCTGTGGCGGCATGAAACTACAATTTGGTAAAATATTGATAGATAAGGTTGGGTCCAGGGGCCTGACTAGAGGAAAGACAATGTCCAGTAGTACGGCGCGGCGAAGCCGCGCAATACAATTACGCGTATGTGCGTATATATATCCGAGATGCCATGGCGCAGTGGTAACCTACCTAACCATTGGTGGGAAACGTTGAATTGAGTGTTCAGCTTGTTAGGCTAAGGCTCAAAGCAGCGGTTTTGATAAGATGGTTTAATAATGTCATGCAAAGTCAAGACTAAGTATGCTTCTTTTTGCGGACCAACGAGCATCACTTAGGTGTCATCATGATCCAGCGGCCGCCGGTGACTGTGAGCTGGACCTCGGGTAATTTGATAGCCACTGTACGGGCGGGCTTTGGTGATTTAAGCGTAATATTGCCCGTGGGAAGAGTTCAAGTCTGAGAAGTGCCGGAAAATTGGCCTTTCAACACCATCCTACGCTGTTCGAAAACTGGTATCTCAACATGCGACGCCCACCGACGACCGGAGCCGAGAACTTAGACCGGCAGGCTAGACTAAAAATACGTTATTTTTGATGTCACACGACGGGAAGCATGCATGATGACCCCTAAGCGGTCTTGCGTTAGGCTTTGAAGGTGCAAGGCGGGATACATGCTTCGTCTCCACGTACGATACTCTGCAAGACCCAGGCGAGTTAATGGACACATAACTGGGAGTAGCGTAGACCAGGCGAGGCAGCCACGCCTACGTGTGCATATAAGTCTCCGTTCCAGCAGCAGCGGAGTACCCAGAAATCCCCCAAGCAGCAATCCTTTAGTTCTCCTACCAAGGCATTTTCTAGCGATTTGGGTCACTACTTGACGAAACTCGTTCACGCATTCCATTCGCAGTCATGATTCACTTCACAGTTTCCGCCTTTCTCGTGCTTGCAGCTACCTGCATCCAGGGGCTGCAGGCCACTTCTGTTTCCCAAGATTCCCTCCAGGGGCTTAAGGCCACGGGTGCTCCAGGGGATCTGGACTTCATCAAGAGGTCTGAGGAAGCGGCTGTCTCCGGGGATCTGGACTTCATCAAGAGGTCTGAGGAAGCGGCTGTCTCCCTAAATTCTTTCCAGGAGCCCGATTCTTTCCAGGGGCCCGAGCGCAGATGGGTTCACGATCCCGCGCCATGCTGCATGGCCAAGCTTCTTCCGTTTTATCCCAAGCCCAGTAAGCATGAGCCAGCTGCCACGAGGGCTTTTGCTAACATGCGTCTCCAGCAATCGGTCTTGATGGCAATTGGGCCATTGGATGGGAGAATAGGTGTAACTACACTACGTGTGCGGACATTACCGAAATGAAGAACATAAAGATACCCCTATCCAAGGAGCACGCCGAGGTACTCCTCAAGAGGAGGTGCCATGTGAGTCCCCCCGAGCCCCATGCGCTCAACCGCAGCCGAGGCGAACGCTGAATTGATATTAACACGGCACAAAGGAGTCCCAAGTTATCTGTCAAGGAATTCTCAAGGATTGCAACCTCACTCCCGGCCAGTTCGCAGCCGTGAAATACACGACGTACCTCTATGGGGTTGACAAAATGGAACCCATGTTTGTTCGCCTCTGCAGAGAGCCGATGAAGGAGGTGATCATCACGGAAGAGCTCCTCAAGCTGACGCACCGGAAATGCAAGTATGTGCCGCAGCTGGCACAGTTCGTCCGGTATATCTTGAGGATTACTTTCGAGACGGATTGTCCTATTTGAGAGACGACATTTGCGTCACGTCAGTGGAGGGGACAGTCGCTCTAAGGGGACGGCGATGAGACAATTGGGCTGGTGCTGTTAGAATGCATGGAGGGCAGGAAAGTGGTGGCATCATTCATGTCTGTAATTGGAGACAAGAGTTCAGGGAACTAATTGCAGAGGATTCAGCTGTTTCAACGATCCTCGCCGCAACGATGTGAGAGCTCTGGCTAATACTGCGACTAAGAAATCATTTTTCTGCAGATGCGATCAGCGATCATTTAGATAGGATCTCGTCCAATTTCTAGAAATCACGGTTATACGGGTCATTCGTGCATTCTAAATGTAGCTACATGTAGAGCCAACTTGTACCATGGCTGCAAGTTCACTGCTATCCCGGTCGGCATTCAATCTAACACAGTATATAACTGCACCGACGAGGGTACAGACATCATAGCTCTGAAGGCGCAGCATTCGTCTCTCCGTCGAGCTCAATGTTAAAGTTGCGGATGAGGTTGTAGTAGAATCGGACACGCTCCATGTGGCCCTCCATGAGGATGCGCTCGTCGATTGTGTGGATGCCCTCAGCCTCACCGATGCGTATGGGGTTCCACCTATATACGTTTGGAGTCAGATCTGAAAGCTATTAGCACAAAGTTTCCGCCAATGCCCGCATTTCACGGTTCCTTACCGAGGTAATGACGAGTGTCCGTGTTGCCTGTCATGACCTGGCCTGCCGGAATCACGGTGCCATGTTTGAAGGCAAACGTGTTTCTGATGGAGCCGGCAAAGGTATCCCAAATGGGTCCCTCCGTGGGTGAGATGGGTGTTGCGTCGCTAGCATCGCGCTTCTTAATGATCAGCGTGCCCTTGTAGTCGATGCCGGAACGATCTTTGGCCGAGTCAACGGCTCTCCCCGCGGCAAACTTCTGATAAGTTTCGTCATCCCCAAATGCCTGGACCTTAATGCCGTACTGAGACATGACGTGCTCTGCGAGTTTGACCACCTTGTTCTGAACCTGGAGGATGCTGTCCTGCGGCGCGACGCGGTAGTTGACGCCAAGAGTGATGACCTCGGGCATGGCGTTGATCTTCTGGCCTCCTCGGATGAAGTCGACGGCCTGGGAAGTCTGGATCAGATAGCGAGTCTCGTGGGTAATATTAGAAACGTATTCCGCAAGACCTTCCAAATCCCCGTCGTTGACCAGGTCCGTGAGCTCCGGCAGGGCATCGGGCGAGTAGCGAGCCTGACACTGGAGATGCCTGTGGATGGGACCGTCTTCAATGATCTGGGGCGTATACGGGTTGGATTCCAGCTCAACGATGAGCTGCGACATGATGCCGATGCCCGTGTGCGGAGGGGGAACTGAGCTGTGCCCGCCAACTACCTCCAGATCAAACCACACATCGAGGTAGCCCTTTTCGTACACGGCGGGCAGAGCGTACAGTACATCATCAACTTCCTGTATGCCCAGCCCCCCTTCATCTACGATGATGGCGAGGCCGTCCTTACCGTACCTATCAAGCAGATGCTTGGAGATGGACTCTGCCCCGAGAAGACCAGAGCATTCCTCGTCGAAGCCAAAAGCAAGAATGATGGTGCGCGCCGGTGTCCATTCCGGGTTCGAGAGAAGCTCCTCCATGGCTGACATGATTCCTGTCAGGCCGTCCTTGTCGTCCATGGCGCCGCGACCCCATAGCCACTTGCCATCAAAGTGGGCATCGAATGGGGGATAGGTCCAGGTGTCTTCGTCAGCCACGGGGACGACGTCTTGGTGAGCGGTGAGTAATATTGGTTTCAGATCGGGGTCGTAACCCTCCACAGTGTACACCAGGCCAAAGGTGTTGATCTTCTCTAGTTCGGCCCGATCATGACTGTGCTAATCAGTGCCAGCTCTTGGTTCTGAGGCCCGAAGAGCCACTCACATAATTGGGTACGTGTCTCTCAGAACGTCGTGGACATCGTAAAAAGGCAGCCAGCGGTCGTCCTCGTCAAAGTCGCCCAAGTCATCGTAGCAGATGGAGGGGACTCTGACGAGCCGCTGGTGGCGTTCAACCTGCCGTTTCAGTGCTTTCTTGGACGAGAAAACGTCTTCGGCTGACGGCAAGCCATCTTCAGAGGGGTCAAGCACAGGTGGAAGGTCACAATTGAAGTGTGATTTGTGCAAAGTAGAGATCTGTCGCTGGGCGGAGCCGGCATTCGAAGTCGGCACGAACGCCGCAAGGCCGCCCGCGGCAGCTCCGACGAGCAATGACAGCTTCATGAGGGCCATATGGAGGTCAATTCACCTGGAGCTTCCAGCGCTAGACGAGGAATCGAGTATCGAGAGTTATTCTCTTCCGGCTGCAGTCCGAACCTGTAATGAGGTCAGGTTCAAGTCGCACGGGCACAGTCGAGGCTTAGCCGGGAGCCGGTGCGGAGGGGAGCGATCGGCGGACCGGTTACCGGAGCCGTCCCCCTACCCGGGCCCCTGCCACTGCATATCTCAAAACGGCAGGAGAACAGCTCAGCGACGGGCTTAGGACTGTACGACGTACTGTGCCATGCGTACACAGTGTTGGTCCTGGTGAGTATACGCTCCTACGGAGCTCCTTGACTGGCATTTGGCCGCTGCACTGAGAAGCGTCGCATATTGATCAGATGCGTCGGCACAACACATCCAAATCGAGAATATTTTCGGGACAATCGGCATGCATGTCTCCATTTATTACTGTCTGCCGACGCAGAGGCTTCAATTGAAGCTCCCGGTCCTGACCCCACCCCTGCCTTCGTCTGTCCCTGACGCCTATTTAGCAGCACCAAGGGGATCGTCTCTGCCAAGCTGCCGAGCCATTAGAGCAGAAGAATTCCGACAGCTGCATGAGCTTGACTCCGCATTCGCGTGACACATGGATGCTGTGCTCTGCCGCTGCAATTGCGATCCAAGCCTGCGATCGACCCGAGTTCCGAGAGGCTGAGGAAACCGCGCGCCTCCGCCTTTGTCACTGACAGGCACCAAAAGCCGTCTTGAGATATCCCATCAACTCAATGGTACATCGGGTCTGGTGTGGACGAGAGAGAATAGATATTGCATCCAAATGGGGCATGGGCGGATCAATACGGCCTTGGCGATAGCACGTTATGTAATTATCGCAGTCAAACGAAGGGCTTTGTCGTCGCGGCTCAGACACCCCACAGACTTCCGGGATCTTCGACTTCGATCGTTCCCGCTTAAGATCGACCAACCATAATACCAAGACACGCCCACCTGGTTGCACAGCAGGCGGCATGTTCACCATCAGGCCAACCGTCGCAGACGACGTCCCTCAGCTCCCTGCAGTCGAGCGCTCTGCCGGACAAGCTTTCAGACAGATCCCGCATCTTGCATGGATCGCTGACGACGACGGACAGTCCGAGCAACGTCATCTGGAGCTCATACGGATCGGTGTCTCCTGGGTGGCCATCGGAAACGAGTCGAATTCACCGCTTGGGTTCCTAAATGGCCAGATCCTGGACGGAAACCTGCACATCTGGGAGATGTCCGTCGTCAAGGACCAACAGGGGAAGGGCATTGGACGAGCGCTGATCACCTACGCGAAGGAGTGGGCGATACTCAAAGACTTTCCAGCCATTACCTTGACGACGTTCCGAGACGTGCCGTGGAACGAGAAATTTTACTCGTCTATGGGCTTTGCAATGCTTTCGCCCTCTGACATGACTCCCGCTTTGAGGCGCGTTCTGGAAGACGAGGCGCACGATGGCTTGCCACGCGACCAGAGATGTGCAATGCGACTGTCGTTGAAATGATCACCATTTCACACGTCGTGGCAGCAATATGGGCTCGGGTCTCCCTTCAGGCGAAATGAAGCTTGCAATAGCGTATAAGACGTCGGAATGATTAGACGTTTGCAACTTTATGAACTTGCAAAATACCATCTACTAGCCGTGATAGAAGACGACCCTCTGCTGCAAGACGCATCTCGCAACTCGCATCAAAAAGTTTCCGTAATGCTGGAACCGCTGCCATAATTTCTCCCGATGCTGCTATCCTCCAAAACCTGGGGACCGAAGTAGGTACTTTGGCCAAGTCCTTGAGCAGTGTGGGATCAAGCTGCCCGGTAAGGTCACCCTAAATTTGCGGGAAGGTATTCGAACAAAAAGCGCTCAGTGATATTGTAGTGGCTACATGCAGTATTTTGTGTCGGCTATATGCTCATTGAGGGACGAAGACAAGCCTCAGATCCCTGCAGATTATGTCAACCTCGAAGCAACTCACTCTGGGTTCATACGACCGGAACAGGTTTGCCGCACACAAAGTTGTATCCTCACAACCAAGACTTGCAGTTATGTTGGCAAGAAAAGGACGGCCAACAAGTAGCGCCTGAGTACGGTGTCAAACATGGTCTTAGCTATAGAGCGGATTGAACGCAGACCGGCCGTAATTCCCGTCGTTAGACGTTCAGCTCGCCGTCGTGGGGCCCCGGCACCCACGTAGTCCATCCCCCGTCTAAGTCCGACCTTTGAATGAATTTCCCGAAAATCCTTCCAGGGCATGGGATAGACGAGTAAAACAGGCCATTCTGCCAGCGAATTTATCTCTGACCCGATTAGCGCCGATTGCCGCGCATGCTCCTTCGGGCCGTCTACTTTGGGGCCGAGATATCAAAATTGATGGAAGAGATAGCAGTCCCACCTTATCCACCCCCATATCCGTGGCCAGGCAATCAGATGGACGTGACCCCGGTCGCGGATAGGTAGCCCGGGGTTCGCGTCGCGAGGCACCCCCGGATTTTCCGCGGACTGAAGAGTGGGTACTTTATCGAGCCGCTGCCGTTATTAATCGGATTTGGCCAACGAGCGGGCCGTTAGAGACTCTGGGGGGACGGAGTCAATTGGTCTTCCGACTGTTCCGGCTCCTCACAGGCAGGGGTGATGTGAACTTATATCCCAAAGTCGCGACAACGTGACCTTCATCATCAGGATGATGGCCTCGCCTGAGAGAGAGGAAGGTTGAGGCGGATGGTATCATCATAGCTCTGAAACACCAGCGTGGCGTGGCGAGAGTTGTCTCTCCAGAGCCTAGCCTACATTGTAAGAACAGGCGTCACAACCAGTTTCACGTGAACAAGCGACGACACGTTGGTTCTACTCAATTGCATGTGTCGGCCCCCTTAGCTTATAAATCCCATGGACAAAAATGAACCTGCGCAACGACATCGACACCTAAGAACCTCGCCCAGCACCTCGGGCATCTCACTCGCCGCCCTTCTTGTAGCAGCCTAATGCAGCGTAGGGCGCGCTCGTGTGCCGACACGGACATAAAACGCAAACCTTCGCTAATGTGAGCTCCAGAAAAGTCGGTGCTGCGTCCAATGGCACACTGACGTCAACAACGGGATGACGGATGGCGCGATGCGCTAAGAGCTGATTATGAATCGGGGATACAAGGTCGGCCGCTTATCCCCGGTCAGTCGTAGACGCGAGCGCCGACCGTTGGAGTAAACCCTCCAGTCATGGAAATGGCCGACGAGAGAGAATCAATTATGTGGAATTATGTGGCGCTAGATTGCCGCCGGAGCCGACTTTTCAACATTATTTATTATACTTGATCCCGTCAGAGGCTTGCCCTGAGGCTCTTTGGTGCAGCATACCGAAATCAAGCGGCAGTCAGGAAGGCTTGCACCAGACGCCTTTCACGCATGGTTCGCCACAAATAGCAAGACGGTCGAAACTAAAGCCCCTATTGCTATGTCTCCTGTGTTTTTGAAAGACATATCCTTGGGGATATAAAAAGTCAACAGCAACACTCAACACCTCCCGTTCGACCGCCGTACCGCTTGTCGCCACCCTCCTACAGATAGACTAGCACCAACACGTCAACAACTTCACTTATTTTGGTCAACGCACCGCACGGTGCTAATCGCCACAATGGGCGTCGTAACTCGAATCCTCTCCCGGCCCGTCAACAAGCCCTACCGCACGAAAGAGCTTGATGAAGCCGATCGCGAGCCGCCTTATCTCAACGCCAACGGCAATGTCGACTTTCGCCCGGGTGATGTCGAGAATCCGAAGAACTGGTCCACGCGACGCCGGTGGGCCGTCACCGTCTCTGCCGTCTTGCTCGTCATGAACGCCACATTCGCTTCCAGCTCACCGAGCGGCTGCCTGGGCAGTATCACGAAGGAGTTTGGCATCTCGACAGAGGCCGCGGGACTGACCATCACGCTGTTCCTGCTGGGATACGTGGCCGGTCCGCTGTTCTTCGCGCCGCTAAGCGAAGTCTACGGACGAAGATGGGTGTTTTACATCTCATTCACGCTGTACATTGTATTCAACTTTTTATGCGCGTGGGCACCCAACTTTGGGGCATTGCTGGTGGGGAGATTCATTACTGGGACGCTGGTGTCGGCGCCGTTGAGCAATGGCCCTGGCGTGCTGGCGGATCTCTGGAACCCCTTGGAGCGTGGCAACGCCATGGCTGGCTTCGCGGCCATCGTTTATATTGGCCCTGCCCTGGGACCCGTCATTTCGGGCTTTCTTGAGCTCAAGAAGAACTGGCGATGGAGCTTTTACGTTCTGATTTGGCTAGGAGCTGCCACCTGGGTGCTCATGCTCACCATTCCCGAGACGTACGGCCCGACAATCCTGCGCCATAAGGCAAAACGCATTCGAAAGCTTAAGATTCCCGGCTATGAGAACGTGAAGGCGCCGGCCGAGGAGGAGGATCGGTCTTTGAAGACTGTCTTCAAAATTGCGCTGACGCGACCGTGGATCATCCTATTCGACACAATCTCATTCCTCTGCGCCGTCTACATGTCTGTGGTGTATACACTGCTGTACATGCTCTTCACCATCTATCCGATTGTCTTCCAGGAGAAGCGCGGATGGAACGCTGGAGTGGGCGAGCTGCCCTTGATTGGTACAGTTTTCGGCGCTATGCTCGGCGGCTGCATAGTGTTGTTTGACACCCGCCGGCGGACGAAAAAGATCTTGAAGGGTGAGGCCAAGATGGAGGACTTCGCGCCAGAGGATCGTCTGCCACTGGCCATGATTGGAGGAGTAGGCTTTGCCATTACCATGTTCTGGCTGGCGTGGTCAGCTGAGTACAAGTGCGTTTTCCGTTGCCCCCTTACTGACGCTATATCACATATGCTGACAGTACTGCAGTTCCGTTCATTGGATGGTTCCGACCCTCGCTGGCGTCTTCCTAGCGACATCTCTGCTTCTCATCTTTGTCGGCTACCTCAACTACCTTGTCGACACGTATCTCATGTACGCCGCATCTGCCATCGCGGCGAATACCATCACTCGATCGGCGTGCGGCGCCGCTGCGCCCCTTTTTACGAACCAAATGTTCGATGCACTTGGCGTCGGCGGCGGCGGAAGTCTTATTGGCGGCGTGGCCACAGTGCTGGCTATAATACCTTTCCTGTTCTACAAATACGGCAAGCAGATCCGCATCCGCAGCAAGTTTGCTCCCACGAGCGAGAAGAAGGCGCAGCGCGTAACTGATGAGGAGGCTGCTGAGGAGGCTGCTGTGGACCCGGCCAATGACGAGACAGACGACTCACCACGAATAGACAGCGACAGCACGATTGCGCCGACGGAACAAAGTCATAACCAGCACAATCCGTCGCGGGATAGTGGTGTCCTGGAGCCAACGAGCGGTACCGGCTCGACAAGCGAGCATACCAAAGAGAAAGTTTGAACGAGACCTCAGGGATTATTCTTCGCGGTGACAAAACAAGACTGGGCATGATATTGGCGACGGAGCGTATTTCAATACGCTGCAGTGTTAGACTACATGTGGGCAAGATGAGACGCGTGAAGGAATTCAAGTTACATATACCTTTAGTCGTCATGGAATAATACCTTCTTACAAGACAAACAACTGGTAGCAAGCAACACGAGCAACGGGAGAATGAATCAAGGTGTAGAGATTGACTTAACAGTTGGCGCAAAATGTGGTAGGTACGGATAGGAGACGAGCGATGAAAGACAAGCCACAAGACGAGGCAGACGGTAAAGAAAAGGTAGGCGGGAGAGAGGCTGACCTCTAGGTGCCTTCTGCTATCAGCCAGAAAAGTTTCAGAAGTCGTGGGCATCGTAGTCCTTGCAGCTCATCCGTCTCTTCAAGCCACTCTTTCAAGCTCCATGGGCCTTCTGCCATTAGGCGCTCCCAGTCTCTCCACCCCATCTCCTCTAGCAACGCGATTCCCGTCTTACCGACCCCAGCAATTGTCGTGCCGCCGCCGACAACCATTCCTGCCGCAACGGTCCTCTGAATCACTTTAACCCATTCGCATCGGGGTTCCTCATACCACACACGATGTTGCTCTCTAGCTTCTTCATGGTTACCATACTCAGCGTCCATCTCTTCTCGATATATCGTACGCCAGCATAACGCGGACGGGAATCGGCAGTATATACAACGCGCGCCTGGACCTCCCCCTCGTGCCTCAAATCTTTTAAACATGCCGAACCAGAGACGAAAATCATCGGCCTGGGCTCGACCGTCGCAATGCTTCATCTTACGCGTCGCAATGCATGGGCAACATTCGTAGCAGGCGCAAGGTGGGCACTGTGTTATATCCAAGCGATCGTAGATAAAGTTGTGAATCTGGCGAATAAGCGCGTGCTGTGAAGTGTAGTCCGCTTGGTTTCGCTCAACAGGATAGACTAGCGCTTTCTCCAAGTTCGCATGGATGGACTCTCGACTATGGTTCAAAGGCCTCTGCGGGGAAGAAAGGTCCATTTCCCGCTCTCCCGAACATTCGCTATAAGATCTGTCGCGAGGCGCTCCGTCACCCGCTTCCAAATTCCGCGGGCTGGGCGTTGAGGCTTTGCAAGGTAACGTGTCTTGGAATGCATTGCCATTTGCAGCATCTGTTCGAGGCCTTTTCGGCCTAGGGCCCTCCTGAAAAGGCATCGAAGAAGTTGTCGTATGCCGAGATCAGTCGCAGCCAGACAGGTCGCCGCCATTCATTTGGCAGTGCAGAACACCTGGTATTAAAGGTCATCGACGAACCCGCTGCCTATAGAGGTGTATCGTACGAGCCGTTGCTCTGGCCATGTAGGGGTTCCGGCTAAAAGTATTGTTTGGGACTGGTTGAAGCTTAAACGCTGAGGTACATGTAGGAATAGAACGCGACATGTTGCCAAAGGGGGGGCCGATACGAGGTGAAGTAGAGCCCGACAAGAGACGAGCGACAGCAAACACCACGGCAGGCGCGCGACCGATGCAACAGTACAGGTCGAGCTGGTGAACTTTAACCATCCCTTGTGAGCCAGTAAGGCTTGTGGGTATGAGAGTCGAGGGGAAATACAGTCATACACAAACTTCAGTGTTATTCTTGGCATCTAATAGGATTTTGCAACCCGAATGCAGCGCAGGAAGAATGCCGATATCCGGGCGTCTTCGCGTCGATAGAGTGCGGCGCGTCATGTGTCGTGAGAGTACTCGTGCTATAGACAAAATTGTCACGATTATGGTGCCACACTGATGCGGCTCATGGTGACTGCGAAACAGATATGCAAACCAGCAAAGGCCTTGTTTGGTCGGACAATTTGTCTAGTTCGTGTTGGCATGGAATGGATCTTGCGAGGTCGCCACATGAGGTTCTTTGCGTGCGTAGGTACATTTATGGCGCGCATGTTTTCATGTATCCTTAGCGAGAATTGTATTAGAGGCTTGGCATTAATGCTGGCACGACGAGCAACGATGTTGCAATTTTACTTGACTTTCGTTCCCGAGTATTACCATTATTGGAACCCAGCCGTTAAGAACACCCGAGACATGGAACTATATGTCGACGAAGCTACATGTACGATGTCAAGGGAGCAGAAAGTCATGTGATGAAGATGAATGAGCTGATAATTTGGATGTTGATATACTTAGGCTATGAGACTTGGATTAGCTACGAGTAGAGTTCTGTCCATGTATTTCCGGAGTCCGGCTCCCGAGGCCTCGAGGTGTTCTTGCGCGCAGATGCGCGGCAAGCCACTAACAAGCGAGCTGTGGATCTCGTCGACGGAGGTGGGGGCCTGGATGGATCTGCTCGAGTCAGTGCCTACCAACATATACTAAAATAACGCAGTGGCTTTACAACAAGTTGCGGCCATAGATTAGCTGGGAGATCGTCAGACTGAAGTAAAACTTCAATCCTACGGATGCCTATCTGAAGGTCGTGTGTTCGAGTCACACTGGCCGCATCATTTTTTTGCTGGGCGTTGCGATGCATGCTCGATAACTTTTTTTTGCCGCTCATGCAATTTACGATTAATACTCCGCAATCTTTGCATCATGCTTTGGCCGTTGCGGCCAAAA